>OZ022416.1:11180817-11517059 GCA_963989365.1 Rhimphoctona megacephalus
AATCATCGAATTTGGAAAAGAAAAACATATCTGACCAACCGATGGACAAAAAATTCTGAAAAAATCAAGATAGGTTCTTTGAATGTGTGTTATAATACAAAAGACTGGGCTAAATCAAAAAATGAAAGGTTCAAGAGTGGCTCATTCGGCATGGAATGTTCCACATACATATATTTTCATGTCTTGCACCCTAATTTTAAGACTGTAAATAAATAAAACTTCAAGCTAAAAAATTATGACGTTTTTCGAATCCATCCTTTTCAATCCATGTCTCTACGAACCTGTTCGCACCTTGTTTATTGTGCAATATTTTTTAACAATTTAGCGCTGAACCAAAATGTTTAAATATTTTTTTCGTGAAATGCTCCGTTTCTCCTCAAAATGTTTGACGTCGAAATTCATGCCCTTATTCGCTGGCAGAAAATTTTTTAGACCAGGCTAGCGGTAGATCCAATATATAATATAAATATTATATATTAATATACTATATAATATCAATATATATAATATATAATACAATAGATAGATAGATCTAGGCAGGATAGCGTACGAAATAGGGACCTACAAGTCGGGAGACTTTGGGCTGGCGGGCAGCTTTTGTATCGAAGGCCACCGATGGCACCGGGTTTTTTCATGCTCAGGATAGCTCGAGCTACAATAATAAAAAAAAATCCTAAGATCGATAAGAGAAGTCCGGTACGAAAGTGAGTCACACTTAGGGGTGGCACCCGCCATTTCGGAGGTGGTGGGGGGTGGCACCCCGGTTTTTCCTCTAAGTACTCGCCCTCCCCGATCGATTGGCACTGGTCTTAACCCTAAGCTTTGTGAAGGGAGTTTACTCCGAAAAACCAAACCGAAAGTGGCCTTTTTCAACATTTTGAAGGGGATATGGGGTTTATCAGGTCTGGCATCCTCTTGACCACTACATTAGCTGACGATTAGTCCATATTTTTTTCTTAAGATCGATCAGGGAACTTTTCGTGTAGCCGGCTCTTGGGCTATTAAGATTACTAAGTTTTTACTGCAATTGCAGTTCACTTCGTCATTGTCAGAATTATTTCTGTAACGAAACTCGCGTGAAGCAAAGAGATACAGTTGGTACATATAATATGCATACACTGAAGCGACAGACACTTGTTTCCCACCTCGAGATATCTACGTTTTAGAGATTTTGGAACGATGGCACTCCTTTGAAAGGAATTACGGGAACTGCTTTTTCATCCTTCTCTGTACGATCCTTGCCGCCCCCTCAAGCACAAAGAGAACTCGATTCGACGCGGTTCAACCATTATTCACACCGGATAGACTGTCACCGAGGCGTGAGTATTCAACCCTCTGTATGCCTTTCCTTCTACTGCTCTACTTCTATTTTATCCGGTTCTCTCCCTCTTTCTCGCTCTCTTTATTACTCTTATTCCCAACGTTCCTAAACGTTTTTTTGAGACGGAAGCTAGCTCGTTCTGCCAAGTTGTACGAGGAAGTGAAGAATATTCATCTCTTCATTTGATTCTATACTAGAGAATGTAGTCGCAAAGAAAGCGAGTCTTGTATGCCGAGATAGACTTTCTAGCTCTGTCTCTTCATATATATAAATATTGCGTAGGATAGAGCGATGTAAATTCACTTTGCATAACGTTGCTTTGGTTCTCATGATGCTTTTACATAACGAAGTGAGGAGAAAACGGTTTGTCTATCTGTGACAGGCTGAGGGAAGGATGGGAACTATAAGGATTTCTAATTTTTATGTATGAGTTCTGAAGAAGTGAAAAATGACGAAAAAAGGAATTGTGTCGTGAAATTTACGAACCTATTACTGCAAGAAGTATTATCATATTTTCCGAATTGGCTTGTGGAATGACGCTTTGAAGATCCTTGAGTACGAAACCGCCTGATCGTTCGAGTTTGTTGGCCAACGTTTCGGAAATACGAATATTCCTTAGCATAGCAGGCTCGCTCTTTCCTCTTCCATTGACCGCGTAGACTGCAACGTTATAGTCAAAACCAGGATCAAGATCGTGCAAATGAAAGCTCGGATGGGGATTTATCTCCTGATAAATCGGTGGGGATTCTCCAGCGATGCCCTGATCGCTCTGAGGCGTTTGGAGGGTCTGCGACGTCAGAAACAATTCGTTACCGTCGTGATGAGTACTGCGGACCTCCAATAAGAAATGTTGGGGTAAACCACCGTCCGAACCTGGCAAGCAATTCACCTCCAGGGCGCTACTGTCGTTGTGGATCGAACAGTCGATCGGTTGTTGTGGTAATTCTGCACAAAAAATTATTTCGCACTTAGTAAGCTTTATCTTTGTCGTGATCTCTTTCATATGCACTTTTTAGCTGCACTTCTCTCTTCCCTTTAGCATAAAATTTTCCTTGTATACGACAATAAGGTTTGATTATATACTATTCTCTTTGTTTTTTTTTAAACGAAGAGAATGGTGTATGATCAAGTCGATTTGTTAAACATTTAATGATAAAAACTCTATAAAATGAAAAAAACTTTCGAAAAAATGCAAAAAAAAAGTTTTTTATTAAAAAAATTGGGATTTTCTTCGACCCCGTTATAGAGGTCTAGGGTTGAACAATAGCATTGAATAAAAAACAGAGGTGGAAAAATGTTCGTTGCCTAAATTTTGATGCGCAGTAAATAATGTATATAAAGTACGAAGATGGAGAGAAACTCGTTTCGATCAAGAACTAATATTCTGCGAACGATGAATGAAAAAACTTTACCGAACCACAGCATATGCACGACGAAGCGTAACTCTATTTTTCAACGTGAGAATTTTTGCCTCATAAATCATTCGCGTTAAATCGATGAATCGCGATCGACTTCTCGTCATTCAAAAAAAAGGCTATATCGTTGCATGAAAAGTAAAAAGAAAAAGGACTGATAGGGCTGCCGTTGGTATTTTTTCTTTTTTTTTCGTTGGCTGGTCGGTGAATTGAACGAATTTTTAACGTCACCTCGGTACGGAATATTGAAAGGTATATGAATGGATGAAACATGAGGTACGAATTGCCATACACATTGGAAAAATACGTTGATTGATAGAGTTCGCTTAGCAGTTGATAAATTTTTGTTGCTCCTTCGATAAAAAACGCGTTGCCTCTATCTTCGCAATTAAATCCTGTATACAAATAATCATGTGCTAATAAACGAAACGATACAAGTCGCAAGATGTACAGAAATATAAAAAAAGGAGATGAATTCATAAATTTCATGTGGCGATAAATGTGAAAGGCTCAAAATGATATGCTTATGTAAATCACTGACTATTTTCACGAATATACAATCTCTCGGAAATTCTGACAGTTATCCACAAGAGTATTGACAATATATACTTTGCTGAAAATACTGTGTTTCATTTGCCAAAAATGTCTCAAGATCTTCTCCAACATTTCGGGTCATGCTCATCGAATAGTTTTATAATTACTTGTGGTCCTGGTAGTGTTGTGTCCTGGGAATGGACCAGCAATGAGGGAAGCTGTAGCTTTGATCGAAGAAGCACGAAATCGATAATGTTGCGGAGGAATGAAGTTTTAAGCTGGATGAGGGGGGAGGGAGAGAGAGGGAGAGAGAGAAAGAGAGGAAATTTCCGTCCAATTTCCTCGAGGTATTCTCGGTGGGGCACCACTCAACGTTTGCCCACTCAGAGATCTCGAGGGCAAACCACTCGACTCGCCGTACATGGACGAGAGAGAAAAAGGGAGAGAGTTTACTGTATCTTTGCCTCACTTCTAGTAGAAGAGCTTCGATATATAGCAACAGTTGTTGCTATATATAGTACAGTTGTATTGCGAGGGCAATTGGTACGCGGAAGGTATGGCGAAGGTGAGGGGCTTCGTAATAGGACCAACACTAGACAAGAAGGAAACCTCTCGAGTGAGTTGTTCTGGCCGATTAAATCGAGTATTTTACGTCCTACCGTAATACGCCGGTGAAAAATCTCGATTCAAATTGATCTGTTTATAAAAAAAAAAAAAAAAATGAATGAGCGAAGAAAGAGCGAGTTTAGAGGTATTATTCCATTCTACATCCCATTTTTTCTCCCGACGCACCGCAACTTTGTGGTTGATCTCCAAAAGCATTTTTTCAAACCTCCGTATATTTTTCTCCTATTACAACGTTCATTACAAAAATCGGGAGATAGAAAAAGGAATAATTCTGAGGCGAACTAAATCATTGAAATATATATTCTTAATTATTAGAAAAGTACTCGCGTATAATGTTGATAAGAAAAAAACCGAAAAAATTGTTCATACGCCGAATAAGTAGAAAAATATGAATGCGGCGTAATAATGAAAATGTTTAGAAACGTAGCGGTGGCCGAAACATGTAGTTCTTTGATGTTTATGATTCGGATTTCCCCAGGGAGAAAGAGAACAAAAAATGCCAAGTAAAAGCATTAATAATTTGGTAGAAAAGAACAAAAAAATAATAAAAAAGTGGAAACATGCCCGGACAATTTGAGAATTACATGACTCACTGGGCAATATTGCGAACTAGTGAGATAGGTATATAGTAGTAATGTGCGGAGTAAAAAAAAGTGAAAAAAGATAACCCTGGAGACTCACTGGCTTGGACAACATTGAATGTACATGGTGTACGTTGTCTTCCAACGCTGTTGCTCGCCCAACAGGCCAATGTACCGTAATCCCCGTCGACCGTTGGTACGTACTCGAGTACGCTGATCAAACCCTTATTTTGTGTCCTTGAGTTTGGTATTGGCGAGACATCCCCCCTGGACCCATTGTACGTCCATGAAAATCTAACTGTCTCACTTGGCTCTGCATCGACAATGCACCTAAGACGAAGAACCTCACGAGGAGCTGCTGCAATCTCCGTTGTTTCGAATCCTGTACTGCATCTTGGAGCATCTGCTCAGAAATAAATGTTGGAAAAGAAAAATGGAAATCAAGAGAATATAATTTAGCAGCGAAATGAAACTGATTCATTTTCAGTAAGAAATTCATAGTAAACGGCGAATGAATTGTTGTATTTATTCATCAAAGTATTAATCTAAGATTACATTCTTGAATTTTGATGCTGTACTCACACTTCATGCGAATGTTGACTGGATGACTCATAGCTTCACCAACGGAGTTTCTCACATGACAGGTGTAACCACCGGAGTGGCTCAGCTTCAAGACCCTCAGTGTCAGAGTGTTTGCGGCTATGAGAGTATCAGCGGTCACGTCGTGCTCCAGTCGAGTGTTCTGAAATAGAGTCCTTGTTGACTTACACGAGATATTCACGATTCTCATAATCGGAATAATGTTTTTCAATTGTATTCTGTACATAAGTAAAATAAATTTGAACCTGTGGCTGCAAATATTTATAGATGTCGGAAATTTGGATTAGCATAATAAATGAACGAACGTATAAAATATTTAAAAAAAAAAGTAATTGAATTTTCAATTTGCCTCACAATCGCAGGATTCCAAAGACATTTAACCCGTCAACAGGCGCGCTACGTGCACTTTAAGGGGACCGTATGGTCTAGAAATTTGAAAAAATCGATTTTTTTTTTTTTCGATATGTCGAAAGTATAGTATCTCAAGAATATACTGTGAAATTTTCATGCGGAAATTCTCAATATTACAGCTTCTACAGCCCATAACGCAGGTAGAGAGCGGTCCGCGACACGAAAACGTTCAAAGCCTTATTGGACACAAAGCCTTACGGGGATGATTTTTTCGTTTGCAAAAAAGAATGTGTTTTGCATGTTAAAAAACGTTTGTACAAACGTGCTGTTGATGCGAAAAAAAAACATGCACAAATAAAGAAAGCAACAAAGAAATTGACAGAAAAAGAAGAGGGAAAAAAGACACAGCGGAAATCGATAAATAAAACACCGAAGCGTCAACAATTGACGAATAAATTATTGCAAGAGCTGTCAACTTATTACGGTCTAGCAATTAGACGTAATTCAGATTCGACTGAAGGGATGAGAAGTGAAATATGGGCAGCATATTATCACAAAATTTCAACAGATGAAAATCCGCAACACTCGTACTGTCCTCCAGGTTCCGAATCGTGGTGCAAGTGGCGTCAAAGTGAGGCTGCAGGTACTTTAGACACCTACGAGCACCCACCTGCTCTGTGCGATGAAGCACAAGAGATATTAAAACCAATTTATGAAGAATTGACAGCAGAGACTTTATTGGAAAGGTGTATTGGCAGTAATACGCAGAACAATAACGAAAGTTTCAATGCTTGCGTGTGGCACCTTGCGCCGAAACATCTGTTTGCCGGAAAAAAAATCATTGATATTGCCACTCACATTTCCGCTTGCATATTCAATGAAGGATTTGCATCCCTATTGAAAATAATGGAGACCATGGGCATAACAATCGGGCCACAAGCGGAGCAACTAGCGCAAAACCGAGACGAGCTGCGAGTATCGAGCGCCAACCGTAGGAGCACGGACAACTCCAAAGAGGCTCGGACAGCTCGAAGAAATGAAAGGAGTGAGGAAATCTTGAATTATGAACGTTCCGAAGGAATCCTATATGGTGCCGGAATCGCGGATTAACTGTAAGTATTCAAAATTTGCTCAATTTTTGAAAATATCTGTACCTCAAACTTTAAACTCATTTATCTCGAAACGACTTTTTTCGGCACTGCGCAGGTGAAAACAAAAAAACTATTCAACCGAATCACTTGAAATTTGGATATGTTGTTCACAACATGTATGGCTATCGTCGGAACTACAATCATAATTTTATTTAAATAATTTCTTATTGTTTATACTAAAAAACTAGTGAAAAAAAAACCCGATTTTACGAATTTTTTTTCAAAAGCGCGCCATTTTGTCAATTTTTAATTTTTTCGATTTGTTCTAGTCCCGACCATAACTGCACTCTTTCTGATTAAGAATCTTCTTGAATTTTGTGTTTCAGATGAGTAGAAGTCTCGGATCGATCTTCACCGTCCGGGTCGGATTTTTCGAGAAGGTCGTCTTCAATGCCAATTATATGATAATAAACACTGTTTTTAAAATTAAAAAAAAATTTTTTTGTATACTTAATAAAGGTAGTAATAAACCCGAAAAGTTAAAACATCGATTTTTAAATTTTTTAAGGCAAAAAAAAAATCGTGAAAATAGGTGAAATTTTCGTGCTCTAGACCATACGGTCCCCTTAAACATTGGGCGCGCGATGAAAGATGTTCTCACATGTATAGTTTCAAGTGCTTAATTTGATAAATAGGAATTTGAAAACAATTTCGCTACAGTGATTGCGGCTACTAAATATTTTTATTTAAAAAAAAAACCATAAATACAACGATAATTGACATTAAAAATAAAAAAATAATAATTTAAAAAATTCAAATTTTTTTTTTAAATCTTCTATCATACAGAAGAATACATTTAGTGAAGATAGAAAAAAATTCAAATGTTTATGACATTTGAAATTTTCGAGTAATCATCGTTTTAATATATGTGTGAGAAAAAGTCTCATAGCGCGTCTGCTGACGGGTTAATGAAATGCAACCGGTGAAATTTTTGAATGGGCCAATGGGCAATACTATTGTTGAGGGGGTATGAAGAAATACGAGCAATAATTCAAATATATACCAATATGGAACGATACGAAGATGACAAATGATAAGTAAATATTGATTGTGCATAAATCAATAATTATTTTCATTATAACCGCTAACCAACCACAATTGTAGTATCGACGAAATAATTATAGCTTGTATTTTATTGTCGTAAATGAATACTTGAATGAAGTGTGGGATAACTTAGTGGATAATGTTATTAAATATTCGATGAGTGTGAGCGAGTATTGTTGAGCAACAAAAGCAGAGGACGATATTAAATAAATGACGATTGGGGGAATGATGATAGAATAATGAATCGAATGTGGTTTGGTGGCGTATACGACAACAAGTTTCAAATTGAATGATAACGGCCTCGCGGGAAAAGTAAGAGATGGAGCAACTGTGATAGAAAGAGAGAAGAGAGGCGGAACCGGATTTTGTATGAAATATCAACCATTCGATATTTGCATATTAATTAGGAAGACTAGAACGACGTACGTATTTCCGGTGAATATGAGAGAGCTTTCAATACTCGATATCGTTTGTTTGTAGTCCAGGAAATGCGAGCGTAAATATCACGCGAGAACGATCGGTACTGGGATGATACGGATAACGTGATACAGAGATTGCGAGCAAGCCTCGAGCGCTTCGAAGTTACGGCAAAGGATTAAACCCGTACAGAGAATTGGTTTGTCAGAGATACGTGCATATTTCTCTCTGTTTTCTATTCTCTTGTGTACTATTGGGATACATATATGCATAACCACAAATATATATATAAAAACATTTCCGATTTCGGGTTACATATAGACCAGTATAATCGTTTATGGCTTCCGGATGGATGCCGTGTAGAGTTTCAGCGTATTGCCGACGTTTCGCAAACGTTACAGTTTGCATCATCAGTGCTGAGAGTTCTGGTACTGAAGCTCTCTAGTCTCAGCTAGTCCTTATATACGCATGGTCATCATTCCGGATGACTGCACCAGCCAATCAGAGTTTTTGATTGATCAGCTGGTCAATTAATTTTTTTTTTTTTAATTGACCAGCTGATCAATCAAAAACTCTGATTGGCTGGTGCAGTCATCCGCAACGATGAACATCCGTATATAAGGACTACCCGAGACCAGGAAGCTTCAGTATCGGAGCTCTCAGTCCTGATGATGCAAATTGTAACGTTTGCGAAACGTCAGCAATACGCTGAAACTCTACACGGCATCCACCCGGAAGCCATAAACTATTGTAATAATAATGGCCGTAAAAGCCTAGAAAATAGTAGAGACCAGTATGCTCCTAGCACAATGGAGTTTATAAAAGTTGTGCACAATGACATTTGTCCTCCGGCAAATAGACATTTCAATAATGGTACTGAATAATATAGATAGTGAATTGAATTCAAATATTTCTGGCTATTTTCATCCATGCCCGTCAACATTATTTACTCCATTGCACTACGAAATAGGATCACAAGTATTTCGACCGCATCTCCAAAAAAGTTAAAAACCAGCAGGCTTGATATTTTTTCTAATAGCTAATTATGCATTTTACATAAAATACGTTTTTTCAACGAATTGTAGCCAGAATTTCCTCATGAAACGATCGGTTTAAAAATGTGTCTAATTATGCAGGACGAAAAAACATTACGATTTTCGAGATCAGAATATTTCGTAATTTGGACATTAGCTCATTTATTGTGATGTGTTCTGTCGCAATGATTTTTTATGTATACTTAAAGTTTGTTCATTTTGTGTACCTTGATTATTTCGTGCACGATTCGGTTACGAATTGAAAAAATTTTAGAGCACACTCGGATTGATGCTGATTGAATGTGCCTCTTTTATAGATCACAAATGGAATGAAAGATTCTTGTTAAAAAAAGGCGATGATCATGAAAAATAAGAAGATTTATTTACGACGCTTTCGATTGCAGAAGTCTCAGCCACAGACTTTATTCACGCCTATCCAAGAGACGCGTTGTTGGCTCAGTAGTTGTGAATCATACGCTCAGTTTCGAGACGTGTCTCCTTCACGTTTCGCACTCGTTATCACCGATGTGGTAATACTTTTAATGGGAAAACTTGTACCGCTTATCGAACGAAATACCTAGCCAACGAGTGGAACTGAAGCTGAGTGCGCGTATATACATTGTGAAAGAAATAAAGAGGAAGAGAATAAGAGGAAGCAGCAGGAAAAGAAGAGAAGGTGAAAGCGGAGAATAAAAACAATAAGTATTAGAGAGTAGAGTAAAACGAATACAATGAAACTCGCTAGAGACTGTGCCACTTTCTGAAAGTGTCAGAGATATCGCGTTTCTTCGTCTTTTAAGTTCAACTGAGATATTTCCCTCTCATTTCGTTCGATTTCCTCATCTCTATACGCTGCGATGTCGAGTCTGTCTACTTTTCTGCTTTTTTTCATATTTTTTACCACATGCTTCTTTAATAAACAATCTTTCTGGATTCTAAATTTTCTACGAATCTTTCTCTTTTTTATTCAAGTAAATCACTACTTTGACATTTTTTTAATTTAAAAAATAAATAATTCAATAAAAATCTTGAATGTTATTGAAACATGAATGGTGAGAAACCGGTTACATATGTTTCGAGTGCATCCGTTGTTTCGTTTTATACTTACACTCTTTCTGATTTACAGATTGTGCAAACGCAAGAACGCAATTGTAAATAGAGGGAAAATGAAAGCGATACAGAAATAAAGAAAAAAAATGCAAACGTCGGTGGTGCCGATACCAATATCGATTTCAAATGTGTGCCAGTACATTAAAATGCTCATAAACGGAAACGGAAAACTTCGAATATCCTGCTGAAGCAAATCGACCGGAGTCTCTCGAGGTTATACCTCTCTTTCGCTGCGTTTATTCACCACCCTTGCTACTTTTACCTTCTCTACTGGCTCATGGATCACGAGGTCCTCGAGTTTGCTTCGTAAATCGCGAACCATTTGAAATAACAAGTGGGATTTTCTCATAGCTAAAAACGAGTTCGTCGTAAAAAACGTTGGTGGATGTGCTGCCATTACTTTCCTATGCCGTGAAAAAAAAAAGAGAGAAAAGAAGATTACGAATTTAAAACAAGAATGACGTCAAAAGAGATGAAAGTATCTAAAAAGTCGGAAAGACGAAAAATGACGAATAATGATAATACAATAATTCACAATATGTTCCAGCATATTCGTCGTCGTTGCGTGCCTTGAAATGATTAAGGCGTCTTCTCACTTTGGAAATTTAAAAAAATCGATTTTTTTTTTTTTTTTAATTTTGAAAGTACATATCTTCAAAAATGTCATCTCGAAATTTCATAAAGATCGGACGAGTCTAACTACATTTTTTGGCGACCGTTAGGTGACTACCTGAGAGTACCCGGCGATCCCTCCAAAACTTTAAACGCAGTTATCTCAAAACAAGGTTTTTCGGTGCTTTGTTGATGAAATTTCGGAAACTATCCGGCCGATTGTCATGAAATTTGAATGACATATGCTTCATAGTTATGGCTATAGCGCATATCATCAGATTTTTTAAATTTTGATTTTAAGAATTTTTTTTTTACAAAAAACTGCAAAAAAATCGTGGTTTTTTTTTACTTTTTCGAAAAACGTGCGCCATTTTGTTATTTTCGCGAATATCAAAAATCTGATGATATGCGCTATAGCCACTGACATACTGAATCTAAAACAGTTTTATTTTTTTGTTTCAGACGACCCGTCTCGGAGATACCATCAACAAGCCACGACCATAACATTTTTACACGGGTTTTTCAATGCTACTGATGTATTATAATAATTGTTTAAAAAAATAAAATAAAAATTTTTTCATGTACTTGAAAGATGTGTTTATTACATAGGATCCGTTTTATCCCATAATTTTAAGCAAAAATCCTCGAAAAAAAATCGCAAAAACAGCCTATTTTTGAGGCGCTTAAAGTGAGAAGATGCCTTAATATTTATTATATATATATTGTATTTTTAACATACAAAAATCTTCCGCATTGAACGAAAGTTCAGGGTATGTAAATGTTTGATCGTAATGCAAATCTCAAAGGACAATGTACCGATGTGGAATCAAGCGATAACCATCCCCCTACATAGCTTTTCCATTCTCATTTTTCGTTTATTTTTCTATCGCTCAACGGCAACAACAGCAACACGAACGATACTTCGAAGGGATTTTCATGCAAGATGAGTTCCAATCGATGAACAGACAGGTGGCTACGACCTTCATTCTCCCTTTGCCTTGCCTCACTTTCCACGACTCTTCGAATTACGCGGACCGGTTGTTTTCCTATTTTCTTCGATGTGTATATATATGCTCACGGATCGTTGCTCACGTCGCTTACTCTCCCCTCTCTCAGCTCTCTCATTCTTTGTCTCTTGTATACTGTCAGTAGTTCCACATGTACGGGTCATTATCAAAGTTTTCGAGAATCGCCCTTCCCCGGCGCCAATTTTTCACAACCGGCTTTATAGGAAAATATATATTTGTCGGAGACTACTCGAGCATTTTTCACTTAAAATCCCCGCGTCCGAGTAATTTAACGAAACAAATTTTTTTTTCACTAAATTGAAATTCTTAAGCACGAAATTGTTTATGTTTACGCATACCACAAGTATAGAAATCCTCGCAAAAGGAAGTTTCGCAGTAAATCCTATCGGATTCAAGTAAATGTATCAAAAATTAACCATTTTTGAAACATTATAATAAATTTTTTGTTTGGATAACTTTTAAATAACTACTTTGAGGAATTATTTGGTTTGTTACATAGCGTTTTAAGGATTTCCACAGGAGACGACCATATTAACTCAGACTCGGATGAAATTTTGCAACATCGGTATAGCATCGTAACATGGACAGAAGAGAATCAATCATATGGATATAATCAGATTTAATCGGGGGTGTAGGGTATTGATGCATAAAATACCATCAGCCATTTTAAGCTTGCAGTAATTCCATTGGTCCCTGTTTTCCCATTTCTCGATGCAGCTAGTCAGAGTATCACATATATATGATGTGGTGCAAGGAAAGAGAGAGAAAGAGGGAGAGAGAGATACTAGGTCATTTGTGATACATACACGTGCAACTTTTAGTAACCCCGTTGCAACCGATGTTTTGTCGTTACCGGGAAGTGCCAGTTTCGCCAACCTGACCAAGACATTGATCGAGCTTGGCAAGGGACATGAGCTATGTCACTTCATAATGCCTCATTTCCTTGGAATTCTCTCGCGGCAGACTAGTCATCTGGTACATCGCACATATACCACGTGCATACGATCAACACAGTGTAGAAGAGGGTACCAGCGTCAAATTAAATGCCCCAGATACGTATAATGCAGGCAGTCAGCGAGAGATAAAGATAAAGAGCGACAGAGCGAAAGAGGGAGAGGGGCTGAGTTGGAAAAGAGGGAAAGACGGAAAGGGAATAAGGCGAGAGTATAATGCGTATTAAAGGCTTGCAGGTTCTCCAAACCTTGTTCTCCAACCCACATACAGCCTCCACTGTGGTTACCACTTTCTAGAACCTTAAGAGACCGAGAGCAAACCCTGACTGACGAATAATTTCTCCTGGGGGTCTTCTCTCTTTCTCTTTCTTTTTCTATCTTAATCTCTCTTCTCTTTCACTTTAGGTGTCTCATTCTATCTTTCTCTGTCTCTTTGCGCGTTAATACTACCGAAATGGAAATTCCTTGAAGAATTCTTTTCAACTAGTCTCTGCAATATACCCATTCAAGCGATCAGATTCAAATGAATTAATTCACGTGCAAAACCGGGAATTCCATGTATTGAAGTTCTTATGTTTGATCTTGATTTTATTGCATTCGTGATAAAGGAGAAGATCGACGAGAAAAACACTTTATATACATGCATTATTCAAAATGTTATAATCATTGGCGTAAAAAAAATCAATTTAATATTAACTTTTCCTACGTATATTATCGCGTAAAATTTATACACAAATAAATTTGTATCGCAAACGTGGTAAAACTCAAAAGATTGAAAGAAAAAAAACGGATTGTCTCCCATCGCAATGTCGGGTGATAGTGTTTCTATTTTATGGACTTTCAAGAATTTTAAGAACAGAATGGGCTATAAATGGTTTTGTAGAGGATAGAAAAATGGAATACGAAACGTTCGACCGTAAGCGATAACAGCATAGAATGTTGGAAAAAAAGAGAATTTCACACCGTAAAGAGTAAGAAGACGTTGGGCGTGGAGGTGGAAAGTGTACTTGAATACGGGGACAGCAAGCAGAGATAGAAGGCGACGAGGATAAGAGAGTAAGAGAAAAGGTGGAGGAGGAGTTTTCCGAGCACTCACTGCGCCCCGTTCGCTTGCGACTCGAATAATAAATATGTATGCCGTCGTGGGGCATTAGCGAGAAAGTAATTCCGCCCTTAGAGAATTGCAAAAACTTGCGGTTTTCAAGCTAAGGAAAGGAAAAGATGGGAGCTAAGAAGAGAGTACGCGAAAGGGGATGTAAGTATTGTGAGAAACGTTTCGTGACCCAAAAGCCGAGAGATGATGCATGGGGATGTATGTGGTGGGACAACCACTCTGGAAAAGCTCGTAAAGAGAAGGGAGAAGGATTTTTCGTGATAGCGAAGGGAAGAAAACGCAAATTCTTCAAGTGGCAATGAATTGAAGAAAAAGTCTATAGCACAAATAATATTTCCTTGAAGTTCCTCGATATCAAAATCGTAATTTTTTTCTATAGGAAATGTGCAAATTTTACAAAATCAAGTACTATTAACGGAATTAATACCCTCATCATTATGGAACAATCTCGATAATTCTGGTCTGAGAAGTATTTGAATAATCAATGCAATAATCCAGATCACAGAACTTCCGTGAACATGTTTTAATCAAAATACATTCGCAAGTCCGTAAATTTCATATCAATGATAATAAATCAATTAACATGCTACTTATTTGAAAATAGACCTTCATCAGTACATCGCAATCGTAAAAGTTTAATGTTACGAAGTACGGTAGGAAGTGTAGTAAAACGAAGTTTACCCTGTAACTAGTTTGTTTACTCAACCCCTTTACTCGCGGTTCGTTTATACAACGATTTTGGACTAATGCAACTGTGAAAATTTCAGTAGGGACTTTAGATGCACTTTGGTCAAGAAGTTGTCTAATGAGCGGTGGAACCTCTGAATTCTCTAGCTTTTGGTCCAGCGAAGCAGTTGAGAATTGGAAATCTCGTCAAGTCTACAAATATACAGATATGTGTGTGGGAACATAAAGCAAAAAAAAGGGAATAGGAGGAGAAAGAAATCAAAATAAGAGGAGAGAAAAAACAAACAGGAAATCCAAAGTCGGAGAAGAGAATAAGGAAAAGGAAAAGAGAGAATAATGCACTGTAATAGGATCGGACGTGTATACTAGAACGAGAATAATAAAGACTATTCCGACGAGCTGGGCATGTTTCTTAACGAGGAGAGTTCGCTCGTGGTGCACACGCTACTGAGACACTTGACAAGACTTTGCTCGCGGGTTGCTCTCCACGAATACAAAGTAGCGGTCGAGCGGTCGATGGTTCCCATCTTTTTACGACTTCCCTGGAGATTTCTTTTTTCACCCCTGCCCGACATCTTCCGACTCACGAGAAGACATTCTGAACGGTGTCTTCTTGTCGCGTTTTACTACTAGCAAAGAATTCACTCCAGCTACATCGTACACCAGTCGCGTTTCACTTCGATACACTCTGCACACATGATATTTTGCACTATTTCTAATGCAAAGTATTCTAGAGTTCTAGCTTGCTGCATAATTTATTATCCTTTCGTCTCTCCCTTACATGGTTGCCCGAAGTGTCTAGGCATAACTGCTTTTTTGCTCTGGAGCTTGGCAGGGCATTTACTCGAGAAAAGTAATTAGTAACATGTCCTGGTAAGATCGAATATTAATTTGCAATTCAGTCATTTTTTCTTTATGGCAATTTACTCAGCAAATTGTGATGATTTGGTCGTTTTTACTTTTAAACTGTTTTTACCTCTTCGGATCCAATCACTTAAAATTCAGGTGGTTGGATAATGTAAAATTGGTCGTTTCTTTTTTTTTTAACAGCATATATAAATATTTATCCGCAGCTTTTTTCTAATTGTCGTTCCCCTTAGGCTGGATAAACATTTGTAATTAAGCATCACGAATATCGATATAGATCACCTAAAACATGTTGGACATGAAAATGCTGCGTTCGTAGTAAAGCTGGCACTATCACAGTACGTTATTATTTATTTGATTGAATTTTAAAAGCTTTTATAGCACAGATTGGTAAAGGCCAGAAATTCCAATAACGACGTTGACCGATTTCCGATAACACGAACGGAACAAACAAAGGGGTTGTCGAATTTCATTTGCTCGAGATAAAAAATTATCTCGAGGCAAATCGTACGGAAAGCGAGATAAGGTGACAAATATTGCGAAATAGCAAAGTTTATCGATAAAAAGTATTTTTCATCATGAGGGAGTCTTTATATACTCGTTTGCGTGTGTACAGCCCGTACCACATTCTCCCTCTGGATATCTATTTTATTTTCTTTCTTCTGTAGCGTAAACTCGATTACGCGAACGTATCGAGTATTTGTATTCCGTGTTTTAGAAAGCATTGAGCGAGTGATAAATCGCGCACAGTTGAGAACTATGCATATATACGATTTCCCCATGACGATTGTCTCGCAATGTATTTGTAATATTATTCACACTCGGAGAATTATATAACTTAGGCACAACTGAATATTTTTTACTGTTATTGCTAATACCTCTGCTTTCCAAGACTCACCCTTCCCATTCTTCGTATTTTTGAATTCGTGGAGTATTCTAAGCCTTATAGCTAATATTTGCAGGGTGAGAAGGTGTCAAAATCTTGATGAGAAAAGCCCTTATTCATATTTTTCTTTGATGCACCATTAATGAGACATCAATAAATTAGTGTCAGTCTGGTACGTGGAAAGCAAAGTCGTAGGGGAGAAGGCGCACATTTACGATTGATGAGTGGGGTTAGCTGTCACAAATTAAGTCATAAAAAATAAACCATGCTTTGGAGAGAAACATCGACAAGCACTTTTCTCCTCATTAGTTTTTGAACTAGCTATACGTTACAGTTTAGACAATATTTTAGATTTATCTCATAGGGTGACAATTTGGGGGTGGACAGGCTTTTTTATGGTCATTTGCGGGGTGATATCAAGATGTTTCGGGGGTGATTCTTGGAGCTTTCGATAGGCAGGAGAAGAAACTTGGAAATTCGAGGTGAACTTTGGACCCCGAATCCCCAGCTTCCAATGTTTCGTTTACGGTTGGCAGTTTTCGAAACACACTGGGCCGAAATGCATGGATTGATAATAACAGCGTATATACAGTTCTAAACACCCAGTGGGTTATTGCAACGTAATTCGGTGCACCTTTATTGTTCGGATTTCCGAATGTATGTTTCCGAGAACCAGTGTATTGATCCGTTCATAAATTCGATACGTATTCTTTGTTAGTCGGCGCGTGTTTTTAATGAGAAAGTAATTAAATGTCAACACGACGAGCACTCCTATGTGTATGTAAGTTTAACATGGGGTTTTTGAACATCTCTGCAGTGAGTCAGGTCTGACTACATATTTTTACAAGCCGATCTGTTTACGTCAACGTTCATCGTTTAATTACCATAAGTTTGCGAACTCATTGAACAATTTTTTGTTCGAAACGCTAGAGGTTCCGAATGTTGAAATTACTAAAGGTTAGTCCACAGAGTTCTGTAGAAACCATGAGCATCTAGAGTTTGAAAGCGCAGGTAAATGTTCAGATTAGAGTATCGCTCAAAAGTCATCACTTACATTCGTTGTAGCGTGTAGAATGGCTTTGAGTATGATAAATCAGGAAGAGCAATATCAATTTTGTGTAAATTTTAATGTGTAATTAATAAGGTGTCGTTATTCGTTTCGCAGAGCAACTACTTATAATGTCAAGCATAATCCTTCCGTTCTCTATGAACTAATTGGCGAATTCTTCATTTCTACCGAATGCAAGAATTTCTCGTTCGGAGCTCGTTTCTATTTACGTCAATTTTTATTTGAAAATCTTTAGCATTTTTAAAAGCACGATCGATGGACGTGAATTATTTATGAATTAAGAAATTTCCAATCCAGGCAAGATGGATTTTATTCATGTTGAATAAATACGTTGTTTGAGACGTGAATACTTTAACCAATTTAGTTTATTTGTGTGTGAGCGTGTGTACGATATACTGTATTCGATTGGAATAAATTCGTTTACCTACGGTGCAAATACGTTTTTTTTGTTTTTACCTGGCTGCGTTAAAAGTGCGTAGTGGGAAAAAGTGTGTGGGGGCGAGACAGAGCGACGACGTGAAATAAATAGTGATAGAAGTGAGCAGGTAGAGGTGAAAGGGGAATAAAATTGAAAGCGAGCAAAGGATACAGTGAGAGAGGAGCAAATCGGCGATGGGGTCGAGACCGAGGGGTATTAGAGAAATATAGGGGTTTGAAGGTGAGAGGGAAAGATGTCATGATATTCCAGCGTAAATTCATCGAAAAGCACGTTCACGGTTAAGTAACGGGTATTATTCAATCTTCAATTCTAAAGCTTGCGTTTCATTTGTTGTAGCATAAGCGTATATATGTTATGTATGCATATACCGGGTGTCTCAAGTTTAATGGTGGATAAAATGTGAGCTAAATTTCTCGACGGAATTTCGAGAAGGAAAGTCTAATACCGTTTTTTGATTGGATATTGCATGCTGTCCGAACGATTAGGAAAGAAAAAAAATCATAAAAAGTACATAACAATATAAAATAATTCACGCAAATGCATATTGTAAATTATCAACTCGTCACTGTCGCCATTAACCTCTTTAAAGCAATTTTATATTTTACTGAAATAATTCAATCGATCTCATCTTTTCTTACGCGATTCATATTGTCACGAGAAATACTGAACGAGGGAACATAAAGATAGAGAGATGATAGAGGATACTTGGAAAGCGAAGGAGATACGTTCTATTTCCTTTTTCGTCTGTATCACGCGTCAAGGAGAATTGAACGCGCGTCGTTTCACGATGAGATATACACACATATATACACGTATATGAGAAAATGAGAAAAATACTCACATTGTGATACCAAACGATACTCGTAGGTGGTGGATTGCTCTGGATGTCGCAAACCAATTTTAGATCGTCACCCTCCCGCAAGGTGTCCAGGACGTATCCTGTTGCTAGATGCGCATTGACTACTGGTGCGTCTGCGATAAACATACAAATGAAAAAGTTAAGAGAAATATATTGTTCTTTGTCTGCGAGAGTAGATTATTATTCAAAAATTACTTTGTGGGAAATAATGGATCCTAGACAAGTGAGTACGGCGCAAACCAATTTTCTATTATATTACTTTATTCATTTCCATCTGGTCGCTTTAGAAATAGAATAATGTTTAATCTTCTTTGCCAATACCTATGTATGCATACACTTTAATAATCCCTCAATCCTTGTAAACAGGTGTGCATACCTTTCGGATATCATTGTTGTGAACATAGGGGTACTACGTAACCAAAGCAATATTAATAACGCGACGTATGTATTGTAATAATTTACGAGCCGTGAACATGGCTGATGAAACCAAAAGTTCAGAAGCTTAAGGGGTAGCCTAAATCCATCCAACCGAGTATATATTCACCATAGAAGCCACATCCTGAGTCTTTCTCTCTCTCTCTCTCTCTCTCTCTCTACCTCTGTCTTTCTCTCTTCTATTTTGTAGCTCGACATAGCAAGCTAATACAGCACATAGGCGAAAGAGCTAGACTTGTAAGAAGAGAGCGAGAGAGAAAATAAATGCGTACGATAATTGCTTACGTCACTCCTTGCCAGTAATTTCCTAGAAGGAGCCGCGAGAGTTTTGAGCCACGAGAGAGAATATTCCAATTTTCGTGGGGAGTTGAAAATCTACAGGGACGAGAATTGAAGGGTTGAACGGGATTGCACAGTTTGTAATCTTTTTTTAGGTCGGACTTTTTTCATACAGAGTTTTTATTGTTGTTCTGGTTGGTAGAACAACTGTACTTCCGAACTTAATTCTTTTTTCTATTAACATTCAACATTATTTATAGTTTTTATAAAATACAATAATGCCTCCCGTACTTGACCATATATATTTTAATAGAGCTCAATTTATTTTATAACTTTTTGCGAAATTCAACGTTAGCTTTTTGCGAGGATTAACTCATTTTTGTTATGTGTGATTTGACTTTATTTGATAATTTTTTTGAGAGGGTCACTCTTTATTTTTTGATAGGATTTGATTTTTTCAGGGATTTTTGTGAGGGGAGATTTCTGGAGTGTATGTATATTTGTGAAAAAATATAGAAACGGGGGTTAACAAATGTACTTGTCCAGGTTTTTTTTCCCCCGGGATTATGATATGTTGGCACTATGGTTGGAATTCCGGACACTTTTCGTCCTCTACCTTATAGTCATAATACCCCGCTATGTAAAACCGCGAAGTTCTCGGCACTTAGAATTTATTGAAATAATTCCTATCAACGATTTTTGGCTCCCAAACCACGATGAGCGATTCTCGACTCCCGGATGAATAAATTCATTCTTTATCTATCCTCCCATCTCAATTTTTAATGAAAATTGTTTAAGGAAGAAAAAATATTGTAATTTTTACCCTGTATAAGGGGTTAAATTCGATTTTTTCGAAATCTGCTTTTTACACTGAGAAAAAAAATTGTTGAATAGACAAAATATATTTTGTTAGACGAAGTTTTGTTCATTTAACAATCATATTCTCGTAGTGAGCTTATATTTATTTGAGTCAGCAATTTAAGTGGACGGAACAAACAAATCAGCGTTGTTGAACAGTGTCAACAAATTTTTGTTCAAACAACAAAACGTTTTTCTCAGTGTAGTTATCTCTCTTGTACTCACGCACAATTCGTACACATGCAAAGTGGCGGAGGACAAAACACACAAGTGATGTTTGTCTCGGGGTGTATGCTAAGAGAGCTAAGTTTCAATCCAGCTTCTAGCTCTCATTGTTTTTCTATTTTCCTTTATATTTCTAAAAGTAGATTCGCCTTCCACAATAGTGAAGGTGGCAACGTACGTTCGGGCTTGCACGCTTTCTTATGGCTTTAATTAAAACGATGTCATCTCACGATGAGTTTTGTTGGTCTTAGGACAAGAATAGACCTTGCAAGAAATAACGAAGGGGATGCTGTTTTGGCTGGCCCGAGTTTTTAAACTCCGATTTACTCAGAAAGATGAAGATGATAGATATGAATAGTGTTTACCCAGTTTTTTCTCTATCTTTTTTTTTCTTCGTTACGCTCAGACTTCACCGAAGAAGCAGGCCCGACCATGACACCAGGTACTAGAGTAAACCACCCCACAAACCTACCCAAGATTACAAATCTTGCTGGTGGTCTCTTCGAGCAAAATCTTGTCGGATGTACATCCACCTAGGCACTGGGTAAACTGGAAGTATATCAAGGTCCGAAAGAACGCCAAGACCTGGTAAAAAACGGAGGAGTAAGAAGGGAAAGAGAGATAGGGAACGAAAAAGCTAGCTAGATCACATTTTACGACGAGAATTCTCTGTTTCCCCTTAGAGAGCGTACGCTCCATCTGCCAGCAGGTGGGTAGATGGAGGTATAACTTCGTTTCCCCTTTTACCCCACCGCAACTTTTTTCCTCCGTCTCTCGTCGTTCATTCTCGTTTTACTCTCGGGTTTTCTCTTATTCATCGCCTATTCTCTCGACTCTCTCAGCCTGCTCATTTTTTTATTCTCTTATTTCGCATCTCCTTTACGGAAAATCCCTCATACCGCACGAAAGCTCAACCTTCACGAAATGTTATTTACTCGAGTATATTTTTTTTACAACACCCGTCTTCTTCCATCTCGGCGCACCGAATTTCATCTGCTTATACACACACTTTCATAATCTTTCTCTTTTTTTTTCTTTGTTCTCTTCTTCATCCTCCGCACCGGTTATGAGAATTTCGAAACTTGATCCCGCAGGGTATTAAAATGGAACTAAGACTTCGTAGCTCCAAGCGTTTGCCTTTTTTGTCTTTGTCTTGGAATCCACCCTTCCGGATCCCTTTGCGTTTAGCTCCGAGTGAATGATGCTCCAGTAGCCCCGTACGAATATAAACATTTTTTCCCCTCTCGAATTAAGCGTAACTTTTGACTCTTTTACCAGTTTGGAGGGAGGAGCAGAACCAAGTTCGAGTTACTTTCAAGTAACAGGTTTCTTATCTCTTCTTGAGATGCCACAAACGTGGTAGTTTTTTCGTCTCTCCCAAGGGGGTAATCCAACAACGATGGAGGTCCATACTTTTGAATGAACACGCTTTGCCACCGAGAAATATTACACGAGACATTTTTCGAAAGAGTTGACGAGAACGTTAAAATAAAAGTAGATGGAATACGAAAAGTGTAGTACAAATTAACAAGTGTCCCCCTGGGGGATAAAGTAAAAGAGAAATTAATCAAACGTTTGCTTTATTCATGTTAAATAGATTCTACAGAAAGAGTTGAATATGTATATGAGCGAAACAATTGGTACTTGTAAATGTGCCAAGTTAACATTTGCAAGTCTAAAACAGCAATAGTTAACTTCGCATTTAATGGAATAACTTTTTGTCTTTTATGATAAGGCAATCGTAAATCTGAACTAAAATAAATTCATTATTAGTTTCATCGCAAATAGCACAAATCTTGACCTATGATCAATGATAATCTTGTATTCATGATAGGTTTATTTCTGATTTTTCAGATTTAATGCTTCAAAAAAATATCTTCAAAGTGAACGATGAGAATTGTTCCCGAAATGTAACAGTTCCATTACGTGATAATCGTTGTGAAAATTTAGCCGAATAATTTGCTACTAAAAATTTCTCCTTTTGTCAATCCAATCACTCGATTCTCGGGTGGCGAAATAGCCAATTCGCGAGAGCTCATCTGCGTACGTATATGAAAGCAAAAAAGTAAAAAAAAGAAAATATTCCTCGTCCCCGTTGGCGAGATCGGCGAGGTTCTCACTGTTGAGAGGAGGCGATAGTTCTCTGTGGAAAACGATAGCGACACGTTCCTTCTCTTCGGTATAACCTGGAGACTCGCTTTCTCTATCAAAATGCAAACGGCCAATCTCAAGTCTGATCAGCTAGGCGATTCCAATTCTGCAAGGCTGCTCGACCAGACATGATCAGGAGAATCCAGACGGGTGAAGACAACTTTGTGAAACTTTCGTCGAGTTTGGAAATGTATACTTGATCGTTGAACAGCGGTTGCCGTTTTCGTCTTTCTCTTTCTCACTCTCTCCCCATCTCTCTCTTTCTCTTTCTCCCCCCTCTCTCCCTCTTCCTCTGTCTCTCTCTCTCCCTATCTCTCCCCCCCCTCTCTCTCCCTATCCCCCTCCCCCTTCTCTCCCTCTCCCTATATCCCTCCCCCCCCTCTCTCTCTCTCTCTCTTCTCCCTCTCTCCTTCCCTTCCCCCTCTTTCTCTCTCCCTTTTCCTCTCCCTCCCACCCTCCCGCTCTTCCTCCCTCTCCCTCTCTCTCTCCTTCCTTGTCTCACCCTCTCTCCCTCTCTCTCCCCCTATCGCTCTTCCCCCTCTCTCCTCATCTCCTCCTCGCCCTTCTCCCCTCTACCCCTCTCACCCTATCACCCCTCATCGCTCCCTCTCTCTCCCCCCTTTTTTTTGTTCTGGTCTAAAGCGCGGACAAGCGTACACAATTTTCATTGTATCTCTATATTGTAGCTATGCACTTACGATTTCGTGTTAACGATAAAATTAGATTTTAACGTTAAAATTAGATTTAAGTATCTCTATATTGTATATATGCACTTACGATTCCATGTGAACGTTAAAATTAGATTTAAGCCAGTTCTTAAGTTTTTTTATATTTGTTTTTCAACACCCGGCGCAGTAATTTTTGTAACTGCGTTGGATTCCTTGAACTGCCTAATGGGTAACCAAGGCAATAAACAACCACCATCATCATCGTCATCATCATCATCCCTCATCTCCCCTCTCTCACCCTCTCCCCCTCTCTCCCCTCCCCTCTCTCGCCATCTCGCCCTTATCTCTCGCTCTCCCCCCTCTCTCTCGCTCTCTCTTTCTCTCCCCCTCTCTTCCCCCTCTTTCCTCCCTCTCTCCCCTTCTCTCCCCCTCTCACCACCCCTCTGTCTCTTCCTCACCCTCTCTCTCTCTCTCTTCCACGTTCTTATTTTCTCAGCCTTCCCGCGGTTCTCGTATACCAACTACGTGTTTTCTAAAAGAATACAACTATACCGTATAATAGATATCACTGTAGTTGCCGTAGCAATGCAGTAGCAAACTGTCAGCGAGGGGTACAGTTTACTAGGTCATTCATGTTCAAAACCCCCGGAAAGCTTGCGAAAACCCAGGAAGGCATTACCCCAAGAATCTTTCGTAAATTGCAGCTCTCAGCGTTGAAATTTCACCACGAGCTCTTCCCGATTGGGATATCCATGAGAAAGAAGGAAATCCATGCTCACGATATTGTTGGAAATTTTATGAGCGAACGAAAGAAAATAGAAGACGCTACCGACAACGAATACCAATATTTGCTGTATCAAGATTCAACACTGCAGCATCTAAAGATGCCAATTAATTGACCTACCAAATTGGATCTTGAAGTATTTTCCGCTCAGATCCTCTGGGCCGATAACATCCATTTTCTGAGCACTTGCTTTTTTTACCAGGCTACTTTTTTTTATCAGATATCCCATGTCCAGCATAGGTAATAATATGCTCGTTTTATCGGCATCCTTAGGCGTCGGGTTTTTTCTTACAGACGTTGTTTCACAGTTTCCGGATAACTTTTTTGTAACTTAGTTTTAGTGAAATGTGGACGTTTTCGGCTGGTTCACTTCGACTAAAGACTTTGAACACGTGATTTCTTGAAGATATAAACTGAATTTTTGTGGATTGAATTTGGGGGATTATGCATGAATTCATTGTCAGACGTTCGCCAAATTTTTATCAGGACGGAATAGAGCAAAGCTCGAGACTGCAGCGGTGCGTATATACATATTGTATATGGGGCATTTCACGCCAAATCGATCTACATCAGACCCTTCCATTCTTTGATTTGGCTGAAAATTTTATATGTTGTATGATATATTTTTTATACAAACACTTGTGAGATATGATTTTTTGTCAAAATTCGATGTTTTTCTCTTCAAATGACTATGACTCTCTGAAAAATCGACCAAATCGAACTTTTTTTTAGAAAGGTTGGTTTTTCACCGTACTGTTAGAAAAAAATTACGAAAGAATGATTAATATTTGTATTCCATATTTTTTTATCAATTTAAAGCATTTTGAAGCAAAAAAACATTGGTTATAAGATGTTTGCCCTTTTTAAATTTTTTCAAAAAATTCATAAACAAACTTTGATTAATTATATGATTTTTGAGACCAGTCTCATCGTGGGCAGATTTTTCCTTATATTTTTTTTCTTATTTTGAAAAAAAATTCATTTCTTTTCAGTCAATTTGAATCAAATCGAACTATTTTTTTGATATTTTGTTTCACATCAACATTTTTAATATAAAAAGTCCTATTTGGTACGAATTGACTAAAAAAAATGAAAATTTTTTTGAAGCTAAGAAAAGAAATATAAAAAAATATCTCTCCACGATGGGAATTGTCTCAAAAATGATTTAAATGATCAAGGTTTTTTTGTGACTTTGTTGAAATAAATCAAATGTGTCCAACATCTTAAATTTAATCACTTTTTGCTTAAACATTGAAAAAAAACATGGGGGATGATTTTCAATCATTATTTTGTAATTTTTTTCAAGTCTGGTAAAAACCTACATAAAAAAAAGTTTCCAGTCCAAATTGACTGGAAAAAAATGAATTATCTTTCAAAATGAGAAAAAAAGTGTAATGAAAAATCTGCCCACGATGCAAGTAGTCTCAAAAATCATTTAATTGGTCAGTTTTTTTGTGCATTTTTTGAAAAAATTAAAAAATTGTAAAAATCTTAAAACCAATGTTTTTTTGCTTTCAATTGCTTTAAACTGAGAAAAAATACGGAATACAAATATTTATCATTCTTTCGTATTATTTTTCTAATAGTACGGTAAAAAACTAACCTTTCTAAAAAAAAGTTCTATTTGGTCGATTTTTGAGAGAATCATTTGAAGAAAAAAACATCGAATTTAACAAAAAATCATATCTCATAAGTGTATGGACAAAAAAATCTGAAAAAAATCAAGAGAGCTTCTTTCAATGGGTCATACAATATATATAAAATTTTCAGCCAAATCAAAGAATGGAAGGGTCTGACGTAGGCCAATTTTGCGTGAAATACCTCATATACATTTGACCGCAACTCTACTTTAACAGATCTCGCGTTCGACCCCTCCGGCTGTACCAATGATTAGTTTGTACGAGAAACACCGGTGAGACGCAACTCAGCAACCCAAATTCGATAAACGCAACTCTCCATTTCTCTGGTGAGCAAGAGAACAGAGAACGGAAATGGACAGAGTGGTAAGGAGAAAGCGACAAAGAGAGAAGGAAGGTAGAAGATGAGAGAAATAGAGAAGGACTGGGCTCGAAGTTCTAACCAATTTATGAACGCGGCAGTCTGACACGACATTGCACTATGCACCCGAAGCTCTCATCCTCGTCGTAGAATAGCGATTCGAGCAACGAAGAAGCTCAAGTGTTGCCGGTTCGCGCGAGCTTGTGCTTTCGCCCTGGTATGTTCATCTGCTCTACAACGAACTTTCCTGTGCGTGAGACTTTCTCGTTGAACATTCTGAGAGCAGCACGAGGCATGCAGAAGAGAACGAGGTAGGGTCGGACTCATGCGCCTTCTTACTCTTCTCATGGATGGGTCCAGAATCTCCTGGATTAGACTGGTGGCCTCCAATTCTGGTTATACCATTAAGGTATATTGCATTTCGAATACAGATAATCCAGAAACTAAACTAAAAAAAACAAAAAAAACTATCTTGGTCATCAAGAACATTTCCTCAGTTAATTTTCACGACCCTAGTAAAGTTGGTAGATGTTTTGAGATCGTTTGATTAGTAGCCCGAACCTTTGCTACCACGCGACTAGTCCCACTTTGCAATCCCTATACTTTCTCTCTGTCAACGAACCAACACACGCGAGTGAAACGAACAAATCTCCAGGTTGAGTGTTACTCTCATGGGATCATGTTCCAGGTGTACTCTAATCACAGAGTCGACAGAGAGTGTTGTCTGAAAGCACAAAGCACGTATATCCCGTTAGAACAACGGGATCGCAGGAAGTTTTACTCTCGAAAGGCGGGATTGTCGCTTTGTCTGCTGTACCTACTGTTGAGAGTCAACACGTAAGGCCAGCCGGAAAATGTCACTCGCTGTACAAACAAGTTGGTTGCGGTTTTCAACGCGTGAATCACGCTCGGCAATAGAACACTCAGCTTCGTTATAAGGAAGTATTCCACGGATAGGAAAACATCGAGTCGAAACAAATATGTAATTCCTAAATGTTTTATCCAATGAAAGAATCAAATAGATTAGGATCGCATTGGAGAAAGATCTAATTGAAAACTTGGATAAACAGATCGATTGTTTATTTCTCATTCGCTACATGAATAAACGAGAGAAAAGATCTATCTATAAACTCGATTTTAATATCTGTGATGTTCGATTTGCAGAATTGGTGATGCTTTTTTATAGTATAGATGGATTGCACATTGTCACGGAGCATGTTTATTTCACCATTCATCGGAAATTGCTATTTTTCTTTTTCTATAAAGGCTGGCGCATTGAAACGCTGCCAGCCACGTATTCTCGGGAAAATAGAGAGAAGAGTTGAGAAGCTGTAGCAAAGAGATAACACATATGTATTGTATACATATATATTTGTATACGTAGCGGTACTCACAGGCAACGCGAAGGATCCTCGTCTCTTTGAGATCGCCACCGGGGAAATTGTGGTTCACGGCTGTGCAGGTGAGCTCCTTGCCATCGTCCTCGCGATCAAGCACAAGAGCGAGCTTGCTGACCGTGGAATTGCTTCTCTGGGTTGTGGCTACGAGGGGATCCTTGAATTTCATACCACCGAGACTCCATGCTATCGTTGCTGCCGGTGAACTACCCCATGTTTCGCATCTTGCTGCTAAAGGACGGCCTGCCATTATCTGATCCTCGTGCAAGTAAATTCGAACACTTGCTGGTTTCACTGTGAATTTTCCAGAATTTAAAATTCATATTATATTTCAATATTGACAAGTCATTGTTCTTTAGGTTGCTTACTTCTCTACCCTTTTTAGTGCATTTTACCTTACTTCGAATCGAAAATCTTTTCAGTTCGTGTGCTTCATTAATAATGTAATGAAACATGCATTGCGTGAAATATCCAAGCCAAACTGAACAATATAAAAAAAGTAGTACGCTATTTCGAGTATTGAAAATATTTAAGCACTAGCACAAGAATCTCGGATTTTTTTACGTAAACAAAACTACCTCTGTTGGAAGCGAAGGAAAATAAAAAAAACTAAGTGAAATATAGAGGCATGATTGCAGTATCTGCTCGGTACACTACTCGTGTGGTGCATGAAAAAAGCCTCGAGCATCGAGCATCCAGAGGCGGCGTATGTACTTTGTCCCTCGTCCCTACAGATTTATGGGACGAATCTTACGGTTGCACGGCATACGAGAATATTATATTGGCCATAGCACGGTAGGAGTTTATGAGCAAAACTACTGCACGTAAAGTAGTACAACTGGAGGTTCGAGGAAACCTAGAAACGCGCATATCGCGCCAGCCAGACATAATCCAACAGAAACATCCAACAGTACATACAGAACCCGTATCTTTCAGTACAGAGCACTCGAGAAAGAGAAAATCGTAAAGTTCTCCGTGCAAAATATTTTCGTTATATGTATACATCGAAAGAGGATAGGTATTCGGTATGCACTACTGGTTAAAAAGATCTTTAAAAGCAACGTAAAAAATAAATGCCAAAAAATAAAAATCGTTTTTAGTTCTCAAGTAGCTCTTAAATAAATAACTGAAATATTCCCCCCCATTGAGTTTTTATGAAGAACAATATAGCCACAATTAATTTCCGCTATTGAAATATCTTAAGGTGATCTATCAGTTGCATGAGTGAGGGGGGGGGGGGGGGGGGGGTCGATAACTGAAAAGTAGATGCACGTTTTTCTCGGACACGTTTGATATTTCGAGAAAACGAAGAGTTACACGTTGTTCTCTGATAAGAAGAAAATAACGTGTAACTCTCCGTTTTCTCGAAATATCAAGCGTGTCCGAGAAAAACGTGTATTTACTTTACAGTTATCGACCCCCTACTCATGCAACTGATAGATCACCTTAATGATTTGTCAAAAGGTTATTCATACATCTTGATTTGTTTTTGTGACGTCATAGTGGAATAAGATTGTTGAATTTTTTATCCAAGCTAGTCATTCCCTGGCATTAGCATACTGCATATTGATAAAAAAAAAATAGCTCACGTTCTATTAAGATAGAATAACATCAGAAACGTCACTTGGGCAAATTCTAAAGAAGCAGAATAATATGAGAAAAGTTAGGTAGGAGAATTTTGATTGGGACCGGGTAAACAAATTTTCGGTGGAAAATGAGCGCAATGAAAAGTCAGGAACTCGAGGTTTGTTGTTTTATAAGTGTATAAAAGGTGAAGAAGAACGGAGGAGCTATCGAAAGAGATGGCTTGGGGCAAGTTGGCACGGTAGTAATGAACTGTGAATTAAAAAATCTTGGGTTTATCGGTGCCACGGGAGTTTAAGGTGGCCAATGTAAGCCGAAGAATCGAGAGAGGGATAGAAAATTCTTCAGAAATGGAGGATTACTGATGTGAGAAAAAGGAAGAGGGTATACGGTAAGGATAATCTTACAAGATAAAAACAGTGAGAGAAATAGAAGCGGGATTATGAGAGTTGCTTTGGAAATTGGAGTTGATCGGAATGAAGCAAATGGATGGAGAAGTTGCTGGGAGGAAGAGACGGCTTCTTCGGCGTGCAAGAACGAATGTAAACCTCGTTGACGCTTTCTTGATGTCTCGCATGTCCGATGACCCTTGAGTTGCATCTCAGCCAAACCAAATCGAAAAACCTTCTTATTCCGCACTATTAGACATTCCGCGGCATTTCGAGCGGCTGTGGCCTCAACCATTTTTAATTTTCCTGAAATTTTTTAATAAAATATAACCCCATGGACGGAATATCGATACCAATTTTTAGATTTTTATCTCACGTCTTTCAAGAGTTACAATTTTTCGAAAAATCCAGTTTTTAGAAAGTTCGGAAACGTTCTAACGCCGATATCTTTTAAACTAATCGACATATCGACAAATGTCAACACATCGATTTTTTCATATTGGTTCATACTTTTATGAAAAAAAGGAAAAAAATTATCGATCATCGTCGTCAACGTTTTTTCTGCATCTGAAGTAAAAACTATTGTTTTAAAGACGATTGCCATTTTTAATTTTTTTCAAAAAAATTTCTAAAATAGTATGACCAATTATACGATTTTTAACGCTAGTCCGATCGTGGACCCATTTTTCCTTCTATTTTTTGTTGAATAAATTACACTTTTTTAAATAGAAATTTGATATTTTTTGTATGAATCATATTTTAATCAAAGATATAACCAATTGCATAGTTTTTGAGCTTAGTTTCATTGTGATCAAATGGTTGTTTCCAATTTTAGTCAAAATTTTTTTTGTTAATTTTTGTTATCTTTTTTTTAATCACTAATAATACTGGTAAGTATTAGTTATAAATAGTATACATGTACAATTAGTAATTATAGTACTCATTTACAATTTTTAGTCAGATCCAATAAGCTAAAGAATTTTTTTTTTTCGTTACTTTCCTAGAAGAAATAATAGAAATTATTAATTGTATTAGAATTTATGAATAAAAGAAATGAAAATTTTAGAATTTCTATTATTTCTTCTAGGAAAGCAATGGAAAAAAATCTTTAATTTATTGGATCTGACTAAAAATTGTAAAATGAGTTCTATAATTACTAATTGTAAATGTGTACTATAATTAATACTTACCAGTATTACTGGTGATAAAAAAAATTGATGAAAAAAATTTCGACGCAAATTGGAAACACCCATTTGATCACAATCAAACTAGGCTTAAAAACTATGCAATTCGTTATATCTTTGATTAAAATATAATTCATATAAAAAACTTCAAATTTCTATAAAAAAAAAATTCAGCTTGTCCAATAAAAAATAGAAGAAAAAATGGGCCCATGATCGGACCAGCGGTAAAAATCGCATAAATGGTCTTACTATTTTAGAGATTAAAAAAAGAAATTAAGAATGGCAATTGTCTTTCAAAAAATAGTTTGTACTTCAGATGCAGAAAAAATGTTGACGACGATGATTGATATTTTTTTTCCTTTATTTTCATGAAAGTATGAACCGAAACGAAAAAAACGATATATTATTATAATATATCGTTATCGTTATCGTTCTGGCGTTAGAATGTTTTCGTTCGAACAAACTTTCTAAAATCTGGATTTTTTGAAAAATTGTAACTCTTGAAAGATGTCAGATAAAAATCTAAAAATTGGTGTAGATATTCCTTCCATGGGGTAATATTTTATAAAAAAAATTCAGGAAAATTAAAAGTGGTCGTGGCTATGGCTGCTTGAAATGACGTGGACTGCCTCATATATACAGATGGCATAGAAAGATGTAAGAGCAGAGTAAAAGATACGAATAGGGAGAGAGACAGGAAGTGACAAGGATGTCTTGAAATTTCAGACGCCACAAGGACTTTACGACCCTTACAGGTCAAACATTCGACTATTTGGCTCGACTGAACCTATACAAATGGAGCTCGGAGGTCGAGATGTATAGGATTGTATTAACGAAAATGTGTTTAAAAAAACAATGATATAAGAGTGCTTATTGGAAGTCTATCTAAGACTAAAAACACACAGAAAAAAATAGAAAATAAATGAAAAGAGTAAGTTCTGGTACTGCTGAAGTGTTTGATATTAATCGAAACATGGAAGATGTTCCCATAAAATTGCAGGATTGCAAAAAAAAATGTGCATAGATGAACCTTATTATTATTTGTTGCATATACGTTAGAATTTCAGGGTACTGTCATTTGAGAATTCTAATAGCGTATATAATTCACTAATTATATTAATCCTTTCGATATTTATTACGCTCATTCGAGAAGCCACAAATGAGTAATTTTAAAGACATGACTCACAATTGTCCTTAGTTTAGGGTGACCTTTATGGGTGTTTTATTTTCTCTCTGTCTCCTACCACGGTGTCATTCCAATTGCAACTAACACGCAGAGAGACGAACGAATGAGAGCCCGAGAGTCTGCGGAGATATATAGTCTGGAATGACTGGCGTTAATTTCTCTCTTTAAGCTCAATGGCTAAACGAGAAAGTTCGCTCTCCGAGTAAGATAGAAAAAGGGAAAGGGAACTCAAACACGGAGTTTCCGTCACCGACGTAGTTTCTGGGCCACGGTGGAGCTTTCGGTTCGTCGCTTTCTTCATTCGAGGTGCTTTCCACCTCAGTCTACGGCCAACTCCTTCTCTTTTAGTAGAGCCCATCTACGTCCTCAGTCCCTTTGTATCCAACGGAGATCAGTAAAAAGGAGGGAAGCTGCTTAATTGCGCGTGCCAATTAAGGGTTCGAGAAAACGAAGGACCGCGTCGCGTTGTAGGTATTGCTGGGGTATATAAAAGAAAGAGAAAGAGCGAGATAGAGGGAGGAAAAAAGAGAGGAGGACAGAGAGGAATTCTCGTACCAATCAGCCTTTGGGAAGAAAAAAGTACAAGTCAAGAGGGCGAAGAAGGGATGGGACGGGCAAGTGAGGTAGTAATCGCGAACTCTAAAATATTCTTTTTCGTTGTCTCACTCTCTCATCCCTTTTCGTCGTGACTTTCTTTCTTTCTTTTTGTTGCCATTAACTCTCCTCCAAGATTCATTAAAATTCGCCTGTTATATGTACAGCACCGAGGGATAACCATTAATGAATTTGCATGACAGTGACGAATCACGTACCAATTTTATTAGCATTTATTATAGCGCTTTTTTGATTAATTTCACGGTGAGTGTACGGCCATGAGAAATTCCGCCCAACGATCAATGTGACTGACGACACTTTCTTTTTTCTTGCACAGTCATTTTGTGCTCCCTCGTCTTGTTATTTTTTTTCCTTCCGCTATAATGTCACATGGCCACAATTTGGTGGCACTCTTTGTATAACGAGATGAGCCAAAATATACATTTAAACGTGTTTCACGTCCGGAACACGATGAGGGGAAATGAGATATTTTTACTTTGGTTAAACTTCCGAGAAGTCGACGAAAACGTCAAAGGATTTAAGAAGGTCCGGCTTCGATATTCGCTACTAGAAATCAACTCGCTTCCGTCCCTCTTTTGGGCATACATCCTTGAATAAAAATATACACAGGGTATATAAAAAATGTCACTAGTCCACAATTTCATAGTGGATTCGGTACATGTATTGAATACAACAAATATTAGTTGGATTTAGAGAGCCCATCCAATTTTTATGAAACAAAAATCAATTTTCCGGCTTTACAAAAATAAAATAATTGTTCCACTTGATACGAAGCTTCGAAAGAAACTAATTGCATAAAAGATCGATGATCAAAATTTTATTTGCAGTTTGCACTGTATAAAGTTCCAGGAATATCGCAAAATGTAGAAAGAATGTCACTAACGATTTATCGGGTTTCAATTATGTTTTACACATATACTGGAATTTCCAATATTGGTAACACTAGAATCATGTTCGCAAAAAAATGTACGTGTCATTGCGTTCTCTATCAATTAGAAACGTGATAGTATATCTGTACGTTCACGTACTCAACCATTTTTATGCGGTAAGCGCATGGATTCTATTATTCCTTTTTCAAAACAAAAAATGTATTACTAATTAGTATTTAATGGAGCATGAGTGAGCGAGATTGTCAATATTGTTTACCTTAAAAACAATTTAAAAAACACAGTAACGTTTCTTTTCTAAATAGAAAAACATAACTGTAAACTGTGAATTCATCTCATTTTAAGGTGGAAATTGAAGTTTTTATTGAGAGTAAAAAATGTGCTTATTAGATCGTGATCATGCATTGTATTTCTTGAAGTAAGGTTTGGCGAAGTTTTTGCACCTCATTTTTTGTAGTCACTAATCACAGTGATAGAAAGGATACCGTGTCGATCATGATAATGATAGAGACCAGAAAATTATACCAATATACAGGGTGTCCAATAGGAACGTGTGAAAACTAATAAATTCGTCTTTTACAATAAAGAAAGGAATCGGATCAATGGAATTTTTTTTTAATATAAGAGAGTTGTTATTTTTATTTTATGTCCATTTATTACAAAAAAAACGATATATACATGGAACAAATTATATGTTAAAGCAAATACAAAAAGAAATATCAATATCAATGATATATAATTTCAAAATGTGAGCCATTTGAATTACCGCAGTATTCTAATGGTTTTATAAAACTATTAAAAATGTGTTCTATAATGTCATTTAAAATGCCATTGACAGTCTTTCTTATTTCTTTAATCAAATCATCTACAGTTTTTGGGTTATTTTCATAACAGTGATCTTTAATCTAACCCAACAGAAAATAATCACAAGGATTAAGATCAGGTGAACAAGAGAGCCATTCCATCCCTGTTCCCATAAAAGGGGAACACCATTTACAAATTTCAAAAAATGATTTTTTTTTCTATAAAATCATAGTTCTACATGTTAGGAATATGCTGCCAAATTTTCAAAACGGAATTCTGAGTATTTTTTATGTTATTGTGGTTGAGCGTCAGAAGAGTCCGAGTCGAGGGAGCGCAAGTGTGCGGTCGAGGGACGCGGGGGATGTCTTTTTCTATAATTCGTCTTTCTCCGATTTATTATACTTTGCAGTAGTACTATATCAAAAGTGAGGGGAAATCGCCTAATCTCGTATATAGATACTCGGCCCGTCTTGCCTTGGACGTTCAACACTATCTTTTTAATACTTTTGGCGTCAAGACGCTGTCGCGTCTCTAGATACAAGGTGGGGCATAGGGTTCGAAAAATTTTGGAGCATCGCAAGCACTATAGATTTAACTTTCAGGCTGTTTTGAAGTGAGTGCTCCTCGCAATGTCTTCGTATCCAAAAGGTGTTCACGGAAATCCTGCATTACGTTCACGCAAAAGAAAGTATTGTAGAAATCAACATTCCAATCGGGATAGCGAAGCGAGGACTGCCCGCCAGGGGCTGATAGCTGGTGCAAGTGGCAAAAGGTTCAGGCGACTGGCAAAATTTTAAAACACCCTACGCCTCTTCACGATGATGTTCAAAAGCATCTTTTGTCGATGTACACAAATTTATCCGAGCATGGTTTATTGGAGAAATGCTTAGGTGGTTTCACGCAGAATGCGAATGAAAGTTTCAACGCCATCGTATGGCATTTAGCCCCGAAACATTTACATTCTGGAGCAAGTGGAGCGGCAATGTTGTCGAAATTGCAGCTTTTCTGGTAGCGAGTATTTTCAATGAGAGGAATTCTTCGATTTTGAGAATAGTGATCACTATGGACATCGGCATCGGGAAGGAATCGAAGACTTTGGCCGAAAAAGTCGATGAGAAACGTCACCGAAAAACTTTAAACAAGTTTTTGTCAAAACTATATGTTTCAAAACTGTTGGCACGATTTCTCAAAAAGTTTCCAATCGATTTTGAAGAATTTTAGTACACATCTTCCTTATAATATCAGTTTGTCGATGAAGCTAAAAAACGCTTAAATTCAAATTAGAAAATGAATTTATTTCGCAAAATCTAGCGCCAATTTGATCAAATATCAAAAGATTGATTTTTTTGAGTTGTCATTTTGCGAATTCTCCATATATTTTTTTTAGCTTCACCTTCAGCGCATGAATGTTCGCTTTAAAAAAATGTTTTATTTATTTGTTTCAGACAATTAGAAGTGCAGCTAGGGCGCCAACAGTTTGACAACTCCCGATGCGACTTTTCTTGAAGACCGGGCTGCACACCTGCTAATTTCCATTAATAATAAAATAAAAAAATATTTTCATATACTCAAAATGTTGATTAAAAAGTGTGCAAACTTGTAAATAAATGAAACAAGTATTTCTATTTAAAAAGAAATTCTCAAAAACAGCGAATGTTTGGCCTTCTAAATTTCCCCCTTAATAAATCGAGAATATTCAAGGTCGATAACTCGATCACCATAGACTTTATTGATGGCTTCGAAGACTTTTTGTATTCGATGAGGTGCTGCTCCGTCTTGCATAAAATAATAATTTTTAACGAGATGTTTTTTCTTTGCATCGGGAAAGTATTGTGTCTTCAACATCTTTTTATAGCTCTATCCGGTAACAGTAGATTCAAAGAAATGCAGGTAGATCCATTTTATTGAGACAGCTGCCCGTATGGCTACTTTTAAAGGATGAAGCGACGTTGCCAGTACGAAGTGGAATGGTTTTGTATTATAATTAAAATCACCACTCTATTGTGTTTTTATTTTTGTTTATTTTTTATTTTATAACATAACAAAAAAAACTGTACATAATTTAAACAAAAAGAAATAACATATTAAATAAGAGAAAATGAATGCGCAACGTTTTTGCGCCCAGCGCGCTCTAATGCCTTTTTGATACGACTGACTACTTTTCGTAGCTTCGTTACAACCACTACTCTCTTTCATACAGCGCCTTTTTCGATGCAAAATTAATATTTCTGAGAAGAATGGAAAACGCGCGATACAAAAGAAAATAAATACCATCGATTGAACAATGGTCTTCGGATTTCCTGAACCCTACAAGCGATAATTTTGTTAATTGACATAGTCATTCATCCAAAAATGCGCTTCATCAGAGAAAATTATTTGTTTTTCATTCAATTCTTCATTTTCCAACAATTGTCTCAATATGTTGTAGAATTTTTTTCTTGTTTTTATGACGTGTTCCGTTAATAATTGATACGTTGTTATTTTCTAAGGATGTATGTTCAAAAAATGACGCAGAATATTGTGTAACAACGATTTGCTAATTTTTAAAGCTTGAGCGGCTTTGCGGATTAAAGATTGAATATTTTTTAAAAATAGTCTTTAAAATTATCAATAATTCTAAAAAAAAAATCGTTACAGTGTCAGAAGTTTTGAAGAACAATACAGATCTGATTTCTTATAAATGTTGACATAGAAAAATATTCGATCCTTACCTCTTAAGAGTAGTTTTGCTTCCGACTCTTTTACTTCTATACTTCGTACGAAAGCCTCTAAGCGCTTCACTATACATTTTCCCTCTTGAATAATAAAATTCAATGAGAAAGACTTTTTCTTCATTAGTCAACTTATTTTCTAGAATGTTGTCCGGTTTCTACCAGAGCCAGAATAAAATTGACAGGTCTCAAGTATACGTTTCTGAAACGTAGGGCTCCTTAAAATGTTAGAGAGGGAGGGGGACTTCGCTTAGTTTTCATACGTTCCTATTGAACACCCTGTATATTGTTACGTCCCGGTTATGAACATTTTGCTTTTATAGTCTTCTGACGGACTTACCGTGGTCGTAACGAGTTAGGTTGTTGTTGTTCCTTGTATTATTTAGGCAGAAATGTGGCCACCAGGGATTCAGGAACAACGTTGAGTGCGGTAGATGAATATTTTAGTTTATTAATGATGAATAATTTCCCAATTATCCGTATCACGCGCGTGCTCAAATGGGATTCAGGCGTAGCGGGTGTAATAATGGGTGTCACTTTGTTTTAATAACACAAACAATAACAATTAGATTTATTGATAATTAAAACACAGAATTATACTGAATTTAAGTTGTACGATGACCGTCGTGGTCGAGGTCTCAAGTAAGATCCTTTTTGATGAGGAGGGGATCTCGACCGTCGTGGTCAGGCCCCTCAACTAAATTGATTTTACTTTTAACAAACGTAGTGCCCTGCACTCTAAGACATATTAATTCGCATCCGAAGTCTACGGTAAGCCGGACTTCGCGCGTTCGGACCGTGTGAAGCGTCTCTTAAGCTACCGTGAGATCACAAACGTCAGGAAATTTGCGGCCGTTCGTCGTGAGATCGCAACGGCTAAGACGCTCTCACACTGATAAGAACATTATTCGTTCAGGAAAAAATTAAAGAAATAAAATAAATAAAGAAAAGATTGAATGGAATTCCAGGACATAACAATATCATTGCTATTAACATTTTTTTATAATAAATGGATATAAAATAAAACAACTCTCTACTAGTAAAAAAAATTCTATCGATCCGATTCCTTTGTTTATTGCAAAATACCGATTTATTAGTTCTCACACGTTCCTATTGGACACCCTGTATATCCTTTCTATATTTATAAATACGAATATATATTTGTCTGTTAAGCATATATAGACGTTTAGGTCGACTAAGTAAGTTCACTGATGGCTACAGCTCTCCTTTCAATTTTCTCTTTGCAATTTCCTTTTACCTCTCATTTCGATATCGGAGCCAGGATATGAACGTCGAGCTTTTCCTGAGCTCCGTTCTCAAAGTATGTACGCTCGAACGCTATACATTTTATGCACAGGATATTCCACGTTGAACGAATTGATTTTGGGTCAAGATCGAACGGTATTGCCAGGACGTAATTTCTTTCTATTTTGTTCATTTATGCATGCAAAGTTAAAATTAACTTTTACTTCGTGTAACACTACCAATTGTCACTGTCAGACGTTGAAAAATAATTGAGCAGCCTAAAAATAGAACTTGGTTGATACGAAACGTTCTGTATCTACAAACGAGTCAAATAATCGAATTTCATTAGAATCGCTGTAGCGTTATTTGCTGCGTTGAATTTACTTGAATAATTGTTAGAATAAAATAAAATAAAGTCCAAGCGAGCCGATTTTGTACAGGATGAATAAAAGATGATCGATTTGGATGATAATACTTCATAGAGATAAAAATTATATTCTAAATAGAATTATATTTCGTGCCTCATTCTTGAGATTACATATGTAGTTACCCTCATGGTCACTAGATTGTCACAACGTTCAGAGTGAGTTGAAAAATGAATCTACCATTTGTCTATCCATGGTTTTCCTAAATCTTCATGTTGCCATACGACACATTTTTAAATTTTAAGAAAAAAATACAGGTGTGGAAATGCGATTACGGTATTTGCACTAGATAAGAATGTTATCACATAGTCATGATCATCTAATGTTGTTATTGGCATTCTGATACTCGCGATAGGCACTTAAAATTAGTACAGTAAACTCTTGGTAAGTTTCCGACCTAGGGGCTGTAGGGGTGGAAAATGGAGAGTTATCGAGAGCCCCCACTTTTCTTTTTCTTTTATTTCACGACCGCATGTTTGTTTATGCTGTTTATGCGTGTGCACCATATATGGATATACGTATGTATGTTTAAAAATATACATAAATGTTTAACGTATGTACGTTTAAAAATCGATTTGGGGTCAATTTGTCCCCATGTAGGAACGGTGTCAAAAAATTGACTTTCTTTTTTTCAACATAAATATGTCTTGTGTGTTCAAAAAGCGCGCGGTTGAGAGATTGTGTGCAGCGTAACCGTTTCTGGCAGCCTTATCGGTTGAAAAACGCGTATTCTCGAGCGCCTCCGTGGCGCATGGCGAAGTATAGTGGCAGGTGACAGCCTTGTGTGCTTGTGTGTGAGAAGGACCATGGACGTAGGAAATACATGGACGGAGCTTAAAGTACACTTTTAGTCGAGGGGGGTGAAGCCACAGGGGTAAGGAGAAAACCCGCGGCAGCCATCATGGTTTGTCAGATTTAGACATATATTTAATACTGATATATGTCAATTTGTATCTATTTTCACGGTGCGCGGTGTGATTGTAACGAAACTACCCTGTGGTCGCAGACGATACCGACCGATAGTTTAAGGTTATATATACTCGATTACACAATTACTTATTGCATTCTTACGCCAAATGGTATTCAACAGTCGCGTTAGGATAAATTGATTAGTTTTGTACTATAATATGCCGGATTACTATGCAAAAGAATGTAATTGCAATTAATTCTCGAAAGATCCAACCGTGAAAATAGACATCGCCACCACCATCATGGTTTGTCATATGCATGGAAATAGATTTTCATTTCCCTTACCCTTCAAGCTTCACCCCCCGTGGCTAAGACTCCGTCCATGTATTCCTATACGTCCATAGAGAAGGACGCATTCATCATTCGGCAAAAAAGCCGTTCGGCAAAATTGACAAACGGGTACGTTGTGCGTATTGCCCGAAGAGAAACAACCGGAAGTCCCAAAATATTTACCCCTCCTGCAAATTACCAAAATGCGACTTGCATTGAACGCTTTTATGTATAAAATGTGGACCGATCGCTTAAAAAATGTTTTCAACAACCTGCGATTCATTTTGTTGTTTTTCACGAGTAAATAAAAGCGATACTTCCTCCAAGAAACGTTTGTGTTACGTTTTATTCGATATCTGCTTCGACTTTGAAATATTAAGATGTAAAAATACTGTAACTTCACCCCTTGCAGTTTTCTAAAAGAATTATTAAAATGAGTTTGCTATCATTGTTTTCTTATGGTTTCATATCTAAACTTTATGGAACAACCAATTTATTTGAAAAAAAATCAAGGATATATAAAAAATTTCAATTTTAAGCCATGCGTGCAATCTCTCGAAAAATAAATTACATTTTTTTTAAACGTCAACTACGGGGAAACTAATCGTTTTTTTTATTTTGAGCCTTAGATCATTCGATTAGTCAGCATTCGTACTATTATTTAAAAAAAAGTCCCTTGAAAATATTGATTCTACACAGAGTTATGAGCTCGCAAAGTGGCTGGAGACAAATTGTCCTCATGAAGGAACGATGGGGTAGAAAAAAGTCACGTAGGAACCTAGGGTTAATAAAATTGACGAGATTATAGTCTTCGCCTTGCATTTTCTTTAGATGCTTTAAGCCTCTTTTCAATATAGAGCCTAAGTCTAGTTGAATTGCCATCGTCAATCCCTGATCACGTTCTGTATGCACACTCCCTATCTCTGCGAGTCTCAGACTTGATATGATAATTCTCTCCACTCCCTCAGTTTCAAAATGTCCTTTCGGATTCCTGCTCAAAAAATTCGCTCCAACATTATCTTTTTCCCTATAATACTGCACGGTAAACGTATATTCTTAAATTAGCAAGAACCATCTGGAAATGCGAGCTGTCTGGAATGGGGTTTTGTTCAAAAAAATAAGCGCACGATGATCAGTAATTATGATAAACGGTTGGCCTAACGAATAAACACGAAGCTTCAATAAACGATATACGATTGCCAACAGTTCTTTCTCTGTTGTCGTATATTTTATATCATAAAAAATACTTTTTTTCATTAAAAAAAAAGTAAAACAAAGAACGCCAAGTATTAAAAAATAGCGATCTTAGTTATAAAATGAACATTATACAAACGTCCCTGCTGAATGAGAAAGAGATGAGCGCGCGCTATGGGCGAAAGAGAAGGGACGTGTGGCTTCGCGCTCTGTCTCTCTCGCTCAGCGGCGCGCAATAAGTGGGGGTAGCCTCGTTCAGTGGACTGGGCGACCGCAGGATAGAGAAATGTCTACCAGTCTCGCAAAGGACGTATGCCCAAATGTAAACAAATACTTCTTACGTCTTTCCGACTCCAAGGGACAGAAGTTCCCCAAACATTCGATTTTAAATCATAAAATTATCATATTTCGAGATTGGGTGGACGGATCAATTTACAACAAAGACCAATGGAAAGAGAAAAATCGAAAAAAAATCGTGCCCTACATTCAGATTTTTTACTCAAACCGTTCTGCCGTGAGAGCAGTTTCAAAAATATGAAAAGCCCGAAAACCCGTCATATTCGCGTATATAAGAGTGCGGCAGGGCTTGCGCAAGCTTTCTTTTTTAATACTTGGCGTCGAGCCGCTACCGCGCCTCTTGATTTCTGCGTTTGTCAGCCTTCTACTAATCACAGCAATGACTCTCTTATTGTCGCGTTCGTCGATCTGAAACAGAATTCCGCTGATACCTTTATCTGACGTATGTATTTGCAGATAAAACGTGCGGTCAATACGATAATGTGACAATTCGATAGCTTTCTTAAAATTCTTCTTTATCTTCTGATATGATTGTGTGTGCTTTTCCTCCCATTTCCATACCGCATCCTTCTTTAATAGCGATCGTAATGGCTCAACTTGATGTCCGATCTATATATCCCGAGACAAAATATCCTCTACTAAAATATCCTGAGACAAAATGTCCTGGGACAGTCTGGGACAAAACATCCTCTGACAAAATATTCTCTGCCAAAATATTCTGAGATATAATATCCTTAAAAATAACTTGTGATGGTTAACGTTTGTTGGCTACTTGAGTTCGAGGGAAGGGTTAAAAGGAGTATTTTTTAAATACAGTTTAATACAAATTTTTAAATTTTATTAGAATCAGGTATAATTCCGGTTCCCGATAATATAAACCCTAAAAATTTCACAATGTTTTGACAGAACTCAGCCTTATCGAGACGCAATGCGATGTTATATAATTTTAGTCGCGCGAATATTTTTTCGAGGTGTTCTAGATGTTCGTTGAGATCTCTTGATACAATTAATAAATTATCAACATAATATGATAAACATTCTGTAAAATAATTACCAAAAATCAAATTTAATGTTCGGATAAATCCGTTACCTGATGTTTTTACTCCGAAAGGATTCACTTTAAATTGATACAGAACCTCATTAAATAAAAAAGCTGTATATTTCCCTGAATCCTTTGCTAAGGATAATTGCCAATATCCTTGCGCTAGAGCAAGAGTGGTAAAGATTGTTTTCCCGGTATGTTTTTGCATGATTTCATGAATGAGCGGGGGTGATTCATTTTCATCTTCAATTATTGCGTTGACGTAAGGTGCATCAAGGCAAAGTCTGACATTGCCATCTTTCTCCCTGATGATTCGCAACGGATTATAATATGAGCTATTACTACTCTTAATTACTCCCAAATCGTGCATTCTCGATATTTCTCTTCTTACAGCTTCTCTTAAATGTATAGGTACTGAATACGAATGATGGGAGATCAGCTTTTTATTGATTACTTTTATTTCGTGCTCGTATATGGAAGATAAACCTGGTTTTCCCGAAAAAATTGATTTGTTTTTCCTTATTATATTAATTATTCGTGTCACTTAATTCTCGTTCAGCCCCTGTAGCTTTCGTGCGATAGACTTTAATTCCTCTTCAAAAATACGATTGTCACCCCCCAGCCTCAATGATACATTCATATTGATAATGGAGATGTTTTTACCATGTATATTATTATCACTAGTGTGAAACTCTCCTTGTTTACATTTTTGTGCACTTTCACGATCACTTTCTATCATAAACCCATTTTTATCACCTACTACATTATTGACCGATTCATATTCAATTACATTTTTTAATTATGTTATTCTTATATGCGTTCCATTGCTCTTCTAGATATTCTCGATTTTTTCAGAGGGATCACCGTCAAGGGAAACTAAATTTGAATCAAGTTTATTATCTCTTATAGTAATACTTCTGTCTGTAATTTATAATGCGATCATTTTTGACCAACCAGTCGCTTCCTAACATTTGATACAGTTCGATGTCAAATACGGGATCACAAGAAAGATATATTGTAATATTTCATTACCTATATTTTTACTTCAATAAAAACTCGCCACTTCACCGTGCTCGCTCGATTTCCAATCGCAGTAGACACATGCATATTACTGACTGGCTCATTTAGTCTACATTTTTGCCTCAACTCCTTATTAAAACTGTTGGGAAACAAGTGATTTGGCTACCCGAATCGATAAGAGCTTTCACGTCAATATTTTCTATATTTAATTTCAAATGTGGACAAGATTGAATTGTCGCTTTCATATTGAGTTCCATTAAACATTTTCCTTCTATTTCATCTTCAACGTCCTTAACAAAATCAAACAAGTTACGATATGACGCTGGACCACATTTCGTCGTGTCTTTCACATGTTTAAATTATCATTATTTTTGCTTGTACCGTTACTTCGTGATACGTTGTTTTGATTGTTTGTGTTTATATTATGCTATCCCGTTTGCCAGGTAGGTGGGGGATACCGAAAGTCTGGTTTCAGATAATTCGAAATTCCCGAAATTTCCGTGATTATGGTTATTTTGATTCGAATAATTCTGATACTGTCGTCCATAACTTTTATGATTTTTCACATGTCGGTTGAGAAAATAATGAGAATTTCCGTTATATTTTCTTTGTTGATTATTTTGCTCGTTTCAGCTCGATGATGTACAATAAATTGTACTTATGCCATGCGTCCGTATTTTTTTAAATTATTTTTCTCTCTTTGACACGAGAATTCTTCTTGACTTATATCTAATTGTGCGAGAGCTCGAGCAACCATACTCGTATCGGCAAAGTTTATGGCGGCTAAATTCGATTTTACTCGGAGTGGGAATTGCTGCACAATTGTATAGTTTATTTCGTACGGCGTTAATGGAGGTTCAAAGTGTTGTGTTTCTTTGATTTGTTGATAAATGCATGCTTGCATTAACCCGTCTATTGCTTTGTATTTTCTCGAGAACCAACAATTTTTAAAATAAACTCTATTCGGTATAGCGTAAAATTCTTATCGAAAAAACTGTTTAAATAATTCAAAATTTTGAATAGAATTTTTTACATCCTCGTACCATTTTTTCACTCGACCATCAATTATATTTTCTAATGCTGTAATTTTATATTCGTCACGAACATTTTTCAACGCCAAATATCGCTCTATATTTTCTAAATATTCGAGAGGGTTACGTTTTTCACTAAATTTCAAAACATTTATAGTCAGGTGTAAATTTTTGTGACACAATTCCATTTACCACTTGTCCATTCTTATTCGTTGATTTCTGCTCATGATCTCGTACTTGATCTTGTTATATTTGTTGCCTCTCGTTCTGGGCGATCGCTCTTATTCTGTCCAATGCCTATCTTTCTTCTGTTAACCGTTGCTACTCGTCTCTAATCCATCGCCATTTCTCGTCTATATTTGCTCTATCTCTCGGTTGATCCATTACTTGTATACTATTTAGCCTATCGTTATTTAAAGTATGATCTGTTATTCTTTTTTTCGTACGACTTGCGGAGACGATGTCTTACGCTTCGATAGCCTCGCAATAGGTAATACTGAGCATGATTCGTCTATCAATCAACCTCTCGCTCTCGTTAATCTTGACGAAAACGCTTCCTTTTCTTTTGGCATATAATCGATTATAATTTCCTTATCGGTTGCATTACCTATTGATTAATCTTTCAATTTATCAGTCATTTTCATTTTTTATCTTTATTTTCTTTGGATTTCAACAACTAGATCATTATCTTCATAAATTACAATAATATAGTTATAACTTAATTAAATTATGATTGCGGTTAATCATTCAATTTAAATTATCAAATTAAATAATGGAATTAAATTAAAACGCGTGTGGTTTTTTGACAACAAGTTGGGCGCCAAATGTAATGAAGCTGTTATTTTTTCTTTTATATGTAACAGGGAACCGATTATGCTATTTTTTGTTTTATAAAAATAATACTTAGCTTTCAACCGTTGGATGGAAGGGGTAAATAGACGAGACTACTGACTGATATTGGAACACGATCTGATAACATTCAAAAAGGAGGAAGGGTGTGTGACCAGTCAACTGCCTATACCTATATTTGCGCGTTAAATATTCAAAATCACCACAACATTTCGAGAATTTGAATTAAAAAAAATAGCGCTTTTTTCAGAGTGAAGTGTTACGAAAAAAACCGCAAAATTTTGTCATCCTTGTTGCACTCTTAGACACTCCAATATGGGGTTCTTCGGATAAAAGGTTATAAGTGAAGGTAATTTTTTAATGATAAATATATATAACGATGTATGCTCCATACCTATATTTAAGCAAAATCATTTTTCCATTGCTCTCCCGTTTTGTCTCGTGTATTTACTACAGTTTGTATATTAAAACGAAGAGAATGACGAACTCAGCGCGATACACTTTATTTTTTCGAGATTCCGCGATGGGCTTTTGCTATATAGTTGATGGCATAAAATCTACGCGCTTGTTGGGATGTGAGATTACGCCTCGTAAAAACATCTCACGGAGTAGCATTACGTGCCGTAAGCTTTCGTTGTGAATAACGGATAACAAAGGGGCGAAAAAAGAGCAGGAAACGAAAATAAAAATCGAAAAAAATAGGCGAAGGGAAATAACTAAAAAAGTATGCTAGGATGAAAAGATAAGTATTTGCAGGATAGTGTGTTATAGGTATTTTCACGGATGAGTTTTCAAATTAGTGATAGTTGGCAAAATGTGGGAGTACACGAGCAGCGCAAGAACGTATAGTCTTTGCAAGAGCTACCGCAAGTTTGAGGTAAAGTTGGCTTCGAGCTCGGGCACGAACGTTAGGAAGGGTGCGAAGAAGCAGTGAACCGACTATCCGCACTGTGAAATCCTTCCTCTCCATAGTCCACGATCCAATAATAATTAATAATCGTATTACGATGTAAATAATATTGAAGACGAAGCGCGAGCTCCCAGCGCCGGAAGTATCGTGTCTGCAATCGCAAACTTCTTACAGGCAATTTCGTTGCAAAAAACTTATAAATCATCAGCTTGCACATTGCTGCAAAGAAGTGCGCGGTTTCGCTGATTACATTAATTCGGCTCTTTAATTTTTGTGTCTATCAGAGGATTTTGTCACTTTCAAATAATGATTTTTAATCACTATTTTATAAGATGGTGCAGATTTTTAGACTCTTGACAATTGAATATCGATCAGAAACCCAGAAATCATCTTGGATATATCCACTGAAGTGATTTTTTGACTTCTCAATAACAGGCCTTCGTTTTTTGAGATCATTATTTTTCATTAGAGTGAGAGGGGATCTTTTAGTTACCGGGTATCTATTTATGGAAATAAAAAATTAATAATAAACAATAAATCATGATTAATAGATAATATTTAACAGATGTCGTGTAAAAATGAAATTATTCACAAATGGCCAACACATAATATACAAACTAGTCATGCTTGATAAATGGAGCAAACTACTGTAATTTGATATGAATTTTATTATTAAAATTACGTCTCGTAAGTTTAGTAAATTCGTAGGATTTTTATATTCGTTCAGAGTAAATACACCAAATACTTACGATAAATGTCAAGAGGAACTTCTCGTACAATAGGTTTAGTCATGGGCGCTGACTGAGCCCTGCATTCAAGTTTCGCACCCCATAATGCTCTCGATACTTTGCCAATGAAAAGATGATTTCTTGTAAATTTGGTAGAAGGATCGACGACTCCGGACGATTCAGGAACGTCCACGACACCATCCAACAACTCGCCATCTTTCCACCAAGTGACCAAAGGCTTTGGTTTACCTGAACGTTAAATGAAACATCAACATTGGTTTTATTCGAGACTCTTATTTCATGTGTCGAGCAAAAGAATTTAAATAATACATCAACGAAGCACATTATTTTTGTATAAAATGTCTAAAAAATGTAAAATCTCAACTTTATTTAACGCAATCATGAATATATTTTTTATTAAATTATCACGATACATATAAAAATGCTGAACAAAGTTATATCACGAATTTCAGAAATGAAATGCTCGTTCGTTTGAAACACAAATGAGGAAGAAACCTTACATCATCGTGATTCGTTTATGGTCTCGCTTATAAGCGCGCAAACGAGCTATATTCTATCGTGGAAAACAATTTGCAATGCTCAGTTGAGGTAATTCACTGAGCTACGGGAAAGGGGTGAGCAATAATCGAGGAAATCCCAACGGCACAAGATCGGACACTCCGATGGTTCGGGGAACTACATTCTCTGCTGTATATCCTCGACTAAATGCAGTCACGAGCGATCTCCATTTCCCTTGTCGGGTGTTGCAGTGGCAAATGGTTTGCCGGTGTGCTCTCAGAGCTGGAGAAAGAGAGAAGTGCAACGAGGTACGGAGTGATATTTTATTCCTCTTCTTATAAATGGGTTACTAATACGTATACGTTGAAATCGGAGAATCTCGAAAATTCGCAATACGTTTTCACGGAATAATTATAATTGAACTATTCTGACGTTATATTCATCGGATTTGATGTAAAGAAGACAGGAATCATTTCTCTCGAATCATATATATTGAAACGATTCGACTTTCAGCCATGGCGTGTCCTCGAGTTTACCTTGGTTAAGAGGACAGGTCGAAGGATTTTTAAGTGAACAATTATGATTAAAATGTTATATATCAACCTGGGATCGGTACTGACTCGAAAGTTAAGTTAGTTGATAATGCAATGCTTCAACGAATATTTCATTATTTGGTTGCTTTTAAAAGATGTCTCAGGATTGACATTTATGCGTAAGCATCTCGATCCTTCATCATCGGCATTCAAAGAATGAAATGGATCATGAAGCTGAAAGAAATAATTGTATTAAATATAACATTTAAATTTGAACTTGGTAGTAAGGTTTAGTGAAAATATTCGTGGAAGTTAGTCATTTTAATGAGAACTTAAATAGAGAGGCATTGGTTATAAATTCACAAAGTTGTTCTTTTGTTTGTAAGGAGATATTAGAAAATAGGATCGTAAGAAGGCGGGAGGGATAAGGAGCGTAGACTGTCGCAGCAAGCGAGAGCTTAAGGATGTATGAGCGCTAGGCTTTATTTCAGATAAAATTCTGTTTTTTTTTAAATATATTGTAGTTCAAGCTTGATACTTGATATCTCTGAAATTTCAAGATACCTTAACGACTATCTGATCTAGATATTATTAATTGAATAATAGAGATTTTTTGCACATCGCATATGGCGACAATGACTTTCTAGCCACTACAACTAATTATAAAGTTAATATATTTCGGTACCAGATGCTATAGACAAAAACGTCAATTATATTCATTAAATATCGCGAATTCTAATGGTACATTAAAAAAAAAAAAATGGACAAGTGCGAGTTGGACTCGCGCACGAAGGGTTCCGTACCATTATCTATAAAAACGGCAAAAAATCACGTTTGTTGTATGAGAGCCCCCTTAAATATTTATTTTATTCTGTTTTTTAGTATTTGTTGTTATAGCGGCAACAGAAATACATCATCTGTGAAAATTTCATCTGTCTAACTATCACGGTTCATGAGATACAGCCTGGTGACAGACGGACAGACAAACAGACGGACGGACAGCGGAGCCTTAGTAATAGGGTCCCGTTTTACCTTTTGGGTACGAAACCCTAAAAAGGGGGAATCAACGAACATCGAGAATAAAAATATCGAGTTGAAGACCACTAATTGTCACAACACTTCACGATTATATAACCCTGTAGAATTATGGAAACGTCACACGTCGTAATACACAACATATATATGTATACATATGTACATAACCTATTCTTACTGTCGGGGGGCTCATGTTTTTGGGGGTTGCGTTTACCTCGAAACTCAGCTATCAATTTACTATGTGCGAGCGACGCTGTGAACAGTAATCTTTTCGCTATGTACCACCGAGTCATGTTAATAACTCAGAAACTTTTTTAAGCCAATTTCATTACGAAAGGTAATGTTTACGAAAGGTTACCTTCGTAACCTTTCGTAGGTTATTTCATTACGAAAGGTTACCTTTCGTAATGAAATTGGCTTAAAAAAGTTTATTTATCTAAAAAATTATGATTACATTTTTGAATGATATTGTGCTGTATATGGTCATTTGTGGTAGCTTATTTCCGAAATTGTAGTGAAAGACTGTCTATTGACTAGTATGACACGCTCTCACATCCTTAAAGACGCATTCTAGCTATAATGCGGTTTATCGCTTCGTTTCTCGTAATTCTTAGATTTTATTGATTACTTTTGATAGATTGGAGATCAAGCTTTGTTATACCATATTATTTATATGTTCTCTGTGAGCCGTGAGAAGCACACGCTCGATTTGAGAAAAGATTTGATAATTTCGGGATTTGTACCGTGTTTCGTGTTTTTCTAGAGCTAGTGCTCGTTACGTCGTTTTTGGCAGGTAAACCCGCCTGGAAATTTGTTAGGGTTTACCTGTTCGGGATCAGGCCGTGATCAGGTTGAGAAACGGGCAATCTAATTATCAGGCCTTTCTCAGTTATTGACATATCAGGATAGCCTGAAATGATCCTAAGGCAGGCATGCCTATTAGGGAGGCTCTATGAAATCTCTCCTTAATCGGGCCGTTGTAGGGCTCAGTTTCAAAATACCCTACCGGGGTTGCCCTACGAGGACCTACTAAGGCCTGCCTCATGACTGCCACACTATTGCTCCAACATTGAAACGTGTATCTCTAACTTCAAAATGTCAGACTACGCGTGTCTGTATCTATTCGAAGCATGTTCTTGGTTTCGTATTTTGTTAATTTATTTAATCTATTGAAATGTGTATTTATAGTTTCAATAATTGGAAATTAAATGTTTTTTAAGTGTGCTAGTGTGAATATTGGATTAAATTCTGTGTAGTATTGTAGTGTTGAGTTTTTTCTGGAAACGAATTCTGAGACAAGTACATTTACTCCCCCCAAATAATTGTTCCGATAAAAAATCCCCTTCTTGACACAAACCTCCATAAAAAGTTATAAAAGAGATTTCCTCCCAAGAAAACCAATTTTGTAAAAATTTTCTAATTCACATCAAATCTCTCTACAAATTATAGGACCACCTCACAAAAATTTACCAATCAAATCGTAATCACACAAAAGATGCCAATTCAAACCTGCCCAAAAATTAACTCTAAACTTCACGAAAAGTCATTAAATAAATTAAAACTATAAAAGCATTAATAGTCAAGTACATTACAATCTATTAACATCTAATAAAAAATCTTTCAACTATTTGAAGATACAGTTGTTCTACACAACACGAATAAGAATAAAAAATAATTATGAGAAAAAATTTCAAAACAAAAAAATTTCAAAAGAAAAAAAATTAAATTGAAAAAAAAAACGGCCGATGAGGTTCGTGATAAAACGTCAAGAAAGAAAAAAGTTTTATTTCTTAATTTCGAACCCATTAAAAAAAATTTCAGAGTTTTTTTGATTTTTTTTTTCCAACTAGACTGCTATTCCTAAGATTCCTTTTAGATTTTAAAAACACATGCTTTTCTATTTTACAGAATAAAGGAAAAATAGAAAGCCGCAAGTAATAAAGTGGTCTCCTTAATCTCCCGATTATAACCGGGCAGAACTAATGTGGAATTAACTGGATGGCGTTAATGAGAAGATTGAATCTCACTTCTACAGAACACCTTTGGGAGAGTCCAAATATCATGGAACGAAATAGCAAATTACTTTTTCGACAAAATTGCTGAAATTTTACAGGGTTATTCAATTTTTGGAGATATTAAATAAAACTAGGCTTTCGTTAGACTATTGAAGTCTAACCAAAATGTTACGAGAGTGTAATTTCATTTTAAATACATGAGAATTTTTTTAGACAGTTGTTGAGACCATTTTCAATTTATCAAAAAAAAATTTCGAAAAAAAATCTACAAAAATTCCAATGCACTCAAAATTGAAAAATACAACTTTTTCCCTCTTGATATTTTATCACAACCTCATAATTTTCGAAATACGCGAATCAATTCATCAGAGTTTGAACTAAAAATAGATGGAAAAAATATGAAAAAAATTTGAATGGGTCGAAATTAAGAAATAAAACTTTTTTCTTTTTTGATGTTTTATCACAAACTTTTCAAGTTACGGCTGAGGTTCGACTAAAAATCAAAGAAAAAAAAATTTCGGAAAAAAAATCTGAAAAATTTTTAGTGACCTTAACAATCACAGGTGCAACTTTTTACCCCCTTGCGATTTCCATTTAAACCTAATAGTTCTCGTGTTACGACGCGATTTCCAAATTTTGTCTTTTTTCGCCAAAAACGGGATAACTTTGCAAAAAAAAATTGCACTGAACTTTAAAAAAAACAAAACTGAAGCTTAAGCTTCTCTTTTTAAGGATCCAGTTAAGAAAATGGAAGAAATTTTTTTTTCTGAAAACCCGGTCCAACTGTAAAAGAAAAAAAGGCGAAAAACGGTCATTTTCAAAATGACGTACTGGTCGCAAAAAAAATCGTGAAAATTTAAAAAAAGAGCAAAATGAAGCTGAATTACTCCCTTTCAAAATGCCGTTTATTAAATTCGTTTATGGATATTACCGACGAAATGGCGTCAAAAACAGCGCCGAGACTTTTTTGAACTTTTGTCCGGAAACTTTTCGGCGGTTAGAAAATTATAGAAAACCACAAACTGGTTCTTGTTATCTACTCGAAATATAATCCATGTAGGAGAAAAGTTAAAAATATAATCCATAATAGAACAACCGGGGTTTGTACCGTCCGAAATGTGACGGCAATGTGATTTTTTCTTAACGTTATATGTTACACATGAACGTGGGTGCCTGTTATAAATGTAGTATTACATAATATCGAACTTTTATTCTACGAATGTTAAATAGCTTATTAAACGAAAGTGGAAAATTAACATTAAATACATTGAATAAATGAAAAAAGTTGAATCATGTTCTTGGTGTTGTTTTATTATATGTGTTTATAGAATGCATTAACCCGTGTATGCCTGTACGCAACGATAGCATTATAATGACCTGGCCAGGCAGCTCAATCAAGTCTGTATATGGTAGTTTGATGAGGGTCTAGTTAGTCAGTCTCACCAGGGCCCAGCCAGATAGCCTGATCAAGACATGATGATTCGAGTCGTTACATTTTCATTCAGGGCGCTGCCAGGTCGCCGTATAAGTGCCTTTATACGGCAATGAGGCAGCGCGATAATGTCCTGAAATAGATCCCTATTATATTTTCTAGGCGGAAATAAGCCAATGACGTGCCACGGTCAAGGCTTGAAAATTTTTCCAAGTGATGAGTTTAAAATCATAAATGATCGAGTCGATCGGCAGGGACGAACGGCAGATTCACGTGAAAAGTGAGATATTCACGTAGAGCTCAACTCTCATTTGAATTGTTTGTGGGAACTTGTAGTTGCCGTACTACAAGTTCGATACGTCAGAGAAGCTGACTTCTAGCAAGGAAGATGCTATTTATTGAAATAATTTAAATACTATTCCAATATAAATGAAACCGAATGGTAGAAATGGACAATAGCATGCGGGTGTTGAGCAGTGTGCGATTCTCAGAGTCGATGCAAAATTATAATATTTAAATTAATCACTTTAATTTAATTAGATAATTAAATGAATCAATTAAAGATGGAAAACTACTTAATACTCGCCAGGCTAATGCATAATTTCGAAAGGTTAGACCTCCAACTCAATGCCTAGGTTTTCCAGTCGAAATGGCGTCCTACACACGAACTCGGGTTCAGTTTAGGATGGAGGCTAGGCTTGTTAATGATAGTTGATCATTGTAGAATTTTGGTTGACGAAATAAGTGAAGATCGAGCTCCGTACAACTTTTTATAACTTTGAGACGGCGATAGGTGAAGTGATCGTATGATAGATGTTTGTGAGGGCAATCCTGAGGAACCTCCCAATTAAGGGGGGCTTCGTAGTCCTCATTGATGGTTGTATGCTTTATCTCTCCTTATAACGCGTCTTGGGTGTAACGAGATCGCGAGAGATAAAACGTAACGAGAGGGAAGCTCGACAGATACGCGCTAATCGATACGCCCGATTATTATAATATTTGGCCCGCCCGCCAGACCACCTTTAAAGAGAGAAAATTTTTTTAATTGTCTTCTCTTGCTCTTGTGTGACGAAGCGTTAAGAAGGCGTCTCGTTACAATGTATATATGAAAAATATTGCTTGGCTGGAAAAAGTACAAGGATCAGTTACTAATTATTTGTTTCTGACAAGTAGTCGACAATTTGCCTGACGTAACGTTATGAACTTTGAAGCGGTGATGTTGTGAAACTCCGACAGATTCGCTATATTGAAAAAAGTTGGAAACCATTTTAAATATCAATATCCTAGTTACTAACTTCAATTTCAACTGCGAAAGACCGATTTGTAACAGTTCAATCTTCGAGTACTGCTCGGGATGATTAATATCCGGTACGGTTTTCCCCCTTCAGTATTACGCATAAGCCAGTTTCTTGATATATTGAGTAAACGTTGTTTAGAGCCCATTTTTTTCTTCCGAAGCCAAGGTACTTCCTGGTTATTTGTATTGAGGGAGAATACCAGACACTTGGCGTATGCCTGTTTTGTAATTTGGAATATTTTACGAGAAGATTATTTTCGGGAGCTCAGGGCTGATTCTAACGGCTGAATTTTTTTTACTGAACCGACGAAAAATTCTCTCACTTTGTTCTCCCTCGTGAGTTAACCCCTCCGAATTAGAGTGAAGCTTGTACTATTGCCCATGACATTTCCTCGTTTTTCTCTCGGGCTTTACAGCCCAATAACTCTATCTTCTTATTCATCTTGACTACATGACGTTCCAAAAGTCGCTGACCGGTAGATGATCGTTACATTGTCAAATCCGAAAGAATAAGCATTGGATTGGCGATCATTTATTTGTTGATATCCCATCAGCTCTGGATTGAATAGAGAAATGTATACGGCTTTTTGTCATAGTAATTAGATGATCTACTTTAACGTAAAAATTGTAAACGTGACATTTATCACTCTCTGTATGTTCGCTACAAATAGGTACCAATTCGCAAACACTCTTTCTCATTCTTTTTTCCTCATTCTTTCCCAATCTTTTTTCAACCTATCTCATCACGTCCATTCAGTGAGGGATTTTTTTTTCATTTTCCTCTCGTTTTCGTCTTCATCCCCATCTCGATTTACCGTCTAATTTAATGGCGAGGAACGACACGAAAGATACCATCACGTCTAGCATATTACGAAGGACGTGCGACGAAGCTTACGAGAGACTCGTGACGCGCAGCGTTTCCTTGTATATACCTGATCGAATTCATCGTTTTCACTGTTAGCTGTCCGAGCAGAGAATTCTCCCACTTTGGGGAATATCTTGCATAGTTCGATAGAGAGGAAGCTCGCTTGAAGTTATACGAAAGAAGAGAAGAAGGTAGAAACGCCAAGAAAAGAAGAGAGATCGTTGCAGATAAGGAGAGCAAAAAGATTTTTTTTTACGATCGATCCAGGGCACCCTCGATTCTACAGAAGCGTAACTCAAACGAGTATAAAAATACTATGAGAGACTTACCATCGGACACTTGGCATGTCAGCCGGAGATCGTAACCCTCGAAGAAGCGTGGCACACCTACTACCACACGTCCCTGGGCGTCATAAATTATCGGCTTCTTAGGCAGCTCTGTAACGAAACACACACAGACATACGCTTCGAATTACTCCCCAGTTCATCAGTTATTCCAGCAATTGGTTTCTAGAAGTTAAAGATAAGAGACAGTCGCTGAAGAGGAAATATCTAGCTATCGATAACAAGGATAGAGGAGGGTAGTCAGTTTTTATTCGGACATTAAATTAACACCAAAACCCAACGCATTTCGAACCAAGTCAATAATCAATGTAAAAGTGTACTACGTCTTTTAAGTTTTGTAGATCTTTGTATATCGACTAACAAAAGTAGCAAAAAATTTTATAATTAACAAAAAAGAAACAATAGTACATTTTTTTAACTATCGTTATACTTATAATCGAGAAAACTTGCAAGGTTTTTTTTATGTACAAACTGAATGTTTGTATAAAAAATTCAAGCACTTTGCAAACGTTTTCGACAGTTCAGGATTTTCATGAATTCGCAGCCTTTTCAAGTACAGCATACGGTTCTAATGCATCGTATAAAAACTGGATCACGAATTTTTTTTGTAGCTGCATCATTAAAATAATGTGAAATTGTTTGCATTACTATGACGTCAAAATATTCCAATATATGTCTAGAACTTTTTTGTTCAGCTTTTCAATCAACGTTGTATGTGCTTTTTCGTTTTCAAAAGGTAACGTTGTTTTACAGTGCAAACCGACTTGAACATACTGCTAAAAAAGATGAAAACTCAATTGAAATATATCTAGATCTGTTTGTACACGAAAAAGAAATACTAGCAATGGTTGAAGGTTTTAATCAACCGTCAACAAAAATGTTCAGAGAATCTCTAATTTTAAAAGAAGGATTAATTTGTTACCAATAAGTTCAGTGAGTTCAATAAATAATGTACACAATTTCCGCGATATCGGATACTATAATTAAAATCCAAGCCATGATCAGTTCCCAAAAGTAAATCCATTTGATAAATAAAATATTTATAGTTTGCACATACAAATGCGTGCACGAATTCTGTAACTGAGCATATTTACGCCAAATTGTGGTTGGCTGATAGCATTTATATTTATTTAAAAATATGAACGTGAAATGAGAGTATCATCAAAGAAAATTTTATACTACTCTGTGTGCACTCAATTAAAAAAAAAATATCACTCGTTTTTCATGAATATTTAACATATTATTTTTTGTATTGTTAGGGAGTTCCTGCTGGTGTACGTAGGAACGAAAAGATCATGTTACGAATTCTGTTTAGCCAAAGCGTGGTGGATGTACTACAAAGAAATGAGGGTTGCGAGAGAGGGAGCAAGATTTTGATGTACCATTAGGTGCATAAAGCGAATATAACCGAGAGATAGAGAGGAAATATGTAGTTACGAGGGATTCGGGTAGGGAGGATTTAGGGTAGGAAGGAAAAAATGGGGTGAGTGGATGTAACGTTGCTCGCTAGCACACGGGGGATGAGAGAAAGAGAGCGAAATATAGCGACAGGTACATTCCCAAACTCCCTGTCTTAACCTCGTTTGTGTTCCGGTAAATTGTCACTACGCGCGTTACAAGGGAACCCACTTTACTCCGGGCGTTTTCACGCACCGCCCTAAAGCTTTGCGGGATATAAACACATTTTTTTTCTTTCTCTCGTTTCCTCCCCCTCCGTCCTTTCGTTTCTCATCAAAACATTCGAACGAAAGCTCTTTGGTCTGTGCGACACGTTATACATACATTTTCCAGGCGTGCTATTTTTACTGCTCGAAAAGTTAGTCCATTTCGACTTTAATAGCCACTTGAATCGTGCTTTTAGTTGTCGTTGTTATACCAGAGTATAAAACATTACGTTATAACAAGGCAATAAAACAAAACACACATAAGCCAAAACACAATGAAACTGGGACAATTTCATCTCTGTTAAACTCAACCAAATTAGCCCGTCACATATTTTTATATTTTTTTCATTCTGAATTTTCATTCTATTGGACTACGAAACTCACCTACGAGGGTCAGATTCACTCGAAAGTTTCTCGTTGGCGAATCAACAAAATCCACGCGACATCGAAAAGTTCCTTGATCTTTGGAAGTTACTTTGGTCACCTTGAGTCTCGATCGATGTTCATCGGCTACTTGAAAATAAGTCCTTTTACCCAGATCGTCACTCACCGCCCAATGTACTGCGGACGATAGGTTACCGCTGCCTCTTGCGTCTAAACTGCAATAATCAATAACAAATTATGTTTATTACAAATTTTCTTTTAATTTATGGATTTGCAATAGATTTCTTGCTCATGAAGGCCCGACGAAGTAATTTTCATATATTAACTTCAATTAGTTGTCCGCAACCATAAATTTATCGGTACTGTAAGGGTTTTCTTTACACCAGTAATAATTCAGGGTGTGCGTGTGACTGTACAATATTTTAGGTACAGGAAAATAAAAACTAGAGAAATTTCTGTAAGCGAAAGTCGTTCGTCTAAGTAGAATTATTTTTCTGTGATATTGGGTCTCCTGCGGCATGCGAACATAATTCTCTCTCTCTTCCACCCTCCCTTCCTCCCCCTCGCTGACGCCTTCTATCTCTCTCTCTCTCTCTCTCTCTCTCTCTCTCTCTCTCTTTCTCTCTCTCTCTCTCTCTCTCTCTCTCTCTCTCTCTCTCTCTCTCTCTCTCTCGCCCTTTTTCTTGCTATATGTTAAGTGTAGTTCGATATAAATTTAAATTATGCCCTATCGAGGACTATTGCTGAAGAACAGAAAGAGAGAGAGAGAGAGAGAGAGAGAGAGAGAGAGAGATTGATTGATACATTGATGATATATACTTCTGCCTTCGACACGTCCTTGATACAAGATTTACAATGACCTTATAAATTACATTAAAATAATTTAAAAAATACAATTTCATATAAAACTTATGTAATAAAGTATGACAACGTAGCCAATACAATTTTTGTTTTAACATCGAGTACCCAAATACTACAGCCATTAAGATTGAGTTAAATATGTACATACTACCTCTATATGTACAGTTTCATGCTGTTTTTCTAACTGTTATTCAGTATCAATCTCTAAAACGAAAAGATGAAAATGGGGACATTCTTTAAACGTACATTGTAAAAACAAACATGTTGCTTCAACACATTTTAGGCGTGTAAATGTTGAGGCTGATTTTGTACGCGTTTCTTGCCATGTTACTATGCAAAATAACACATTTTAGTCGTGTTGTTACAACGCGGCTGGCCGCGTTGTAAGAATATGGACTAAGCGCGTTTTATTAACGCGGTTCTCCGTGTTGCATCAAAACGTTTTAAGCGTTTTCGACGTTGAAGCTCGAATGTATACGATTCCAGCCATATTGCTATTTAATTAATATGCTTCGTGCGCATTGTTGATGTATGTATATGAAAGGGCCAAAATGGTGTAAAAAAAATTATTTTCTCATGTACTAAATCGTTTTCCGCCACACTTGATCGTATTCGATCATTTCACGTACTCCTGAAGTTGATCGTATTGGAGTAAAGTTCCCACCTACCTGGGGATTTGAATCACTCTGCCTACCTATCTACATGTTCTAACGCACGCACGCTATCTATTACACTACTATGACCTTATTACTTGTTGCACAATAAATGTATAATGTAGACTGAAAATTTATCATAAAATAAAATAGATAAATACCTACACTGCATTTAGAAACAATTCACGCGCTTTATATAAAAATAGACTAAAGTAACTTCCTCAGGGACTGAATGCTAGGAATGTATTGCAGCTAAAATGAAAGAATTTTCGTACATAGATATACGATGCGTAGGAATATGAAAGATAGCAGGGTGTTATGCTGTTTCGAAGGTCTTCCAGTTATAGAGGCACGATCAAATAGTTCAGTCAAATAGTTAGGTGCATTGCCGCGTAGTATGTTGAATGTTTGGTTACCTATGAAATATATTCTTCTAGAGTTAACAGTAAGCCATTTGAGCTGCCGACGATACGGAGAGATATGAACATCTCTACGTAGATTAAAAATGAATCTTATGCCATTATTGATTAATATTTCGAGTTTTGCGTTTAGTTCTTTCGTCATGTCGCTTTAAACTAATTGTAAGTAGCAGTAATTCAAAATAGGAAAAATTAGTGGAAAGACTACAGTAATTTTGACTGGTAGGGGTAAAGCATTCCTTCGGTGCTTTAGTTTGTTGAAGCACAAGGTTTGCTCTACTGGAGATATTATTGATATACTTATTTCATGATAGATTAGATGACATTATAACGCCCAGGTTGCGAACCTCATTAATGTAACGAATCACTGTTCCATCGACCTCTATACGAGGTAAAGTGGTGATGTTAATCTGATTTATATATTTATTGCAGTAGCACAGTGGTAACGTGCGCGGCTCACGACCAGTGAGTCTGGGTTCGATTTCCGGCGACACCAATGGGATTTTTCTATGTGTTTTTTCTGCGCTCTCGGTGGTTCGGAACCCACTTAAAAAAAAAATGTACGTCCAACGGTAAAGCCAGTGCCTTGGTTAGCGGTGACCAAAAAAACAGGACAAGGTGTCTCTGATGTGATTCGCCTAGCCGTAGTCCCGTCAAATGAAAGCTAAATGAACTAGGACGTAGCTCCAGTTATAGGATGTGCGAATATCAAGAGGGAGAGAGGTTTGATTTCATTTAATGTATTTATTATGTCCTAGCAATCACTGTGCAGCAAAAAAAATATCATATGAGTAGAGATTTACAATTTTGCTTTTTCTCTCTCTCTCTCTACTAATATACCGACCAAATAATATAATATAATATAGTATAATATTGCAAATACTTACATTTCTAAAATAAATTCAACTACAGTGACAATAATTTGTGTCCCATAACATATTTTTTCCTATTTTTATATTCGTTTCAAATGGCAAATAATATTTTTATGCTACACTTAACGTAGTTCCTAACAAATATTCTTTCAACCGTACTTTGCAAGTGGCTAGCGAAGGCGCCGCTGTCACGTCGTACGGTAGGAAGTGCCAAAAATAACAGGCCGAAATGCTAAATGATTGTTGATATGATGTAGTTCGATGAAATGGTATGCAGAAATTAAGTAGAACACGACGATTAGAGCGCGGAACCTCATCACTTGGTCTCGTAAACAGCTCTGTAATGTATGGCGGTACGAACTCATGTAGCATTTTGTATATTGTTACGTTCCCGCGGGATTATAGGCGGTAACGAAAACGTAGCCTGGTATTTGGCTTCACTTTCGGGTCAAGACAATAAAAAGTAAAAAAAAGAACGCCAAGTATTAAAAACTCGCGACCTAGTTATAAAATGAGCATTCTTTATTCTTATTATTACTCTAACAGTTACTTCATCCCGAAAAAACCAACTAAAAAAAATAAATAAAAACAAATGAAAAACAAAAAAAACTTTTAGAGTAATAATAAGAATAAAGAATGCTCATTTTATAACTAATGTCGCTCTCTCTATTCTTAAATAACTCTATGGGTAATTTCTCTACTCCGGCACAACACTATTCTTAAATATCACTGTTTCATCCTCTATTGGTAAATGTTGGTAACTATCTCTAATTTCCAGTCCTGCCACAACACTATTCTTTATTTCTCTATTCTTAAATAAGTTCATGGAAAAAAATCTGTAGTCTGACACATCTTTAATCCTAAATATATCCATTCTTAAATAACTCTGTGGCTAATTAACTCTGTTCTCATAAAACCTTATTGCTTAAATATGTATGCTCGAAAATATTTCAATTCTGGAATATCTCTACTCCAAAATATGTCGTATCGGAATCATCTCTATTCCAATACCTCTCTATTCTTAATAAATTCAAAACCTCTCTATGACGAAATATCTCTAATCTTTTATATCTCTATTCTGGCAGATCTCAATTCCGACACATCCTTGCTCCAAAATATCTCTCTTTCGCCTTTTCTCTACTCCGGCAAATCTCTATTCATACCAAAACAATTAAAAATCAAAGTGCTCCTTAATATGATCAAGAGACTCGGTAGAGTCTCGGGACAAGTACATTGACAGCTCTGTCGTGTGCTGGCCCGAGGCTCGCCGAGTCTATACTTTCTCTGAATAAAACGATTCGCGGTGGTGGGGGTAAAATTGGCATGTCTTTTCGTTTAATTACGAAGCTCAGGAGTCATTTGATATAACGAAAATTGGATTGGAGACTAATTGTCAAAAATGCTTTCGATTGAGCCCAAAATCAGCATGATCGGTGGCGTAATTGCTGAGAAAAAACTTTGCACAGGTCAAAATTATGTATTTTTCTATAATTGTGTGAAGGATTTCGACGTATCTGTATATAACACCATCAAAGGCCTCTTGTCCCTTTCGAGTTTCTGATTGGTTGGTTTCTGACTACCGATACCAGTGAATGACGTGTCTGTATATAACACCATCAAAGACCTCTTGAAGCCTCTCGAGTTTCTGATTGGTTGGTGTCTGTATCTGTGATAATACCATTAAAGTTGTGTGATCTGTGGTCGTGTTCGTTGGGTCTCATCATTTTGATGTGAACAAGTGCGCATGCGCATAATGATGCGCAACACGCAACTGCGCAATGAAACGAGTCATGCGCAATGTGTGAATTTGTGTGAAACGGAATTCAAAGAATAAATGATGAAAACCGTGCAGGACGTGTGGAAGAGTTTGGTTATGAACAGTAATAAATAACCGTTTTAATGCGCATTCGTCGTAAAATCGGGAATCAGTGACAAAATTCGGAAAAATCAATCGGGATAAGTGATAAGTGACAATAGTATTTATTAAAGCGTTTTTTGAGGTTTGAAAGTTTGATCGAAGTTTCGTAAAAACAGTGCGGGATGTGTGAGTTTAGGTAAACAATAACCAGTTGACGGGCACTTGGACTAAGTGTCGAAATTATTGAAAAAACGTCGTCAGCGATATTAAAGTTTAATCGGAGTTTCGTAAAAACAGTGCGGGATGTGTGAATTTGGTTAAATAATACTTATAATCGTTGAAACGTTTTTACGTGTTTATTCACCACTTGTCTATTATTCTTCGTTTGTGTCAGGCTAGAAAAAATGTGTGATATCCATTATAAATTTGGAACTTTGGTTGAAGAAAGATATATTATTTTTTTTCCCCTTTCGATCGCGACTAATTAGAATCTCGTGGCTTAAACAGTATTGAAAATATTAATGTTTTTTCACGAACAGTTGTGAGGTTATAAATATGGTGGTTAGGTTCGATCGACTCTTGGTTACAGTAATAATAAGAAAGTGATGGTGTGAAAATAGTGAAGTGCTTTTAATCAACTTTCGAACAGTGCTGAAATGAATATGTATTTTTTTATTATTGTTAACCCTGCAGTTTTTATTTTCCACACTTAACTCTACGACGGAAACAAAAGCGATCTCTTTTCTCTTTCGCGATTAAATGTTCCTCGTATAAGATTTGTTGAGAAATCATTCTTTTCGTTTCTTTGATAACTATGAAATGGTGTACTTTGAACTGTTAATCATGATTGGTGTGAATTTTTATTATCATGCCGAGTTTTGAACAGTGTCTAATAAATATTTTTGTTAACTCTACACCGTTGACAATTTATTTTATTGGTCCCTTTTCTCTTTATTATAAAATGTTCCTCGCTTACCATAATAAAATTTGTACATCATAAAATGTTCCTTGCATGATAATTGTTGGTCCATTTCAAAAGATTTTCGACGTCGTTTTTCTATCCAAAATATGGTGTAGAATCATCTCGCGTTTGATGAATTAATAGACAAATACACTGTCAACCTGCATCTGGATATATATGGATGCATCTGGATGATAACCGTAGTAAGCAACAATATATCTTTATGTCAAAATGGCTCGTATAATATATCTTTATGTCAAAAGACTGGCGGTATATACTCCATATCCTGGTATTATCAAAATTTGTATCTTTGGATTGCAACGAATACCTTGTAACGGTAGTCACACTTAATTTTATATATTCGTGACACGACAGGGAGTAAATTAGTGGAGTCAAAATGCGGGAAGATTTGGTGGTATTATTTTTCACTTTTTATTACTTAATTTATGGCATGTTTCAGAATAAACAATTAGTTTGAACAGTATAAAATGTTGTCGCTCTTTATTTTATTAATTTCTTTGATTCGATGTCACCGCCCTCTATGGCCCATAGAACGCGGCAGAGTCGCTGTCTAGCGCTTTCTGATTTGACGTGAATGGTGGCGCCCTCTGTTATGAAAATCTAGGAACTAGCGGCCCGCGTGGCGCTGTGTACTCGAGTTCCTTGATCTCGATCGATTCGAGTAGTTTTATGGTTATGATGGTGTATGACGTGCTCCGAAATAGTGATCGCGTGAAAATTCGTGAAAAGTGTTGATTTATCGTATTTCTTTCTTTTTATTTTGTGTTTTCTATTTTTTCTTTGTTTTCAGAGAACGACGAGGATGGAGATCCGGAATTCGATCTCAGCGTAATTTGTTTAGGTAAGTCGGCTCGATTTCTAACCCAACTTTTTACTTTTCCTTATTTTTTTTTTTGTTTCTATTTTCTCTTCGTTTTATTTAATAACGCTCGTGTCATCGATTTATTCTCGGGACAATCGTTGAGACGAGGCAAAGCCTTAATTGAATCTTAATTATTCTGATGATTGCCCCGTGTAACAAAATAAAAAAAATCTAAAAATAATATCCTTGACTCTTCTAATTTTCAGGTTTTCCTTATAATCTTTTCTTTAATTAATTTTATTCTCCTGTTTACAGGGACATTGGAGGACGGGGCCTGGTTCACCGTTGGAAGTTGCTGTATGATTCTTGCCTTCGCCGTTCCAGGATTTTGGTTTGCCGTGTCTGCGTCTTCGGTGGATGTTCTTGCTGCAGCGGACCCTTCGACGTTACAGGACTTTGGGTAAGCTTATTCTATCAATTATTTTATTTATTTCCCCAATCTTTTCTTCGTTTTTTCTTTATTTTTTTTTTTTTTCTTTCTTTTTCAACTATCTTTTCATTATATTTCTTTGTCTTTTCTATATTCCTATTCTCTTTTTATTTGCCTATTGTCTTTATTTTCTCTCCCGCTATCCCCTATTTCTTCTCTTTTCCCTTGGTTCCCCTTGACTAAAGGTCCCTGGTTATTACCAGCCGTCTTTAGTCTTGGTCACCCCAAGGTAGAGAGCGTCGAAGAAGTAGGCCTTACCCTGGCCGATCCTCCCATATTTATACTCCCGATTCCTACCTTGCCTTTCACTTTTCCTCCAATCGCAGACTGAGGGTCTGCGTTGGAGATTATTTTATTATTATTATTATTAATTTAAGGTTTTATTTTTCAGATATCGTTATAGAGTTCGCCACCATCGCTTCGAGGGAGTTCCGGATTCCGGCGAGCATGCGCGCAACGCGGGATTTGAGACCCACACGTCTCATTGTCCCCCTGGATTTTTGGAGGGGTCAATTCGCGAGAATTTTCCCTTCAAAAATCCATTTTCGTTTGTTTTGTTTGCTGTTCACGCACATCAAAAACTGTATATAATGTCTCCTTTTGACTCTTTTCTCTGCTTTTTGCCACTTTGCTCTTTACTTGCTGCTTAATAAATGAAGAAATTCCAAATAGCCTTTGTATTCATATTTATTTGGCATGAAATAGAAAAGAAGGATTTTATTGTTTTTTGTTTGTACATGAAAGAAAAATATCTCTTTGTCTTTTGTCGTCGTTATAATAATAAAAAAAAATATCTCATTTATTGTTTACTGAAACGCTTTCTTTGCTCGCTAGGTCATTCTGTGGAATCCTCACTTAAAACAAAAAAAAAGAAAATTTGATTACATAATTGTCGTCAAATGTTTTGTATCGGATCTCTATACCCGAGAATTCTTCAAGTTCACGCAAAAAAAAACATTTCTTTATTAGCACGAGTCCATCTCCTCCGTCGGGTATGTCTGTTTATATAAAATAAAATTTGCGTTCGTACGCTTGTCCGATGCATGAACAACGCAATTGTTTTGTTGCATGATTGCTTATAAAACAACAAAAAAAAAGATTCTTATTGTCCCTTTAAAAAAAATTTTCTTCTCTTTTTTTTTTTTTTTCACTTCACTCTCGGTCCTTTAGTAAAAAAAAATATATATATAGCCTCTTTTGTATCTTCTTTCCTTCCTCTTAGCTGGACATTACAGATTCGTTTTCGCTTTCTTCGGTGTCTTCTGTTTGTCTGGGAGCTATGACTCCCCACCCTTCCAGGAATAGGCGCTCATCGTCATCGATTGTTGGGGAGGGCGTCCTTATCCCCTGATCTCGCATGAGGTCGGTTGTGATCTCGTCCATATCTATTTCTATGGTGTTCAGGAGGGCTTCTATCTCATCTTCGCTTTCATCAGGCGTTCTCAGGGGCTGGGAGCTTTGGGTTCCGTTTTCGCTTACGCTCATGAATTTCTCCTCCCTGTCTATTTTGCTCGCCCATGCTGGGCCTTCTTGCGCCCATCGAAAGAACCTGGGTCTTTTTGTTTTTCGTACAATCTTTTCAGCGCACAATAATTTTTTTAAGTTGACCCCTTGAAGCAAGTTTGAACCCTCGAGCGTAAATTCAGCCCATATTGCGTCTGTTCCAGTTTTTTCGCGCTTAACTCTCATGGTCCATGTTTCTGCTCGTGTCCATTCCCTTACGATTGCCGTACTTTGTGGTGTATATTGGGTACCATTAATAGGCCGTATTCCCAATAGTCCACATGTTATTGACTGGAGTGGTATCTCGTATGTCCATGGGGGGGCCGTAAAGCATTTTTCCAGACTTGTAGTTATTTCGCAACCATGGTCCCCTAACCAGACACGGATTTCGGATTCTCTTGTCTCGAGAACGATGGCTCGCGAAAACCGCCATCTTTCTCGAACGATGATCGCAGCACCCACGTGTACCTCCTCTTCGACGCACATATTCACTTTGTCCTCTCTTTCATCGATATCTGCCACCGCAGTGATGATTCTTCCGCATGAATTTTCCTCATCATTTAGATGAATGTATACTTGGTCGGGAGCCGCAACGTTAATGATAGACACTCCCTTATACACTCCACCCATTAGATGTGCCGGATAATTCCAGAACATTTTCACTCTCGTGCTTTACAGTCTCGTGTCTGGAGGGAATTCTCTGCTTGTAACTCTTTTTATCCCATTCTCGTTAGAGTCCTAACGATTGGCCAGGGTACCAGTTACGAATATTTTCATTGGTGACGGTAAATAGTTCAAATTCATTGTATCCGGGTTTCTCATGCTGTGCGTTTTGATTCTCTCTGGTTCGAGGCTCTATTTTTCTTTTTCGGGCTGCTTCTCTCTGTCTCTTTCTCCTTTTATTCGCCGGTGGTTTCATCTCGTTCTTCTCTGGTGTTGGATCGATTTTCCTATCCCTTTCTTGCTCTGTCGTTTCGTTGATTTCTTCTTTTTGATTTCTGGACATGTTGGCTGCTCGAGGATCCATAGTTGAAAAGGATTTTTCGTTGCCAAATTTTAGTTTTATATTCTCCTTCCCTCTTCTCCTTTCGGTGGTTCCCTCTATTCTCTCCTTTACACACTTGACCCATTTTCTCCTCATTTCCTTTATTAGCTGCTTATTTGATTATTCTTCCTTTTCATATTCTTGTTCCTTTTGTTTTGAATTCACGTAGTTTACCTATCGGTCGCGCCCTCTTTCTGATTATGCTTCCACATTATTGATTATCTTTATTGATTTTTCTGCGAGATGGCAGCATGGCATTTCTTCATTCTTGGTTCCGAGGTCGGACTGACAGGTGTCACCGCTTACTTCATTACTCTTTAATCATTTATCTCGTTCCTGTAGGATGGCGTTCTTCCCCGAATTCTGAAATGGGCCTTCCTTGCACTTGTAAGAGATGTCACTCCTCTTCTCTTTCTCCTTCACTCCCTTTTCATTGATTGTTAGATCTATTAAGCTTGCTCGTTTTCCTTAGAGATGGCATTTTTCCCGGGAGTATTTAAATCGTCATTTTTGTCTTTCTCCCTCACATATCTTTTTAATAGGCAGCCGTGAAATTTACCTCTATCTTTTTTCGTTTTAATATCTTTTAATAAATACGTTGCTACGCCCACACATTTGTGGATCACGTACGGTCCTTCATATATTGGCATAAATTTTGCAGTAGTGTCTTTTTGTGGATCGGACACATTTAGTGCTCGGACTAAAACCCATTCTCCTTCTTCAAAGCTGACAGTTTTATGTGCCGCATCAAATTTTTCTGCCCTTAATCTCCCTTTCCGTATTATTCTTTCTCTTACCAATTTAATCTTTTCTTCGAACGGGATTGCTTCAATGTCTTCATCCTTTATTGCCATTATCCAGTCTTTCCACACACGATACGGTTTCTTTTTTGTTTGGAGTTCGGTTGGAGTCACCTCGGTTGTTTCATGATGCAGATCATTGATACATGTTTCTATGACCGGTAACCAACGAAACCATCCTGAATGCTTATTTTCTAGGAACGTCCGAAAGAACCTTCCTAGTTCTCGGTTGACTCTTTCGACAATGTTGCCTTGGGGATGTCGAATTGACGAGAATATTCCTTTAATCCCCTCCTGTTCGAGTTTCTCCGTCCATGTTTTTGAAGTAAACTGTGTCCCGTGATCAAATTGAATTCGTCGTGGCGTCCCATGTTTAGGAATATACTCATTAAATATGCGTCTGATGGTTGATGCGGTATTCGCCTTTTTCAATGCATACAACGCGACGTGTTTCGTAAATGCGTCAATAACTACTAAGATGTGTTTAACTCCTCCGATCCCCGTTGGGAGAGGTCCATAGAAATCGATCGAGAGCAAATCTCCGGGGCCTTCTGGTATTATGTTTTGCATTTTTGCGTAGTTCGTTTGGTTCGCTACTTTATTCCTTTGGCATGTATCACAGGCTGCAATTACTTGTCTCGTTCTTCTTGCTAGATGTGGGTATGTGAAATCTTCATCTAATGCTCTGAATGTTTTCTTTGTTCCCTGATGCCCATACATTTCGTGGCATTCTTTTATTAATTTTTCGACCAGTCCTCCCGGCAACATTACTTTCCATAATCCAGTTTTCATGTATTTTTGGAGGCAGTTCTCCTTTATCCTATATTTTTCTTCCTTCTCTCCTTTCATTTGACGTTCTTCTACAGCTTCCCACAAACTTGCTAATTGCTCATCATTCTGTTGTATTTGTCCAATGTTTGTCATATCCTGCACTAATTCCTTTGTTGGTTCTTTTGCCAATATTGCCGCCAACATTAGTTGTCTTTGTGATTTTTTTTCTTCGTAGTTTGGTCGGCTTAATAAATCGGCGACCTGGTTATTTCTTCCTGGGCAGTGTTCAATTTCGAGATCATAATCTTGGAGCAATAATGCCCATCTTAATAATCTATCTCCCACAAATCTACACGTTCTCATAAATGTTAATGCCTTATGGTCGGTGACGATATAAACCTTAGCACCGAGAAGATATGTCCTAAATTTTTGAATTGCCCATACAATTGCCAGTAACTCCTTCTCCGTGGTTATATAACCGATTTCCGCGCCTTTCAGCGTTCTGCTTGCGAATGCGACCACACCAATTTCTCCGTCCTCATCCTTTTGTCCTAGAACGGCCCCTAATGCGTAGTCACTCGCATCTGTTGTTAGTACATAGGGTTTCTTAGGGTCAGCGTGTCGGAGCATTACACTTTCAGTGAATAAATTTTTGACTTTATTGAATGCCTCTTCCCTTCTTTTGTCCCATATCCATTGCTCTCCCTTTTTTAATAATTCTAATAGCGGGACCGTCTCATTCGCATGTTTGCTGGTGAATTTCGTATAGAAATTTACCAGCCCAAGGAATCCTCGTAGTTGCTTGAGGTTCGTTGGCGGTGGGAAATCATGAATCGATTTTATCTTTTCGGGTTGGGGTTTTAATCCTTCAGTCGTTAGTATATGACCTAAGAAAATTACTTCTTTCCTGAAGAAAGCTGATTTCTTGAAATTCAGAGTCATGTTATGGTCTTTTATGCATTTGAAAAGCTGCTCCAGGTGTCTCAAGTGGTCCAACATATCTTTTGACACACATAGGAGGTCATCGACGAAATTTATGATTGAGTCCCCCGTGTCTTGGAGTACTATGTCTAATCCTTTTATCAAACTGGCTGTACTTGTCTTTAGCCCAAACGGGGTTACTGTAAATTGATAACATTTGCCTTCGTGGAGAAAAGCCGTATATTTTCTGGAGTCCTCATGGAGCGGGATTTGCCAAAAACTGCTAGTCATGTCCAGGCTTGACATAACCCTTATTCCCCCACATTTTTGGAATATTTCTTCCGTTGGCGGCGCCGTGTCGTGATCCTCGACGAGATATTTGTTTAATTGTCTCGCATCAAGACACAATCGCACTGACCCATCCTTCTTAATTACCGTGACAAGGGGATTAATGAATCGGCTAGTTGCCCTTTCAATAACCCCATAACCCAACATGCGCTGTATTTCTGCGTTGACCTTTTCCCGATATTGCATGGGCACAGGATAAGAGCGGTGCATATATGGTTCCGGATCTCTTAAAATCAGTTTGTGTACATAGGCGTTCATTCTTCCTGGTCTTTTGGTGAAGATGTGTCGATATTCGTAGATCAAACCCTTAAATGATTCTCTGATAAAATAAGGTAATTTTTCTCCCTCATTTAATTTTTCGTCAACCTCTAATTCCGTTAATAATTCCTCACTCTCTATCTCGAGTGGTTTTATTTCACAGATTTTTCTTTTTTCGTTCTCCTGGGGAATTTTGATAGTTTTTAGTTGATCCCTTTTTCCTTTCAACCATATTCCGTTGTCTAAATGTGCGGTTTCTTGCCCGTTCACATATAGATGTCCTGTAGATCCATCGACCCTTATTTTTAATTTGATCATCCCATCAATTCCTAGGAGAGCTTCGCGTCTTAATCTTGGGACTATCATTAGTTGCAGCACCCCTTCGTATGCATGTAGTTTCGCTGTCACCATTATCTGAGTTTTTATGCGACTCGTGTTTCCGCTGAACGCTCCTTGGATCTCTGTACCGACCACCGGTAATATAGGGCACCCTTTAAAATGTTCCTTATTCTGACGAAAGAATTCCTCTGAGATACACGATATTTCGCTCCCACTGTCTATCAGCATATTTACATCGATGTCCTCTATTTTTACCGTTAATACGGGGCATCTGGGGTATATTTCATTGTCCCTTGCTTTCTCTAACCCTTCATCCATAAGATATTCTCTCGGGCTTTCGAAAATCGTTTCTCCCGCATCTTGGAGAATCGGCATTACTTCATATCTTCGCTCTACGTACCGTACGTGGTTATTTCCTTGTTCTTTTAGTTTTTTTGTTTTTTGTCTTTTTCTTCTTGCTATGTTTCGTTTGTTTCTTTCTTCTATTTCTGCCAGGGCCTGTTTTATCATTCGTTCTTCATTAGTTGCGCCTCGTGATGTTTCTTCTATTTTTATTTCTGCCATCTCTACGGGCGCAACCTTCACTCGTTTCCCTGGTTCTGGGGACTAGGTATGGGATTGTTTGGCGTGCTTGGCCCTACCGTTACTTCGTTTCGAGGTTCCATTTTCCCTGGCATCCATTCGGGAGCTGTAGCGTTGGGTAGCCATGATGGTTGGTTTGGAGGTGGTCCATTTTGCCAGTTGCTGTTTTGGTAGTTGGGGTTTTGTCCCCCCCATGATCTATTTTGCCAATTGCTGTTTTGGTAGTTTGGATTTGGTCTCCCCCATGATTTATTCTGCCAATTGCTATTTTGGTAATTCGGATTTTGTCCCTCATTGTCTCTTTTTGGACCGCTCCAAGGCTTGTTTTGTCTCCAATGCTGATTTTGTTGGTTATTCCAGGGTTTATTTTGCCACGGTGCATTATTTTGTTGTGGCGTGATTCCAGATTCTATTTTTTGTGGTATCCTTTTTGCATTTAAGGGACCCGCCCCATCTACACTTTCTAATAATTTTAATAGATTCTCAATTGTTTTCTGGGAGCTACACAGAATGGTTGTCCTTACATGCTCATCAAAGTGGTTAGCTAGTTTTCGAATAATCGCTTCTTCACTCATTGGTTCGGTGAGGTCTTTCGCATTTCCAAAGATCCTGGTCGCATATTCCGCTCTTGTCATCTTTTGACCATCCCAATCGTATGCTCCGAATTGTAAGTTTCCTCGGACTTTATCCTGTATTTCCTCATTCCAATATCTTGCCTTGAATTTGGATGCGAAATCCTCAATTGTTTGTACTTGTTCTTCAACAATTCGCCACCAATCATTTGCTGCTTCTTTCAAAGATTGACTAATTAGATAGTGTAGGTCTGTGTTTCCGGTGACTCTCCAAAATTGTTCAAAATCTTTGAGAAATCTCATTGGTCTCTCTTTTCCGTCTCCATTGTATACGGGAGGTTTTTGTTTCGCGACGTACACTTGGCTCGTGTTTAGTCCCCCAATGGTCATATTTCCTTGTATGTGCGGTGCCCATGTCTTCATTTTTTCTTCGCATTTTGTAATCCTCCTTTCATTTTCCTTTACCAGTGATCCCATATTCTTTGAGGCTTCCGCTACTTGTGACAGACTGGTCATCGTTCTCTGTAATCTTTTTCCAAAACTTTCAAATTCCTTTTTTATTTCGTCATCACACGTGTCTATTTTTTCTTCGATTAGCCTCTGTGCTTGCGTTATCTTTCGATCGGTCCTTATCTCGACGTGATCGAGCTCATCGCGGTATTCTCGTTGTATTTCGTCATGGATCATCCGTTGGCGAGCGATGCATCGATCGTCCTGTCCTTGTATTTCTTCTTTTGTCGTTATTCTTTCTCGTCGTTGTTCGTTCCTAAGTTCATTCATTGCTTTTATTACCGCCTCGAGTGTCTCATCGATCTCGTTGTGTTGTTCATCTTGGGTGGTCTCGGCTGCGGCATCATATGTCTCATTGTTCACCTGAATGTCCTCTGCGGATTTATCTTCCCCTGTTTCTTCTTCCGGCGGTGGTTGAATTGCCGAAATTCGACCCATATTTCTTCGAGCTCTGGTCCGGGCTTCATTCAGGAGTGCGTCCGCCGTGGTTGATTCCCATTGCATGGTATCGGGATTTTCGTTCTCCCCAGGGTTTTCTGGATTCTCCCTATCTCCTTGACCATTAGGGTTTTCGAGGCTTGACATTTTTAGGCTTATTTTTCTTTTTAAGTTTTCAAATAATTCAAATTTCCCGCCAAGACTTTCTTTACTATGTCGTGCCCCACGTTGGGCGCCAAAATGTAACGGTAGTCACACTTAATTTTATATATTCGTGACACGACAGGGAGTAAATTAGTGGAGTCAAAATGCGGGAAGATTTGGTGGTATTATTTTTCACTTTTTATTACTTAATTTATGGCATGTTTCAGAATAAACAATTAGTTTGAACAGTATAAAATGTTGTCGCTCTTTATTTTATTAATTTCTTTGATTCGATGTCACCGCCCTCTATGGCCCATAGAACGCGGCAGAGTCGCTGTCTAGCGCTTTCTGATTTGACGTGAATGGTGGCGCCCTCTGTTATGAAAATCTAGGAACTAGCGGCCCGCGTGGCGCTGTGTACTCGAGTTCCTTGATCTCGATCGATTCGAGTAGTTTTATGGTTATGATGGTGTATGACGTGCTCCGAAATAGTGATCGCGTGAAAATTCGTGAAAAGTGTTGATTTATCGTATTTCTTTCTTTTTATTTTGTGTTTTCTATTTTTTCTTTGTTTTCAGAGAACGACGAGGATGGAGATCCGGAATTCGATCTCAGCGTAATTTGTTTAGGTAAGTCGGCTCGATTTCTAACCCAACTTTTTACTTTTCCTTATTTTTTTTTTTGTTTCTATTTTCTCTTCGTTTTATTTAATAACGCTCGTGTCATCGATTTATTCTCGGGACAATCGTTGAGACGAGGCAAAGCCTTAATTGAATCTTAATTATTCTGATGATTGCCCCGTGTAACAAAATAAAAAAAATCTAAAAATAATATCCTTGACTCTTCTAATTTTCAGGTTTTCCTTATAATCTTTTCTTTAATTAATTTTATTCTCCTGTTTACAGGGACATTGGAGGACGGGGCCTGGTTCACCGTTGGAAGTTGCTGTATGATTCTTGCCTTCGCCGTTCCAGGATTTTGGTTTGCCGTGTCTGCGTCTTCGGTGGATGTTCTTGCTGCAGCGGACCCTTCGACGTTACAGGACTTTGGGTAAGCTTATTCTATCAATTATTTTATTTATTTCCCCAATCTTTTCTTCGTTTTTTCTTTATTTTTTTTTTTTTCTTTCTTTTTCAACTATCTTTTCATTATATTTCTTTGTCTTTTCTATATTCCTATTCTCTTTTTATTTGCCTATTGTCTTTATTTTCTCTCCCGCTATCCCCTATTTCTTCTCTTTTCCCTTGGTTCCCCTTGACTAAAGGTCCCTGGTTATTACCAGCCGTCTTTAGTCTTGGTCACCCCAAGGTAGAGAGCGTCGAAGAAGTAGGCCTTACCCTGGCCGATCCTCCCATATTTATACTCCCGATTCCTACCTTGCCTTTCACTTTTCCTCCAATCGCAGACTGAGGGTCTGCGTTGGAGATTATTTTATTATTATTATTATTAATTTAAGGTTTTATTTTTCAGATATCGTTATAGAGTTCGCCACCATCGCTTCGAGGGAGTTCCGGATTCCGGCGAGCATGCGCGCAACGCGGGATTTGAGACCCACACGTCTCAACCTATAGACTCTGGAAATTCTGTGAAGCGACAAATGTACCAAGTATTTCTACTTTTTGGCTCCGATTGTAGTCTTATGAATTGAAAATTTTGTTATGAAAATTCTTCGGTTGCTTTTTTGTCAATGGGATCAAAAATTTTGTCTTCGGAACACCATGGATATATATGCAAACTTTTAGAATTTTGTTTGGCTCAATATGCTCTATATTTTCTCACATCCCCGCTTTAGTTGTAGCATAATGAATTTTAAACAATTATTTCAGGAAGTCTTCCGATGTGTTTTTACTGATATTATCAAAATTTGTATAATTGAATTGCAATGGATACCTACAGACTTTGAAAATTCTGTGAAGCGACAGATGTGCCAAGTATTTTCCGTTTTCGGTTTCGATTATGGCATTAGGAATTGAAAATTTTGTTATGAAAATTCTTCGATTGCTCATTTGTCGATGGGTTAAGAATTGCTGGCTTCAGAATGCCATGCGTACATGTAAAATTTCAGAATTTTGTTGGGCCCAATGTGCGCTACATTTTTTCAATTCCCTAATTTAGTTGTAGCATAATGAATTTTGAAAAATTGTTTCAGGAAGTCTTCATATGTTTTTTTACTGATATTATCAAAATTTGTATCATTGGATTGCAATGGATACCTACAGACTTTGGAAATTCTGTAAAGCAACAAATGTACCAGGTATTTCCACTTTTTGGCTCCGATTGTGGCATTATGAATTAAAAATTTTGTTATGAAAATTCTGCGGTTGCTCATTTGTCAATGGGATCAAAATTATTGTCTTCGGAACGCCATAAATATATGCAAAATTTCAGAATTTCATTCGGCTCTATTGAGCTATATTTTTTCACTTCCCCACTTTAATTGTAGCATAATAAATTTTGAAAAATTGTTTCAGAAAGTCTTCTGATGTGTTTTTACTGATATTATCAAAATTTGTATCATTGAATTGCAACAGATACGTACAGACTTTGAAATATCTGTGAAGTGCCAAGTGTGCCTAATATTTCCACTTTTTGGATCGAATAGTGGCATTATTAGGACTTGAAAATTTTATTATGAAAATTCTTGAGTTGCTCATTTTTGGATGGGATTAAAATTTGGCTTCGAAAAGTATTGGCTACATGCAAAATTCATAAACTTTATTGAGCCCAATGTGTGGTATGCTTGAGTTGTAGCATGATTAATTCAAAAAATTGTCAGAAAGTCTTTGGTTCCTTTTTTCTGAAAGTATAAAAATTTGTTTCATTGGAACGCAACGTATACTTACAAACTATGGAAATTTCCTGGAGCAACATGTGTGCTCAGTATTTCTACTTTTTGGCTCCTATTGTGGCATAATGAATTGAAAAATATTTTTAAAAAGATTTGCTCTACGGATGCTCTGGTTGCGATGGTACGAAAATTTGCACGAAAATAATGCTACTGGTATAACTCAACTCGATCCATTTTCTTGGGCATAGTACTGATCTAAGTTTGCCCGCTTTGTTGAATTTATTGTTTTAAAATATCCATAACATACTTTCTGAACTTTTCAAAATTCAAAGATAATATTAAAATATCTGTAAGTTCTAGTTTTGAGGCTTTCACGGCCATTATTGTTAGAAATATCAAAATTTGTATCATGGGAATGTAGCCGATACCTACAAACTTTTAACATTTTGTGAAGCAACATGTGCACCAAGTACTTCCACTTTCTGCCTCTGTGCGTTATGAATTGAAAAATTTATTACAAAAAGTCTTCGGCTGCTCATTTTTGGATTGAATTAAAATTTCTGTCCTCGGAACGCAATAGATACATCCAAATTTTCTCAACTTTGTTGGGCTTAAAGTGTACTATGTTTTTTCACATTTTCACTTTAGTTTTGGCATAATAAATTTAAAAAGTTGTTTCAGAAAGTCTTCGGGTGCTCTTCTTCTTCTGATAGTATCAAAATTTGTATCATTGGAATGTAGTCGATATCTACAAACTTTGAACATTTTGTGAAGAGGAGACATGTGTGCTAAGTATTTCCACTTTTTAGCTCTGATTATGGCATAATAAATTGAAAAAATTTTATTCCAAAGGCTTTCCTCTACAGTCGCTCTGGGTTTGGTGGTATCAAAATTTGCTCAAAGCTAATGTGACTATTACAACTAAATTCATTTCATTCTCTTGGGTACGATCCTGGTCTGAGTTTGTCCGCTTTGTTCAATATATTGGTTTGGAGTTCCCATAACATACTATTTGAACTTTTCTATATTTAATGAGAATATTGAAATAGTTGTAACTTTTTATTTTCATGGTAGTAACTTCTTCAATGGTATTGAAAAATAATCATGATTCCACCTTGTTAATAAAAATAAGAATGAAAAAATGCGTAAACTTTTTTCACAATAGATTCAATATGTTTTCTCTAAACATACGTGGAACTGGTTTTTTATTTTATCATTAATCAAAAATGAAAAATTTCGAAAAAAGTCGCTCCATTTTTATCAACAAGCTGAAATAAGCGTAATATTTTTTACCACAAATCTATAAATATAACAAGGAGATACTGCTATTTAATATGTTTCTTTGATAAACACAAATTCAAATAGCTACAAATTCTATGGAAAAGTTCTGACTGCTCTAATCTAGCCCTCAAAAGCTTTGTAAATTTTTGTATCAGACTCCCAGTTCCCGACTTAGTTTAGCCTGATTCCAGAAAGGTAAAGCGAAATGTCAAAACAATTTGACTGGCTCGAGAATAAAAAAAATGCCAAATTGAAAATTCCAAAACACGTGTCCCTTTATTTCATGGGGAAAAAACCTGACTCGAAGTAGAAGGGGTCAGGGTTTGGAAATGAAAAAGCGATAATTTCCCAATATAACCTTTTTCTAATCTATATAAAGCGAGATGTTTGAAAAGAACGAGAAAAAACGAATCATATCATGCATAAAAATTCCCCTTGCGGAAAAAACCTGGACAAGTATATTTGTTGACCGCCGTTCCCATATTTTTCCACGAATATACATACACTGCAAAAACCTTTTCTCGCAAAAATCCCTGAGAAAATCAAATCCTATCAAAAAGTAAGAAAAGTGACCACTCTCAAAAAATGTATCAAATAAATTCAAATCACACAAAACAAAATGAGTTAATCCTCGCGAAAAGCTAAGGTTGGGTTTCGCAAAAAGTAATAAAATAAATTGAGCTATACTAAAATATATGTGGCCAAGTACGGGAGGCTTTATCATATGATATAAAATCTTCAAATAATGTTAAATGTTGATAGAGAAAAGAATCAAGTTCGAAAATGCAGTTGTTTTACCAACCAGAATGAAAATAAAAACTCTGTACCAATAAGAATCCGAAGCAAAAAAAAGATTGCAAATGAAAAAAAAATTAGATGAAAAAGAATTTCGGCCGAAGTACTTGGCGAGGTTGTCACCATGACCGATACATTATGTAAATTAAGTGAAAAAAACATTCGTCAAGTACTTTGGCTGAATTTTTTTTTAATCTAATTTTTTTTCTATGTTTTATAAAACAATTTGTAAGTCAAGGATGATGCATCATATATTCTTCCGTCATTTCATCTTTGAAAGAATAATAATTCTGAGGCTCCTGACAGTAAAGTTATATATAATTATCTATTTATAGCTTAGACCGAAATTGCTAATATCCTCGCTGCCATTTCGCCCCTCAATGCCTTATTCTAATACACAACTTGGAAGCTAATGATAAAGTATTTAATTTTCTGAATTTTTGCCTTGGGGAAAAACTAGTACTTGAGGTCTTTTCTATAACACCTTTCTGCCAAACTATAATCGAATAATAACCTATCAACGAATTACTAACATCTCGAAAATACTTCGAGTCTGTAGTTAACTCTTTTGAAAACATTATAATTTTTTTTCTTATCAGAGAAACGAAACGCTCCTATATTTAAACAACCTCAATAACAATGAATTTATGGTAGAAAATCTGTCTCATTTTCTTATGTTGAATTAGTAGTGTGAGCAGTACTGATTCCTGACATTGAAATAAATCGATGATGTAATGATGCAAACATATTGTAAGTTTTTTTGTTATATACAGACTCTATTGGAGTCTATATAAAGCGAAATGTATGAAAATACTATAGAAAAAAGAAGTGATATCAAATAGCAAAAATCCCCTCCCGGGGAAAAAAACCTGGACAAGTACATTGGTGGTCCCTCGTTTCCCTATGATATCAGAAAAAATCCAAAACCCCACTTAAATTTTTTTTTTTTAATGTTTACTAATTTTATTCATATCCCGGAGGGAAACCAACTATATAGATCACGAAATATCCGGCCAAAAAACCAGACTTCACAATAAATGTTATTTTGAATTTATTTCCACAGAACAAAACAAGAATGAAAACATTAAAAAATCAGCGTTATCAAGATGAGAAAAATGCCTCTTATAATTGGTGTGTAAGAAGTATCAATAGTCTAGAAAAAAATGAAAAAAGGTCGACATCTAAGTTACGTGCAGCAGTAAAATTTATGATATCAGTACTAGGACAAGTATTTCTTTGGTGACTGAGAAGATATCAATATGGACGTACCGGCAACGTAGGGCATGCAGTTGGTGCATTGCTTCTGGGATCTCCTAAGTCAAGTAGCTACTATTGTGTTGGCTATGGCGCGATCAATGTTGCCAAATAGTATTTACTTATATGACCTAATGAAACAACATTGCCTGCGCCGTGGCTAAAATAACGAAAAACAAGCAGGAACAGGAAGTTTCGCATAAGATCCCGTGCTTTTGTAATGTTAAAAAAAAAACTTTAATTTATGTCTGTACATGATAGCACAGTTTTGTTTGATTGGTAATAATTTGATGAACGTTCACCACCGTACGTTGAATGTATACGCACAGAGTACTTGTCCGGCCCATAACTTTTTATTAAAATTGCTCATTCAAGTGAAAATCAAATTGGAGGTGCTTTTCGTTGCATGCGTTGCTTTTCGCCGTCAGAAATTTATAATAATATAATAAAATATTTATAATATATAATAAAAAGTTATGGGCCGGACAAGTACTCTGTGCGTATACATTCAACGTACGGTGGTGAACGTTCATCAAATTATTACCAATCAAACAAAACTGTGCTATCATGTACAGGCATAAATTAAAGTTTTTTTTTTAACATTACAAAAGCACGGGATCTTATGCGAAACTTCCTGTTCCTGCTTGTTTTTCGTTATTTTAGCCACGGCGCAGGCAATGTTGTTTCATTAGATCATATAAGTAAATACTATTTGGCAACATTGGTCGCGCCATAGCCAAAACAATAGTAGCTACTCGACTTAGGAGATCCCAGAAGCAATGCACCAACTGCATGCCCTACGTTGCCGGTACGTCCATATTGATATCTTCTCAGTCACCAAAGAAATACTTGTTCTAGTACTGATATCATAAATTTTACTGCTGCTCGTAACTTAGATGTCGACCTTTTTTCATTTTTTTCTAGACTATTGATACTTCTTACACACCAATTATAAGAGGTATTTATCTCATCTTGATAACGCTGATTTTTTAATGTTTTCATTCTTGTTTTGTTCTGTGGAAATAAATTCAAAATAACATTTATTGTGAAGGCTGGTTTTTAGGCCGGATATTTCGTGATCTATATAGTTGGTTTCCCTCCCGGATATGAATAAAATTAGTAAACATTAAAAAAAAAAAATTTAAGTGGGGTTTTGGATTTTTTGTGATATCATAGGGAAACGAGGGACCACCAATGTACTTGTCCAGGTTTTTTTCCCCCGGGAGGGGATTTTTGCTATTTAAATTATCCGCAGTCGATATAATAAAATGTATACAATTGTATACATTTTATTATTCATTAAATTAATTTTAATATCAACTATAAATTAGTTTATTATTATAATGTATGTAGAATAATAAATTATCCTAGTTGAATGTTATAGGGAATTTGCGAAAAGTAAACTCCGTGAGGAGAGTTAATATATTTTATTGACAAAAGAACTTAATGGAAAGCTACAGGATGCGGACACGTTCGCTCGGCTCGGCACTCTGACTAACTCTAACTTATTTTTTAACATTACATTCTTTGCACACTACGCGACATCTGTTTTTTGTCCGTCTACGCACTCATCCCTCCATCCCTTTTTACTTTAGGACCTTACTGTCGCTGAGCGACTTGAGTCGCCGTGACGGGAAAATTCTCGGTCAACCGTTTCGTTTCCAATATTCCTAATCCTTAATTTACGGCTTCACTCAAGTACCACGCTCGCTCATGCATTCGACAAAAAATGGTCTTTGTCTTGATGTTACATGTATACAATTGTATACATTTTATTATATCGACTGCGGATAATTTATCATATTATGCAGTACTTTGATTTTCAATTATTTCGGTACGAATAGAGATATGCTGGAGTAGAGAAGTGGCGGAAGAGAGATATTTTGGAGCAGGGATGTGTCGGAATTGAGATCTGCCAGAATAGAGATATAAAAGATGAGAGATATTTCGCCATAGAGAGTTTTTTTGAATTTATTAATGGGGTCATCCCATGTGACAGCTATTTTTTTCGCTTTTTTTGGGAATTTTTTTTTGATGAACCATTAAAACATACTATCTTTGAATTTTTACCACACATTTATTAACATTTTTACAGTCCCTCAGAATTTTATCAAACAAAAATAACGAGCTGAATGAACTTTACACCGTTAGGAAAACACTCATGTATTGGTTGACGACTGCCATGATTCCGGGGGTTTTGCTCATCTAAAATAAAAAAATCAAACGGCATTTTAATTGATAGACCTAAGGCTATCGCTGGAACTAGAATAAAGTAAAAATATCGAAAATTGAATTTTTGGCATGGTTTTAAATGTTAAGTTCCAAGTTTCGTCGTTTTTTTCGACATTTAAAACCGTGCCAAAAATTCAATTTTCGATATTATTACTTTACTCTAGTTCCAGCGATAGTCTCAGGTCTACAAATTACAATGCCGTTTGATTTTTTGATTTCAGATGAGCAAAACCTCCGGAATCATGGCAGCCGTCAACCAACACATGAGTGTCTTCCGACCGGTGTAGAGTCGATTCAACTCATTTTTGTTCGATAAAATTCTGAGGGACTGTAAAAATGTTAATAAATGTGTGGCAAAAATTCAAAGATATTGTGTTTTAATGGTTCATCAAAAAAATTCCCAAAAAAGCAATAAAAAAATAGCTGTCACATGGGATGACCCCGTTAAGAAAAGAGATGTATTGAAATAGAAATGATGCCGATACGACATATTTTGGAGTAGAGATATTCTAGAATTGAAATATTTTGGAGTTAGACTTATTTTCGAGCATAAATATTTAAGAATAAGGTTTTATGAGAACAGAATTAATTAGCCACAGATGTATTTAAGAATGTACATATTTAGAATGTGTCAGACTACAGATTTTTTTCCATAGACTTATTTAAGAATAGAGGAAAAACGAAAAGACATGCCAATTTTACCCCCACCACCGCGAATCGTTTTATTCAGAGAAAGTATAGACTCGGCGAGCCTCGGACCAGCAGACGACAGAGCTGTCAATGTACTTGTCCCGAGACTCTACCGAGTCTCTTGATGAAGAATAGAGTTGTGGCAGGATTAGAGATTAGAGATATTTACCCATAGAGTTGATGAAACACAGTGATATTTAAGAATAGAGTTGTGTCGGAGTAGAGAAATTACCCATATAGTTATTTAAGAATAGAGAGATGCAGAATAGAAATGTAGTACTACCGTCTAGTTGGAAAAAAATTTGAAAAAAAATCTAAAATTTTTTTTATTGGGTTCGAAATTAAGAAATAAAACTTTTTTCTTTCTTGACGTTTTATCGCAAATACCATCGTTTTCAAGTTACGACAATCAATATACCAGAGGTTCGACTGAAAACCGATGAAAAAAAAAAATTTCGGAAAAAAATCTGCGCAAATTCAAGTGAACTTAGCAATCACAGCTGCAACTTTTTACTTCCTTGAGATTTTCTTTTAAACCTAATAGTTCTCGTATTACGCGGCAATTTCCAAATTTTGTCTTTTTTCACCAAAAACGGGATAACTTTGCCAAAAAAAATCACACCGAACTTAAAAAAAAAAACAAAACTGAAGCCTAAGCTGTCTTCTTTCAAGATCTGGTTAAAGAAATGGAAGAAATTTTTTTTCTGAAAACCCGGTCCAACTGTAAAAAGAAAGGCGATAAACGGTCGTTTTCGAAATGACGTACTGTTCGTAAAAAAAATTGTGGAAATTTTTTAGAAAAAGCAAAATGAAGCAGAATTCCTCCCCTTCAAAATGCCGTTTATTAAATTCATTTATGTATATTACCAACGAAATGGCATCAAAAACCGCGTCGAAACTTTTTTGAATTTTTGTCCGGAAACTTTTTGCGGTAGTGTATGTGGTAAATCTTTTATGTGAAATTGACGGATCCGCGTATTGCTGCATAGGATCATTATTTTGGATTTGGATATTTTGAGTGCAAGTCCGTTTTGAACAGAGAAGTCGTCGATCGCATTGACATCATTGCTCATCATAGCCAGGGCAAGAGAGAGAGAGAGAGAGAGAGAGATTTGATTGATTGATTGATTGATATTTATTTTGCCTTAGTTTGACTATGAGGCAATATGATGTACAAAATTCGAACCATGATTTATAATCTAAAATTAATTAAGTTTAATACTAATAACATCTAACGTAGCTCCTTAATAAACTAAAGAAGTATTTATGATAGAGTTTAATGACAAAATGCAGCATAATTTCTGTTCGCTTGCGGCGTGTGGTAATACAGTTAGAATCCATGGTATGACAAAAGTAGCTGCTTGTGTACGCCCAGTGCAGAACAATTTTACTGTTTACTGTTTCGCCGCAATGTAGTGGAATAGTGTAGAGCAGGACAACGCCGTACTAATGGTAATAGTAATAGTAACAAAAATGTTTAGCCAATTTCGCTTAATAACAGTATTTGTCTAATGCCGATGATAAAAATGATAATATAAGAATTGTAATAATAATAATAATAATAATAATAATAATATTAATAATAATAATAATAATAATAATAATAATAATAATAATAATAATAATCTCTCTCCCCCCTCCACCCCTCCCCCCTCCCCCCCACCCCCCCTCTCTATCTCTCTCTCTCTCAATCTCGAGCGAAAAACGTGCAAAAGCCGTGCAAAAGATGGGATCAGACAGATGAGAGAAAAGAGGAGAGAGACTCATCCTTGATTTCAATTGAAACCTGAGAGACCTTTTAATTCCTTTATTATATAGCGCTGGACCAGCCTAAAGTGTATTAGTCTACTAGAGGACGCTTGAGTACGTCCACCCAGTCTCACAGGTCTCGCTTACCGACCTGTGGACGGAACCCAACATAGTGAAACTGCCAAATTCGTGGTAAGAGGAGAGAGCGCGATATTATTTTTCTTACTCTCTCCGTCTTTCTCGTTATGGAGATTCACGCTCGGAAAACTTCGGGTCGTCAAATATGGTCGGCGTCTGCATGTAGCGCGTAACATTTTGTGGCCTGAAATAACCATCACTACAGTTATGTACATTACTAATATTTTCTCGGAAACGTCAATTTGGAAACCGAAGTTGGGAATGAGGTTCCGTTTGATAGTAATGTTTTTATAAGGTGCAACACTCAAGTCATAGTGCACACTATCCAAGTCGCTTATATGAAAAAAACAACTTAAAGATTTTAACAGCTCTAATACTAAAACAATTTTTTATGACCGAGCGGTAAGGTGGTTGAGGCAGTAGCATGTTAGTTCCCATTTGCGAGGTGCTAGATTCGAATTGTGACTCAAATGACCTTTTTTAAATTGAAATTCTTTTAGAGTTACGTTCTTCTCTTTTGTTTGCTTATTTTGTTTATTTTATTTTCGTTTCGCTTGTTTGTTCGGGGTTCGTTTTATTTCATTTAGGTTAGTTCGGGTTCGAACCCAAACCAATATCGCTCCGTCCATAGGTTCTGAGGCCAATCGAATCCATAAAGCGAAATTACCAGAATATTCTCATTTTTATTTTACCCACCATCGTTCGTTAATTCATTATTTCTGGAGGCACATTCTAAGTTTTCAATTTTCTCACTGTTTCCTCATGTCTTGTTTGTACCAAATACACAGACTAGTTAATCATCCATTAAGCTAGTGTAAAACGGGAGACGTTGTTACGGCGTGCAAATAAAGGCAACTCATCCATTGTGGTTAAATATGCTGGATTTCTCGGTCATTACTTATCAATGGATCTGCCCTTACTGAGGGTTCCAGTTGTACGTTGGCTTGCATAGGGATGTCATGTTGGAACTTTAGCGAGGAGACCGTTCCTATTCGAATTCCAGAGAACTTTATGCTCCGACAAATATTTTTTAATCTCAGTACAAGTTTAGCCACTTTATTACTGCAATACAGAACTTCCGACTGTAGGTTAGAGGATTAAAATAGATTTAGCGAACAGGAAAGTCGAGAAGTTATTTCCTTTTTATTTTACAGAGGTTTCCAGAAATTACAAGAGGTTTACCGAAATATAAAGCATTTTTTATCTGTAAAAATTTCATTTTTTACGAAATCTGCAACCTTTCGAAACTTGCTTAAGAACGCTTATCTTCGTGTAATTGGAAATTTGTCGTTAAAATGATTGCGCGAAATTCTATTAATAAGCTGAATCCTCGTAATACGATTTTGGGTTCAATCTTAGACCAGCAACATCACATATTTAAATGTATATTATAAAGTATCAAAAACACTTCTGTCGTTCTTACTACTGTTTGCTCTCTTTAAAGCCATTTCTAGAGCCTTAAGGTGCTTTTCCTTTTTTTCTCGTTGTTTTCAGTACTTTATTCTAGTTTTATCCCTGTTTGTTATGGCTGCTCTACTTTCGCAATAGAGTGCTAGTGTTGGAGCAGAAATCTTCGTATTTTCACGATTTTCATTATTCAGTAATGTACAAACATTTTCTCACTGCTTCTCTCCGCTCCCGTTTTTTCTGCATCTCTTTTCCACCAAAGTTCTCATTCCTTCTTCGTCTACCTTTATTGCGCACTTCACCACCTCGAACTTGAATCTCGGTCGACACACAATGTTGTTTTATCTTTGTTTTTTGGGGCCTTTAATTCCGTGAACGTAACGTGTTTTCCTCCAAGCAAGAATCTCGAGATACTCTAGGGGATTTGATCTCGCGTGCGAAAACAGAATTTAGGGAAGCTCAAATCAAGTGGAAAACATATATTGAGAAACTGATGTAACGGATGAATCAATCTTACGACGCACGCAATATTCGCGTGATGCTTCATGCAATCATTCTTATATAAAGATCCTTATCTATTCTGGTATCATTTTTCTTATTTTCTTGACTAAGTCCACTTCATTTGAACTGAAGGCGCAGACTTGTTTCTTACTTAATCTAAAATTAAATAGGTCTATGTTACGATAAACAAGATGTGAGAAAATGAGTTAAGGCATAACCTAAAGAAAAAATCATTTTTGTATCCGCCAAAAAAAAAGAAAAAAATGAAAAGAGGGAGCAGAGTGAGCTCTAAAAGAGATCTACAGTTTGTATTTGTTAAGCTCATTACCACACCTTCGCTGAAACTTCAGCTTCTTTTTACACCAATATTTACAAAGTATATAAAAAGTATGAAGCTTTGAACGGCATCTTGATTTAACTAGCAAGCAAATATTTCAGATACCTGAGGAAATACTTTTTTATTTTTCCTGTCATAAGTGAACGTTTCTTTATATATACTGCCATTAGCCAGAAACGCTATTATGGCTAAGAGTCTGAAAGAGTGTTTCGACTGAAAGCTCGTCATGCTCCGCACCAATCTCCATACGTCGCTCTATACGAAGCTGCAGCATTAAGTTCCGTATCACGCAAAATCACCGTTTTACTACTTCCCTGCGATTTTAATAATTATAATTAAAGGACAAGCACTGTCTGAGACACAGTGCAATGGCGACGTTACGAATTGAACCGTGTGCTTTAAAAAACTAAATATTTTTAAACTTGACGACGATCATTATATATAAGCTCTTTGGAAGTATAACTTACAGAGTAAACATTTCACCTAATTTATAAATATACAGATATGTATGCGGTGAAATACTATCATTTATATAAATTACCCAGGGAACTCCTATTATTTTTTATAGTCAATAACGGCATAAGTTGAATAATTATATTATTAATATGTTTACTGAAATTAATTTGTCAAACTTTGGAAAAGCATTTAATAAAACATAAAAACATCTGTCATTCAACAAGAATCGATTTATAGAGGCCTGGCGATAAAAATTAGCTTCGCCCATCGTTAGTACAGATGTGCGTGCTACGATTGAGAGTCCATAGTTCGCAACTAAGAACCCGACGATGCATGTAAAAAAAGTGAGGGTGCAAACAAGATCTCGCGTATATAAAGAGGGAAAGAAAGAAAAACAAAGAGCGCCTATGTATATATAGACATGATACAGGACACTACTGTTTTCTATTGTCCATGCAAACATTTTTCCATTTGATAACGAAGTCGCATACATACTTCTGTTATCGTCGCGTGAGGGTCTCTTCTAGTAGCGGGTGATTAAAAACAAAACATGGTGCGATGGGGAATGAAAACGTGATGGTATGGAACCAGGGCAAAAAAAAGAGTCCCGGAAATTCTGTTCTGCGGTTGTATCGAAACAATCGTGGATTAAACGTAACCTAATCGACCTGGCCCGCTTGGCGAGATGCTGTATATTGTGTTCGACCGCCAAACCAACGATTTTTTCCACCGTATTCCTCCATTCTGAACCTATGGAGAACTACGTGTGTACACACTCTCGAATCTGTATAAATACTAGGGTGTGCGGAAAAAAGTCGGTACTTTTTTTAGCTTGCATCCAGTAAAAAAAGTTGAATTAGGATAAAAAAGAAGCATTCTAGAAAGAGAGCTTAAAATAAAATTATTTTGATCAGCGCATCGCATTTGAAGGTTTTCTATAAAAATAACACAGGAAAATAATTGGATCACTAAATATTGTATTACAAGTCTTGTGAAAAAAATTAGATAGAAATCCCACTAATATATTATCATAGAGAATCCAATTCCCTACAAAATATGTCCTTATAAGCAATTAGCTCTGAACAATCATTCAAATGTTATTGCAGCTCGAAGTTGAGTTAATGACAATTTTATCATTTAACCCTTTGAGGGGCACTGGGACATACGCTGTCCCACCTGTTTTGTCTCAGTTTTTTTCACTTTTCTGATATATTTTTGCACTTTTTTATGAACAAAAACACTTTTTAGACTCTTAGGGACCTAAGTTATAAGATTTTAATGATGAAGTGCGGATATTGTTTATTTACCATTAGTTATAAACAACTAAAGTACAAAAAATACGGATTTTTCAGGATAAATTCGTTCGTGGCTAAACAAAAAGTCCTAGAGCTTTAAAAATTTTTTCACATATATTCTGTACCTTACACCATAACATATATTTTTTTCAGAATTTTTCGCAAGTTGGTTTTTTGTTTTTTTTTTCGAAAATTGAAAAAATACGGAAAAAATACTATTCGTGCGGGAAAAATGGTTGGTTTGAATGCAGTTCTTGTTGAATCAACCTGAAATTTGGTATACAAAGGTTTTTGGGGTTCCTGATTACGAATCTGGCATCATAATTTCAAAATTCAAGATGGCGGATCCAATATGGCGGCGTGTATTTTCGAAATATTTACAAACTGGATATTTTTTGATGAAATTACGCATACGGGAGTTTTCGAGGTCTCTGATTCCAAATCTGGCATCATAATTTCAAAATTCAAGATGGCGGATCCAATATGGCGGCGCGTATTTTCGAAATATTTACAAACTGGATATTTCTTGATGAAATCACGCATATAAGGGTTTGCGAGGTCCCTGATCACAAATCTGGCATCATAATTTCAAAATTCAAGATGGCGGATCCAATATGGCGGATTTTATTTTCGAAATATTTACAAACTGGATATTTCTTGATGAAATCACGTATATCAAGGTTTGGAGATCCCTTCGAGTTCTCTAAATTCAAGATGGCAAATCCAATATGGCGGACATTTTTTTATGTAAAATTTCAATTATTTATTCAATTATATATTTGTCATAAAAAGTTGGCCTATTCAAACAAAATTTTGAGTATTTCGGGCAATGCATTTGGAACTAGTTCCTTCCCACGTCCACGTCGCTAGTTCCGGGTCACGCTAAGAGGGAGGAATAATAGCAGTAGTGGACCTCTTCTAGTTCATGTAATTGTGGCGCCATAATCGTAATTAGCGGACTCAAAAACCTCCGTGTACTCATTTCTTTGTAAATTGAACAAAAAAACGCAAAGTTAGCTCATTATAGTGGCCATATTGAATCCGCCATTTTGAATTTCGTAATTTCGACTTCAGAATCGTAATCAGCAACCCCAAGAACCCCTGAGTACTTATTTATTTATAAATTGAACAAGAAATCGTAAAGTTAGGCTATCACAGTGGCCATATTTGATCCGCCATTTTGAATTTCGTAATTTTGAGTTCAGAATCGTAATCAGCGACCCCGAAAACATAAAGATCACCGATAAATGTTTAAATTCGTTGAGCAGAAAAATGTGCCCCTCAAAGGGTTAAACGGCGATCACACTTAAATCGCTTATTTTACGAATTAATTTCCACAGAGTTTTTTATAGACAATTTTCTGCTTTACCAGAAAAATTCAATGAAATCATCGTGAAAGTATTCCTCTGATAATTGCAAGCATTTCTCGTTTTATTTTCAAGACATATCCATTTTTCCTGTTTACAAACTGTCAAACGTAAACTTCAATAAAATATTAGCGTCTGTTTTTGAAAAAGCTTTATTCATTGTAACAAATTTAGTATAATCAGGTATGACAATAAATAACAAAAAGACGAAAATTATTAATTTATTGCTTGCACAATAAACCTACTATTATTTAGGTTCTTTTCTTTTTTTGCGTGCGTTGAAAAATCAAGCCAAATAAACGTGTCTCCTTGCTTCATCTTTATCAATAAACATCGTTATCATCATCAATATAAAAAATACGTGTGAAATACTTATTTCCTCCCCGAACAAAATATAAATATAGCATCAAACTCTATAATATTGGTTTTTTTGTTTGTATTTCGAGATTTTGGACAAAAAATAAACGTATTAAAAAAACGTGTATTTTCTGGATATCACTTAGTATCTACTTCCAGAATATGATACTGTAAATTGAATCACTGGAAAAGAAATATGGATTTTTCTGTGCCAAATTTGCTAGCATCTTTTTCCTGCAGCATTTTTCAATCATGTTTCAAAATAATTATTCGCTTCCAAATTTTTTTTTCTTGACACTTTATGAGTTGTCTGATTTTAATTTTGAACCTCATTGTCACAGCTTTTTCTCATCTATGAGAAAAAAACAATCATTTTTTTTAATAGAGAAAAGATTTAAAATATTATTGAATAGATAAATGAACTTTTGATTGTTTGTGAACTATGAAAATTTTAATCAGAACCATATTTAATAGGAAATTTTTTATGCATGTCAACTTAATATCAATCGCGATTCGATTTTATGATAATAACTAACGTATGTTGACAATAGAAGGAAGAAGCAGGAAAAATGGATATACCTTGAAAATAAAACGAGAAATGCTTGTAATTATCAGAGGAATACTTTCACGATGATTTCGTTGAATTTTTCTGGTAAAGCAGAAAATAGTCTGTAAAAAACTCTGTGGAAGTTTGTCTGTAAAATAATAAGCGATTTAAGTGTGATCGCCGTTTAAATGAAAAATTTGTCATTAATTCAACTTTGAACAGTAAAAACATTTGAATGGTTGTTCAGAGCTAATTGCTCATAAGGCAAATTTTATAGAGAATTCGATTCTCTATAAAAATATATTAGTAGGATTTCTATCTGATTTATTTCACAACAGTCGTAAAACAGTATTTAGAGATCCAATTATTTTCCTGTGTTATTCTTATGGAAAATCTTCAAATGCGATGCGCTGATGGAAATAGTTTTATTTTAAGCTCTTCTTCCAGGCTTCTTTTCATACCTAAATTCAATTTCTTTTGCTGGATGCAAGCGAAAAAAAAGTACCGATTTTTTTCCGCACACCTTAATAAATACGCATACAGTACGTTTCTAAAATCGCATCCAAGCTTCACTGGTAACAACTGTTATGGAATTCTAAAGAGAAAAGTCCTTATAAGTTTTTTTTCTATGTCCCGTGATTGAATACAGACTGAGGTTTGTCAACGTTGGGCTTATTAATCCGATGTCTTTGTTATTAGTGCATGAAATAGGTTATTACTAATTCAGCAATCTTTGATGAACACTGCACCGAACAAAAAAAATAATGTATAAGCAAGACTTCCCTCTTCGGAATTACGTGAATTCACTATTTTCCACAGATCGAGGGTTACTTTGTAATACCTCGCATATATATATATATATATATATATATATATATATATATATATATATATATATATATTAAGTATACTAGGCGGCCGGGTACAATAGCAAAAAAGGAAAGAGCAATAAAAAATTGACGTGGAAACGCAGATATCCCAGACGCAGCCACACATATCCTATATCTGCACATTCTTGTGCTTGTGTGTGGACAAGGGTCATATACATATACCCACACTCCGAAAGGGGGAAAAAGGTTGAAAAAATCAAAATAAATGAACGTACGCTCCCGAGGGATGGTGGCGCGGTCGTCTCGTTACATCGCGTCGTTTTATCTATCTACATACATAACGTGTGTATATATATATATTGATACGATCCTATCTCTTTCTTTCTCTTCCTTTCACTATCTGTGTTCGCCCTTCGTCGATCTCGTCCCTTTCTCTCTGCTTCCACCGTGTAACGGATCAAATCTCGGGTACGCGATCGCCGAGCTACGAATTAATGGATTTTGGCTTCAATGGATTTTGACATGCGCCCAGCATACACGGTACCTCAGTCGCACCACCCCGCTACTATAATTATATAGCTATAGCAATACATTGATCCGTTGGCAAGTATGAAAACGGCGTAATTCGAGAGATTTAACAGGTTAAAGTTGCGCGTAGTCTGCGCCCTATTGTTCGGCAATAATTGTTGTATATATTTGCATGCAGCGCTAGATAAAATCTCCCTTCTGGAGTCTCTCTCACGGTAATCCAACAAGAATCACGATACGTATATATACACACATATATTTCAGCGATCCATTTGTGACGCGACGGGCACGCATATGTAAAATAATTTGTCCTTTCCTCCGTTGAATAGTAATACAAGATAAACTGATAAAACCTCCCTGCAATCTCTTTCGTGCAACAAATCATTTATTAATTACCGATTAATACAGTGTGAACGAAGTTATCTAGAACAAAAGATGCTACGGTGTTTGTCAAGAAAGATAAAATGAACGGAGCGTGTATTACACTTGCATCAAATTGGAAAATAAAAAATTTATGAAGTAAATCCTGCTCTTCCATTTCTGCAAGTCGTATATACTAGGGGACTTTTTGACCATGCGTATATGTTAAATTTCGGTCATAAAGGGGATCTTTTCAGAGCGAAAGTATATACATAATCGAATTACACGGTTCATGAGCATTTTTATTGCTGAATCGCTACATGCCATTTTACACATTTTCAATGAAATTTTTTATGGGAGAGAGCTTAAAATATTTAATGTACACGGGTTCGAAAGAACTTTTTTTTATTTAGTCAATTCTACGACATGTTGCAAACTCAGAATTTAAACTTAAAGGGTTTAAGGATTAATGGAAAGTAAAACTGTACTCTAGCACTTTTAGTGTCTCTTATATCATTCGATATCACATAAGATTGAGGCACAGCGTAAATAAATGAGTTGCGCGTTCAGAGTGCGGTCTGTCGAAGTAGAATAGCTTGAAATTTATAACAAGTAGTAAACAGGAACTTACCTGTACAAAGGAATACCCGCAGAATCTTTAAACCAAAGTACCATGTTGACCGAGTCGTGAGGTGTTGGTGGAGTAATGTCGCAAGGTAATTCTACATCGTCACCTTCCTCGGCCCAGACAAGCTTGACTGGAACTGTAAATAAAATGGAGATTCTATTGTATCGTTATGACTTAAGGATAATCGTATATCAGTTGCTGCGAAATTTGCCATTGTCAACTTTTAAACTGCCAACGTTCAAAAAAAAATGACAAGTAAATTTGAATTTTTATTCATCTTTTTCAAGATCTTTTTCAACATTTTCTTTCACTTTTTGATCATGCACGAAAAAGGTAGTGGCATTTTCTTTATTTAGAGTTGAGACTCCGCCGGGTCCTCACGCGATCCGTATTTGAATCCCTTTTTAAAATTTCACGTATTGATTTTTATTTGTTGATTTTTTCCTCCTTTTTTAAGTTACTACGCGATAGACGATGTATCGAAATGCTACATAGTCCAAATACGATTGTGGTATTGTGGAGCTTTCTGTTTATAAAAGATTTATTAAGTTATAAGTAGTCAAATATACATAGGGGAGACTGGGGCTAGTTACCATAGGAATAAGATAAGTTGACTAACTCACAATGACATTCAAATAATTGAATGCAAAAACATGCGTGTTTGTAATTGCGCTCATTGTAACCTCTTACGTTTCTCATTACGTTACATTCACGTGTCTCGACACATCGAAGTGACAAGTCGTTGAACAGCAAAAAATTTTTTCAAAAATTCACCAAATGAAACCAGTACCAAACGAAAGTTTGTTGTTGGTCTATACTATCTCTTCCTGCCTTGGACATTTTTCTGAATGTTACAAATCGTCCACTACTTTAAAGTACATATATTAAGTTGTAGATTTGTATAATTATTTTTTTCAATTGTTGTTATAATTCGTGTATACGGCGTTTTGTTTCTAAAGAAGTCGGGCCGGGCAGGTGGGCCAGCATTGACATGGGGTTAGTTGACTCTTGTATTAGCCAACCCCATATTATTATTGTTCTTTCCAATTTATTCTCATCAAACAAAAATATAGAGATAAAAAACTGTATTACTTAAAAATAATGAAACACAAACATTTTTATAAACACAATTTTAAGTGAATCACAAAAATATGATCGAAATTAAATTTATTCACTTACTTAATTTTACTGATTTGTTCATTTATTCGTTTAAAAAAAAATTACAGGAAAAAATTATGTTTAAAGAGGTCTTTTAAACGTAAAATTAAAAAGTTTAAAAATTCTGCAACGAAAAATATATCAATAAAAAAATATGAAGTAAACAGTTGGAATGTTACAAATGAAGAAGCGAAAAATATATTTTTAATAAACAAAAAAACTCACTACTGCTAAAATAGTATAACTTGACGAAAACATATTTTAAAAAATGCAGGATAAAAAATCAATGAAACAAAACAATACAAAAACGTTGAAAAATCAAAACTTGTTTTAAAAAAGGGGAAAACTTCCTACAGCTAAAATAGTAGTAAACTTTAAAAAGTGTTAAATAAAATGGAACGAAAATAACATGGATGATATGTAAATTAAAAAGGGAAAGAATTATTCAATTGGTAAGTGCAACTCCTTCGAAATCCTATTTTTCTGGTCAATGTTGATTGACGGTAGTGAGACGGTCTAGTGTTCCATCTAAATAGACGATTCACAAGAGAGAAAATATAAGCGGCCGTAACGCAGTGGTTAGCGCTTCTGACTCAGACTCCGAGGATCCCGAGATCGAGTCCACTCGGCTCACCTTTATTTTCTCTCATCCTCACTGGACCGTTCCTCACACTCTGCCGTACTGAGAGGCTCGACCATTACAGTAGGATAAGTAGTTTACATGCAACAACTAAAAATCAAAGAGTAATAATAAAAAGTTCAATTAGTATCCCAAAAATGTAGGTAATGGAAAAATGTACAACTTACATAAAATGAACGAATATTTTAATCATAATCGAATTGAGCTACGGTCGGGAGACGTCTATGTAATTGAATGAGAAAAAGGAGACTTCTCCCGACCACAGTTCAATTTGATTATGATTATAATATTCGTTCACTTTATGTAAGCTGTATCATTACCTATATTTTTGGTATACTCATTGAACTCATTGAAGATACAACATAATAATATGACAGATAAAATTGTCATAACCTAAAAAACGTAGATAGTACACAGAAGTAGTAGATAGTCGAGGACTGTCTTGTATGGTCATTTTACGATATGGCCAAATGAGATGTAACGTCAATGTTAATTAACAAAAGGAAGTTCGCAATAGATTTTAACAAACTACGTTTAAGAACACTGCCCCCCGCATTTACAAAGACATGAAAAAAATTGGTTAAGACATTTATCACGGTTTAAGAGAAAAATGGTGACAAAGAAACACCCCTCCGTCTTTTTTGCCCGGTGGGCAATTGGGAATTAAAAATACATTTTCATATAATCTAAAGTCGCGGTAGCGACTCGAGACAAGTACATTTACATATACTATAAGATGGCGAAGATGAGTCGCTACTAGAGTCTTTACAGCAAGCAGAGCGGTTGCGAACGGTTTTCGAAAATTGTTTCAGCGATATTTAATTAATTACGTTTTAAAAGATGTTGCTTGTTCACGTATTTTTTATTTTTTTTTCTTTCGATCTTGACTATTTAGAATTCTGTAGCCTAACGCATATTCGAAATATTAATATTTCATTCTTCCAAATCATCAAAAAAGGTGGCATTTTTCGCACACATTTTTTGACGTTTAGCGGTTGCTGTTTAATGACACTAGTTATAACTAGAAATTTTCTGGTGATATCTGAGACTGTGTTCGTTGATGTGACAGCCGATGACTTTTCTTCAGGATGTATAAGTAAGAGTGACAGCTGTGAGTTTAGAAAAAAGATCGCGGTTATACCAGTGATAGTTGTGGGGTTAAAAAGTAAGGTTATAAAAATCGCGGGTGTGAAAGCAGATAATTTGATTTTTGGTTAGACATAGTCGAGATCAGAACTTTAAACGCGTATTCGGTGAACATTTAATATCTTTGTTGTAAGGTTAAAAAGATCGCGGTCAGTTTCAGTTTTGGTTAAAGTAACTTTTATATACATAGATAGAAGAGTGATAGTGCAAAAATAAAGTGTAGTTTAATAAATAAACTTTTGAACAGTACCTTAATAAATAATTTTTTTTATTAACTCTAGCCCCAAAAATTCATTTTTCCGAACGTAAACTCTGGAACGGAGTCGAAAACAGTGCCTCTTCTCTTTTACCATAAAATGTCTCTTGCATGCAATAATAAAGTTTATTTGGAAACCATTCTCTTCATTTTTTATATAACTGAGAGAATGGTGTATGATACAACCCTATGTTTGAATTATATATATGGTTTTAAACCACCCTAGAGTGGAAGAGGCCTTAAATACATGAAAATTCTATTTGCACTTGCAACCTAAAACGGAATCAGGCGATACGACATAATTTTGAGCGAAAAGATATTTGATTTGAGAAAAAAAGAATCATACGTACTTCACCAATTTTTTTTTTTATCTATTGCTCATGAGATATAATTCGTAATCAATACATATTATACAAGAAAAACTCGCGTAGTACTTTGGCCAAAATTATTTTTTCCAATCAAACTTTAGCTCTCGAAATTTTGTACGTATATTTTTTTGTTTCAAAATCTCGTTTCTTTATGATTACTTATATTTAAAAACTTTCGGTGCATTCTGATGCTATTGGAGTATTTCTTCGTCATCATTTTGTATGGAATATTTTCCGATCCGTTGATCTGTTGGCACGGATGTTTCGGTGCAATGTCTTTTGAAATTTTTTTTTATAAAATTTAAAAAAAATTCAAGTGTTTACTTGTTCGTTATTCTTTTATGCGTCGTATCTTCTCAGAACTACTGTACGTTTTAAATAAACTAATAATTTTATAAGTATTGACGGTTAATTACGAAGATTGAATTCACTTGAACACTTCTTAGATCAATATTTCACATTGCATTTTTAGTATGAATATACACCAGCTCGAAATTCGATCATGTATCCATTTTTAGCCGAAATCATTAAAAAATCGCTTGAGCGACCTGTAAAATTTTTATTCAAGATTCATTTCTTGAGAGAATCACTTTTTGATAAAATGTTACCATATTTTGCTGCAATGCCGAAAAAAATGTCAATTCTTATGCACACATACATAATATAGACATGTTTAATTGGCAAGCTATGAATTTCATACCCGAGTACGTACACAATATTGACATGTTTAATTAACAAGCTACGAATTCCATACAAAAAGTCGACAAAACCGGAATAAACGTGCCGTGTAATAACGTGAGATATTCTCCACACGAGCATCAATTCATCGATAACAATTGGTTAAAGGAAAGGAGTATAATTTGTGATACAAAACAATCCCCATATTGGGATTTCAAATTAACTGTGCTTACTTTACTAGTTAAGGTCAAAATGTATGGTAGATTAATGTTGACTTATGTGACAAATTTTATGGAAAATTTTCGGACCGGACAAGTACTCTGTGCGTATCCGCTCTACGTACGATAGTAAACTTTTATCAATTTGTTACTAATAAAACTATACTACAAATATTACAAATGAGAGTGTGGTAGCGTTCAAGCTCACGCAGGCTAATGCAATTTTGTATTTTTTTTTTAAGCCCTTGTAGCTCCAAGTCATAGGATAATAATTCGTTGTAATAAAGCATTAATTAGAGAAATGGCATATGAACATAATTGGAGATTTTATAAACATAATAAAATCCCACGTACTTGGCCACATATACTTTAGTAGATCTTTATTTATTTATCAACTTTTTGTGAACTCACAACATTTACGAGAATGAAATTATCACCTCTGTACAATTTGACTTAATTTGATAAGATAATGAGAGCGGTTACCCATAAAACTTTGTATGATGAGTTGGCTTTTAGAAAGGATTTTTGTGCGGAGATCTATGCATGAACGACTTAGACAGGTTTTTGTAAATTTTTGTGGGGATCGGTATTTTGGTGCTGGGTCGTGGGGGGGATTAACTGGAACGACTATTTGGGGGGCATAAATGTACTTGTCTCAGCTTTTTTCACAGCATTTATGCTGTTTTTGGCTAGGTATAAAATTACTCTATAGCATGGATATGCATATACATTAGGATGATTAAAAAAAAATCGACATTTTTTTTCTCAAAGTCGCAAATGATAGTGTTAATACTTCATGAAAAAGAAATTCTGTCAAAATTTGGGCCCTCTAAAAAATTTTATAGAGGTCGCGCCAACAACTTAATTTTTTTTTTTCAATTTTAGTGAAAAATTATGACATAAAAATATCGATTTTTCGGTGTCGCAACAAAAATGGTTAGCACTCAGTACAGAGTTAATTCCCTCGTAATTTGAGCTTCGAAGAAAAAAATTTAGAAGTCGCCCCAGCAGCTTTTCTAAATATTTTTTAATTTCTCATAAACATCTTGATATAAAAAAATAATTCTCTTTGTGTCGCAGGTTAATATGTTAGCTTTTCATAGAAAAGTAATTCTTCCAAAATTTGAATCTTCTAAAAAAATTTTTAGAGATGCCTCCAATGACATTCAGATATTTTTTTTTACAATTTCGGGTAAAAATTGAGATATTAAAAAGTAAATTTTGATGTATCGAAGTTTATATGCTAGGATTTCATGAAAAACTAATTCTCCCAAATTTTCAGCCTAATAAAAAATTTATTAGAGGCCACACCTAGCGATTATGATTTTTTTTCTAAATTTGGCTAAACTCGGTGTTGAAATTCTCAACAAAAAAACAGACAATGAAATGAAAAATATTATTAATAGTACATGGCCTAAATGAGTGGAAAAATGTATCACATAAAAAATTCAATGAGTTTTAAAAATTATGGCGCTGCTATCATGTTGATAGCGCCATATATATATACACTAAGGAATAAAATTAAAGGGTCAAAATATTTTTCCGAATTTTTAGTGAATTTTCAGAATGCTGTATCTCAGTGAAAAATGGTCGGGTCGAGGTCTAAAAAAAAGCATTTTGAAGCTTTAAGTTTCTAATTTTAAGATCTTGTGGCAAAAAAAATTCAGAGCTACATGTTCTGCGCAATTTTCAGAAATAGTGTGAGAAAAAAAATTGCAAATTTTTTTGCTTCTTTTTTTAAGTCCACGGGGTTGGGAAAAATTTTTCCAACTAAGCCATAATATGGACCGGATAGCTTGTTTATTCAGCTTTAATTTGCTTTTTTTAAAATCAAATTCAAAAAGAGATGTTGAACTTTAAATCAAAAAGGACCCTTTTGTCTTTGATCGACGATATCTCGGCAACCAATGGTCGTACAGAAAATTTAAGGGCAGCTCTGAAAACTGGAATAAATGTCTTACAAGGTTCTGCTGCGATCATGAAGAAAAAATTTTTTTTTCCATCCTTGTCATGAATTTGAAAAAACTGGAAAAAAGGGTAATTTATGGTTTTTCAGAAAGTCAACAGCTAAATTTCAAATAATCGTGAAATGACTAATGTTGAGCATGCCTTTTACAGCTGAATATACCCCCAAAAACCTTGCGAAGTTACATTTCGATCTAACGAACCATTTCCTCGTTGCAAACGGTCAAACTTTTGAAAAGATTAAAGGGTCACGTTTTTTTACTTTAAACATGTCATAATCATGACTAAAATGAAAAAAAAAGTCTCGAGCTTTTTCCACAGTTTTTCCACAAATACCGTTGAAATTTATAAAAAAAAATTCCGAAATTTTTTTTCTGGTTTATTCTCAAATAAAATACTTTTTTTCTGGTTTATTCTCAAATAAAATACTCCAAAAAAAGATGTTCAATTTTCAAATTTTTCATCACTTCACTAAAATAGCTGTAATTTTTTTTTGTCCATAATCGGAATCCCAGCCACCACTCATTCTCTTCGTTTTTGAATTATCTTCAAATTGGTAATTCGTTTTTTTGCTTATGAATATTTTTTAATTACTGATGAGTTTTTAAAGTTGAACATTGAATAAGAAAATTGAACTTTTTTTCACATTTCCTTAAAAAACAATATATCGGAATTTTATACAGCCTACAACCTAGTGCGAATTATGAGCTTTTTTCCTGTGGAAGATTAATCGAAATCGGTTCAGTGGTTCTCGATTGAAAAGCGGCCAAACATTTTTTCGCCAACAGATTTATATATACAGAGAAGAGATAAGATAAGAATATAAAATATTGGTAAGCATCACTTTTGTTTTACTTATTTCACTAATTGTTGTTAATATCAGTGAAATGTGTACTATGCTTAACCTGCCCCTTACCACGAGTCAACTTACCCCACAACTGGAGTTAGTTGACTCGAAAATAGATTTCCAAAAAGAACAATTAAACTTACTTACTTCCCTTAGTCACTTAGTCAGTATTCCATAAAACATCTGAAATAATTATCTGATAGCGGAAAAAACCCTCTATTCAGAATAACGATTTGTTCTTTTAAATGTTGTTTACCTTCTTTTTGACAAACAAAAGTACAAAAAGTTGGCCTACTAGCCTCGGTTTCCCCTACAGACAAACTTATTTTTCCCTTGCGAGTTTTATACATAGGGAAGAATGAAACAAAACGTGAAAAGGAAAGGCTTCCCTCGTCAATATTCTTTCCAGTTGCCATTATTCGTCGATATTCGTCTTCTAGTCAGTGAGTACTCTACAATAGGAAACAGGATATGGCAGACTGTATCGCATGTGTCGTCAACTCGAAAATCCATTTTAGTTCAACGGAAATGCACCTGAGAAACAACTATGGTCCGCAATCCTATATAGAAACTGAACAGCTTCAGATTCCACATGTCACCGAAATATATTTTTCAATGCTTCTTATATTCTCTCATTGTTTCAGTTCCAATTTTTTTTTGTCGTCGACACAATTTCAATGACGTTGCGAACTTGTTTGTCTCATTCATTGATATTGATAACAGCAAAAAAACCTTCGTTTCTTTCTTTAGGGCACACTGTGCCTTAATTATTACTAATTACCTAATGTCTTGTTAGAAATGCTTTCAAAAAAAGAATGTGTATTTAAGTGAGGTATAAACACGCCGGAGAGATAGGGAGAGCGAGAAAGGGATGAGCGTGAACTTGAAGTTGGGGAAATACACGGAATGAAAGGAGAAGGTCTGTTACAGGATGAAAACTATGAAAACAAAACTTCCTCAGATAGTTTAATGATCTTCAAAATGGGCACGGCGTGGAGCCTGCACCGATAGAGAATGAGAGAGATATAGATATTGCACTTTCTACTTTCCACCATTGCCAATAAGCGCCGCTGCTGTGCTCACGGAATGAATAGAAACCAAGGATGGCGGAAGACTGCTGGTTATGACCCCCCCGCCCGGCCCCAAAGTGTTCACACTCCGTTTACGAAAAGCTCATTAATAATTAAACTGGGTTGGAGTGGGGCAATTCATTCGTTCTACCGCCTGCCGCTAAGCTCACCGCCCTTAGTTACATCACTGTAGTGTAGAGCTATTGCGTCATGCACGACACTGTTGAAACTGCATTCAAAGCTCGGCCTACTATGACCTCCGAGTTAGTGTGCTACCAGGTGTGTTAAGAACCTCTCGACCTCCATACAACTACCACCAAGAAGCATCAAACAATTTTAAATTTCAAGTGTTAAATCTTTTGAAATTCAGTGGACTTATAAGTGTGCTAGATTGACAGTTTTTTTCCTTTGTTGGTTTCCTTTCAGTTTTTATTTGCTTGAAACCAATTCATCCCTTGTACTCACATTGAATTGTTTTGTCAAACAAACGGACTTTTCTATTATATTTTCCAATTATTTTGTCTCTGAAGTGAGAGTACTTTTCTAAAAAATGCATGTGTGCTATAAACGATTAAGTTATCATGAAATGTAACAATTCGATGAAATACATGCTAATTTTTTTCGCTTATACAGAGCAGCCATCGGACGTAAGTTTGTGAAAATAATAAAGTCCACAGTCTACTCTACCGTATTCTGAACAACTTTCTAGACGTTGAGGCACACTTTTTTCTTTGCTAAAATTCTCGCATAATTCTCCTTGTGCAAGTAAAGAGCGAGAATTCCGATTATCCGAAAGGATTTTTATCAAAGACATTTTTGAGATATTTCTTTACTGTTACGGCAGGTCCATTTTGCTCTCTTCATTTTTTCGCAATCCCTCTTTCTTTACATTTTTCCTCTTTATGCACACCTGAAATACGAACGTAAAGGTTCGCAAAGCAAAAATCGAACGGCGAACCGTCGTCTCTGGCGAGATGCAAAATCTGTTTTATTCGACGAGCTTTTTTGTATTTACCAAATTCCATTATAAAAAATTCTTTACGAATGAATATGGAACGAAAATAAGCAAGGACGGGAAGAAGAAATATGGATTACATTTAACAAATTTTACAGATAATACTTCAGTTACAGGTTTTGTTCGATAAAAATTGAAAACAATCTCCTGCAAACGCTAATGCAGTATATTGACATTTATCGTTTATTACCATCATAAGTACAATCATAAGTACAATGTCACGCTATCAACTCTTCGAGCTCACGTCTGGGCCGAGACTGACTGTCGATCACCCGATTCGGGGTTTGTGCCCGCGTGATCCGCTGTTGTCACGTTTCTCACGTATTATTTCATGCACTACACCTAATTTGTTTAGTACATTGAAAAAAATAAAGTATTGCCAACTACGCGATGAGGTTGGACGATTCTCGTTGCACCAATAGTCATATTACGTTCAGCTAATCACGCGATGGTTGATCCATTGAATGTCATGTCGTTCAGACGATTACGCCACGACTTTGCTGCTAAAATTTAAGTTACTGAAGTTGAGTGTACGTCATGTGATGCAACCGCAATAAATGGTTACATTGAAAGAAAAAAAAAACAAAACTTGAGACACGGACGCAATTGAATTTGAAATAATTACGTGGAGGTTGAGTTGTATACGTTTTGACCGTGACTTGATAAAATTATAGCATTAAATAAACTTATCTATGTGAATTGAATTCAATGACATCGTAGTTCAACGAAATATAATTTGTGATTAAGCTAATTGCCTAGTAGTGAATTAGATGAAATCTTTTGTTACTATTCGAACAAATAAACTTTTCGCTAAACCTATTATAATTTCGTTGCGCAAACAATAAGTATTGTTTGAAACGAATTAAATATATTGTAACCGGACAACTTTATTACTTGGGTGGATTTCTAGTGTGGCGGAAATTCGCTAGAGGGTCACGGGCGGAGCGCTTTCGTGTGAACATCGTACCGCCCGTATGCTCATAAGACTCCCACATTGAATCATTAAATAACAATCACTCCGACAGATGGTCGTCGAAAAAACCAGAACCCTTGTTTTACGAGGTGTAAAACCTTATTGTACAATCAAAGTACGCTAATATATGGCTTTTCCACCTAATTATGTCAGGATAGGTACTCTTACGAGAGAGAAAGGAATCTAAAAAATCGATCAATCGTATTTACTACTGAATATCGCAAAATATCAAGTAAAAATATATGGGGCATTCCATGCCAAACCGGCTAGTTCGTGACCCCGATCATTTTTGATTTTGTCGACATTTTTTCATTTTCAAGTAACTGCTGAAAGGAGTTTTTAGGAATTTTTTTAGATTTTTATGTCAACCAGTTTAAAAGTAATGAATTTTTCAAAATTTGGCAAGAAATTTTTTTAAATGCTCATAACTTTTTCAACGTTAGAGATATCAAAATATAACAGAACGTAATTTTTTTCACCTTGAATTGTAGTTTCGTAAAAAAAAAATACAAAAAAATTATCAAAAGGCAATTATCTAAAATGCGCTTGAATTAGAACAATTGCTAGAGTACATGAGAGTAAGAATTTGACATCTCTCAAAGTATAGAAGAAAGGAATTTTGCGAAAACTGGGTTTGCTTATCGAGAATAATAATTCCAAAAGCACGAGCGCGAAAGAATTCGAAACAAGAAAAATTTGTTTGATAACAAGTTAAATAAAAGTGAAAAATGGTCCTGTAGAGGTTAGATCATTGAACAAAAATATTTGATTCTCTCAAGAGAAACTATACAAAACTCGTTTTTTTTATAATACAGGACCCAGTTTGTTGAAATTCCGACTACGTTCTTATATGAGAATACAAAAACTGTTCATAATCTGTTTACTCTAAGATTAAGTTATTGTTTACCTGTATTGAAATTGAGCATAGGCGCAAAACGAAATGCCAATATTGATCCAGTAATGTATTTTAAACGGCAGCCTATAGTAGGCGGCCGACGATTATTCCAATGTTGGACCGATGATGTTTAGTGCTGTTCAGCCTAAGCTCAATTTACGTATCGGCACACAATACTGCCAATTCAGGGCCAACATTGGCCTTTGAATGGCAACAAACCGTCGCCGCCCAACCTTACTTCTGATGTATTTCCGTAGTCCAGTCACCTTAGCAAAAGTCCTAAAAAACAGTGTCGGAGAAAAGATTAATTTATGATACCCTTTCCCATTCATAGTAAAATGATTTTAAAGCACGGTTTATGTAAAAATTGTAAAAACGCTGGTCATGGGTCTGCTATGGGGTGAACATGATTTTTAAGGATATCATCGTGTTCGCGAGAAAAAATCACGTACAATTAAAAAAAATAAATTGGTCTACGACTATTTTTAAGTAAGTTATCAAATTTGTTAACTAAGCCGCTCGTGCAAGGCTGCGGAGCGAGAGGGGGTACTCCCAACAGGCCGCTCGGCCGAGCGGCCGACGCCGCGCGCTCAGCCGCGCGCCGTCGATCGGAATACGTTGATAACTGTGATGGCATAATTTCTCCTAAAGGTTCATATTTTTTTAATCCCGTAGCCGGAAGCGTAGGGAAGGCTAACGAATTTAAATTTTGCAAAAATCTTAATTACAACAATAGAAAATTGAAAAAACGTAAAAATATCCATATCTCGAGCTGTAATCAAGATATTGCAACTTTTTTTTTGTAAATTGTTCATTTTTCAAAAACGCATTAGATGAGCCAAGAATTTTCTGGATTTCTTCGTAACTTTGGCCAAAATTGCTATTTGTTTATAAGCAAAAATCGAAAATCGTCAAAAAACAGTATTTATTTTCAACGAAAACAATTTTTTTTTTCCATATCGCTTGTGCACGATGACACAAAGCTCCTCGATTTTTTTCTACGCTGTGGGCCTTCGTCGGGAAATTCTATTGAATGCCAAAGTTTTTTCGATGATCGCAGATTGTTGCTAAACTATATCTCGCAGATCGATAAATCTTGCACGATTCTCTTGGGATTCGGCTCCCCTACACGGGGCTGATTGCTGCTGCAAAAATTAACTTGACAATTTTTTTTTTCATTTGCAATTAACCGCTTAATTAACAATGCTAGCTCATTTTTGTATAGAACCTTTTTTATAGAGGACGTTATTATGAACAACTTTTATTAGAAACTTTTTTCGATGCGATGCGCTCCAAAAAAAATAACTAAAAAAAATCGATTTTTTCATTTTCAATAATTTTTTATTGCTAAAATGCAACTCGGATTACGAAAACTCAGGGCTATATTCCTATAGGCCCAAACAACCTATACTAAATTGGCCAGAGGCTGGGTCTCTTGAATAGAACTTCGTAAAATATGGCCTAAGGTGACTGGACTACCGATGCTGCTTGCTGCTATACTTAGCCTATGGCTGGATTCAATATCGGTATGCAGCAGACTGCGAATACTGGGCCAGAATCGGCTTGTGATCGGGAACTAACCATCACAACGGACTCTCAAGCAGGGTTGCGAAATTTTTAATGGAAAATATTTTCCATAAACCATTTAATTTAAATGATTAATGAAAATAATTTCCATTATCCATTTAAATTAAATGGTTAATGGAAATTATTTCCATTAACTATTTAAATTAAAAGATTAATGGGAATATTTTCCATTAACCATTTAATTTTAATGGTCAAGGGAAATATTTTCTATTAATCATTTAATTTTAATGGTCAATGGAAATATTTTCCATTAACCATTTAATTTTAATGGTCAATGGAAATATTTTCCATTAATCATTTAATTTTAATCGTCAATGGAAATATTTTCCATTAACCATTTAATTTTAATAGTCAATGGAAATATTCTCCATTAATAATTTAATTTTAATGGCCAATGGAAATATTTTCCATTAATCATTAAAATGAAATAATAGTAATCGAGGTTTCCTCGGTTACCAGTAGCAGTACCAGTTTTGGCTGGGTCAAAATAACCCTATGGTAGTAACCGAGGTTTTCTCGGTTACAAGTAGTGTGAGAGGTTTTGTTCTGGGTCAAAATGACCCTCTGGTAGTAACCGAGGTTTTCTCTGTTACAAGTACCATGAGAGGTTTTATTCTGGGTCAAAATGACCCCATGGTAGTAAACACAGTCATCTTGATTACTAGTAATAGGACCGATTTTGTTCTGGGTTAAAATGACCCAATGGTAGTAACCGAGGTTTTCTCGGTTACTAGTAGCGGGAACGGTTTTATTCTGGGTCAAAATCACCCAATGGTAGTAACCGTGGTTTTCTCGGTTACTAGTAGTGGAAACCGTTTTATTCTGGGTCAAAATAACCCAATGGTAATAACCGAGGTTTTCTCGTTTACTAGTAGCGGGAATGGTTTTATTCTCGGTTAAAATGACCCGATGGTAGTAACCGTGGTTGTTTCGGTTACTAGTAGCGGGAGTGGTTTTAGGTTGGATCAAAATGACCCAATAGTAGTAACCGCGGTTTTCCCGGTTACTAAGGGCGGGAGTGGTTTTATTCTGGGTCAAAAAGACCCAATGGTAGTAATCGAGGTTTTCCCGGTTACTAGTAGCGGGAACGGTTTTTATTCTGGATCAAAATGACCCAATGATAGTAACCGTGGTTTTCTCGGTTACTAGTAGTGGAAACCGTTTTATTCTGGGTCAAAATGACCCAATGGTAATAAACGAGGTTTTTTCGTTTACTAGTAGCGGGAATGGTTTTATTCTGGGTCAAAATGACCCAACGGCAGTAACCGTGGTTTTCTCGATTACAAGTAGCGGGAACGGTTTTATTCTGAGTCAAAATGACCCAATGGTACTAACCGTGCTTTTCTCAGTTACTAGTAGTGGAAACCGTTTTATTCTGGGTGAAAATAACCCAATAGTAGTAACCGAGGTTTTCTCGTTTACTAGTAACGGGAATGATTTTATTCTGGATCAAAATGACCCGATGGTAGTAACCGTGGTTTTTTCGGTTACTACCCTGATAGACGATTTATGGCACAGTGACGGCACGGTGACTGCACGCCACAGTATTCTTAATGCCGACTGCACGAATTTCTGTCTGGGTAGTGGCGGGAGTGGTTTTAGATTGGGTCAAAATGACGCAATGGTAGTAACCGAGGTTTTCTCGGTTACTAGTAGCGGGAACGGTTTTATTCTTGGGTCAAAAAGACCCAATGGTAGTAACCGAGGTTTTCTCGGTTACTAGTAGCGGGAACGGTTTTATTCTGGGTCAAAATGACCCAATGGTAGTAACCGTGGTTTTCTCGGTTACTAGTAGCGGGAACGGTTTTATTCTGGGTCAAAATGACCCAATGGCGGTAACCGTGGTTTTCTCGGTTACTAGTAGCGCGAACGGTTTTATTCTGGGTCAAAATAACCCAATTGTAGTAACCGAAGTTTTTTCGGTTACTAGTAGTGGGAACGGTTCTATTCTGCGTCGAAATTATCCAATGGTAGAAACCGTGGTTTTCTCGGTTACTAGTGGCGGGAGTGGTTTTAATCTGGTCAAAATGAACCAATGATAGTAATCGAGGTTTTTGCGGTTACTAGTAACACTAGCGGATTTATTCTGGGTCTAAATGACCCAATGGTAACAACCGAGATTTTCTCGGTTACTAGTAGCAGAAGCGGTTTTATTCTGGGTTGAAATAACCCAACGGTAGTAACCAAGGTTTTCTTAGTTACGTAAAATCACCTCAAAAATAGTTCGGTGGAAAAAAACCCGCGTCTGGACCAGTGCATTTAAAATATTTTACTACTATTTCACAGCATAAAGAATATTTCTTACGTCAAACTCAAGAAAAACTCTCTCTCTCTCTCTCTCTCTCTCTCTCTCTCTCTCTCTCTCTCGTTGCTCTTTTGCGTACCTTGGCCCTAACTTAATGACCCGCCTTCTCACCTTTTTTTAAATTTAATCGTTATCTTTTCTTGATTTTCAATTCCTCCTTTCCCTCGGGTTCTAATCACTCAACTGCCCTCGGCCCGCGGTGTAGTCGACGAAAAAAATTGAGATGGATACAGGGTTGACAAAGCAACGGAAGAAATTGATTATGTTCTGTGTTAAGCTCCTAGACTGACTCTATGATTTAGATGTAAATTGTACGAGCATAGCACTACGCATCAAAATCGTTTTGCGTACATATATAGAAGTTCATATAAGTGCGGGATGAATTCTCATAGATATGTAGTCGAAGAGAACACCTAGTCATTAGAAAAGTGAGATAATAACGTGTATATAATACTCCAATAGTTTTTCCCCCCTTATTATTCGTCACAATTACCGTGATGAGAGCATTTTTCAAGTACGTAAAAGGTCAATAAAAATTTACGCACTGGGTCTACTTGAACCAGACCAAAACCATCCCCGCCACTAGTAATCGAGAAAACCTCGATTACTACCACTGAGTGATTTTGACCCAAACTAAAACCACTCCCGCTACTAGTAACCGAGAAAACCTCGGTTACTACCTTTGGGTCATTTTGACCCAGACCAAAACTGCTCTCGCTACATGTAACCGAGAAAACTTCAGTTACTACCACAGGGTCATTTTGACCCAGCGTAACACGGTTCCCGCTACTAGTAACCGAAAAAAGCTCCGTTACTACCATTGGGTCTTTTTGACCCAGAATAAAACCGTTCCCGCTACTAGTAACCGAGAAAATTTCGGTTACTATCATTGTGTTATTTCGATCCAGACTAAAACCACTCCCGCGACTAGTAACCGAGAAAACCACGGTTACTGCCATTGGGTCGTTTTTACCCAGAATAAAACCGTTTCCGCTACTAGTAACCGAGAAAACCACGATTACTGCTATTGGGCCATTTTGACCCAGAATAAAATCGTTCCCGCTACTAGTAACCAAGAAAACCACGGTTACTGCCATTGGGTCAATTTGACCCAGAATAAAACCGTTCCCGCTACTAGTAACCGAGAAAACGACGGTTACTACCATCGGGTCATTTTGACCCAGAATACAACCATTCCCGCTACTAGTAAACGAGAAATCATCGGTTATTACCATTGGGTCAGTTTTACCCAGACCAAAACCGCTCGCGCTATTTGTAACCAAGAAAATCTCGGTTACTACCATAGGGTCATTTTGACCCAGATCAAAACTGGTACTGCTTCTGGTAAACGAGTGAGCCTCGATTACTACCATCGGGTCATTTTGACCCAAGCCGAAACTACTGCCGGTACCAGTAACCGAGGAAACCTCCATTACTATTATTTAATTTTAATTAAATAGTTAATGGAAAATATTTCCATTAACCATTTAATTAAATGATTAGTGGAAAATATTTTAATTGACCATTAAAATTAAATGGTTAATGGAAAATATTTTAATGGTCAATGGAAATATTTTCTATTAACCATTTAATTTTAATCATTATTGGAAATAATTTCCATTATAACCATTTAAATAAATGGTTAATGGAAATATTTTTCATTAACCATTTAATTTTAATGGTTAATAGAAATATTTTCCACTAACCATTTAATTTTAATGGTAAATGAAAATGATAATGCATTAAAAAAAATAATGCATTATTTGCAACCCTGGTTGTCTACAGACCGAGCTTAATGTAAATACCGGCATAGCGAACTATTGGTACGGGGCCAACATTGGGCTTTGGACCTCGGCCGTACATGATCCAACTGTCATATATTGTTTTAATTTGTTATTCATTGCTATATATATTTTTAGAAACATGAGGTTTAACTATTAAAAACAATTCCCACGCTAATTAGTATAAGTATACAAAACCATACGTTACTGGACAAGTATAATAATATTTTGACTTTATTCTACGAAATTATTCTACAATGGTTCTTATAAAAATTAATTTTTTGCCATCATGAATATACCATGTTGAATTCTCTGCTTTGAATCTCCCTAATTTGACTACAGATTCGAAAAAAAACTTACAAAATTTAAACTCAGATTTTGAAAAGGTGACATTTTTCCAGATTCAGCAACCTTGGGAATCATTTACATACACGTTTTTGTAGTAATCCAATTTTTTGTTTGTCTCATCTTATCCCGCCAGCGGTTGTGCTATGAACACTACACATTGGTCGCGCGATGAGTGATTTTCTCACATGTATAGTTTCAAGTGCTCAATTTGATAAATAGGAACTTGAAAACAATTTCACTACAGTGATTGTGGCTATTAAATATTTTTATTTTTCAAAAACCATAAATACAACGATAATTGGCACTAAAAACTAAAAAAAAATAATAATTAAAAAAATTTAAAAATAAAAATTCATAAACTTGTTTCAACTCTTCTATCATACAGAAGAATAAATTTAGTGAAGATAGAAAAAATTAAAAATGCTCATGCCATTTGAAATTTTCGAGTAATCATAGTTTTAATGTAAGTGTGAGAAAAATCTCATAGCGCGACCGCTGATGGGTTATAGGAGTACCATTCAGCTTAAACAAAGAATTATATTTTATGAATTTCGAAGTAGTCGATAGCGTACTGGTTAGGGTCCCAAGCTAGTAAGATAGGCATTAGGTAGAAAAGTTGTAGATAGGCAATTCGATTCCTGGTCAGTTAGAAAATATGTAGCTTGAATAAATTTAAACATAAGTGGTTTTTTTTTCTTTTTTTATATAATTATTCCTTTATGATAAACAATATTCTCATGCACTAGCCAAATAATCATTATTAACTCTAATTTAATAGTAAATAAATAATGTAATAATAAAAGCCGATGCTGAGCCGATGTTGGACCAGTCTCGATATCAGCTGGGCAAACACTGTTCACCCGCCGTGGGACCGGTGTATCATTACGGAGTTAAACCAAGCCGTGCCTAGTGATGGCGTTAATGTTCGGACAGTTGTTGAGCATAGCTGGTGCGATATTAGGCCGATACTGGGCCTTTCATAAATCTTTTCACGGGGAGTTTATATTTCACGCTGTGTCAGAGTTCATTGAATGGATTTAATAGAAATGTCGTCGTCTGCGAGTAACACGAGAGAAAAAATAAAGCGGAAGATATTGCAATTCGTGAGTTTTTCTCTTAGACCCTTTCTCCCTAACGAATCTCCGCACGTCAAGTGAAAATGTGGGAAGCATAGAAAGAGTGAAATCAAGAACCGCGGAAAAAAGTAAAGAATCTTGATGCTTGTCGAACTGTCAGTCGACTTGCTTCCTACGCCCCTGTCATTTCAAACAGCAAACCCTGTGCCCCCAGACGTCGGAAGATTAACAAAAAATCAGAAAAAACATAAAATCTTATCTTTCAAAATTTCCGTCAGGAACGAGTTTGTTGGAGTGGACTTTTTACAGGTTTATCGCTTAACGACTCTGCAAATCTTAAGAAAACAAACGCCCGGATTTCAGGGACTGCAGAAGCTGAATATCTCAAATATTTCGTTCTCGCCTTTCCTTATGACCAAAGTTGTAACTCCAGTTGTTTGAAGACATCGCATATTCCGATTTAACAAAAATGCCTCTAGCATATGAGGAATAATATTTATTAAACACAGTCCAAGAGTTATGGCAAATTTCGAGTTAAACGGCAAGATGAAAAGGGCCGTGACTTCATAATAAAAAAAATAAAAAAACGATGGATAGAACACGACAATGAAAAGAATATATAAGCCAGGCGAATTCAGTCACATAGTAAAGATGTCGAAACACAATGCAAACTGTGCAACTTACAGTTACCACACTTATAAACTCATCTGCGTATATTACATATATATAAAACCTTAAATACAACGAGAAACTTGTTAGTACAAAGTTGAAAATTCTATAGATACATATAAACATAGACTCATATATAATTTACCGCATGTATCTATAAATATATTTATATATCTATATATGCATAGAACACAAGTTAGTGCTGTATTCATGCCTCATCCTCTCAATTCCTGAATAAGGTAGCATAAGCGCTAAGGTTGCCCGTCAGGGCGGCTGAATTTGCTGCAGCAAGTGTACGTCGCGTATGAAGCAAGTAAGCGGAGAAGATGAGGGTTAGAGAGGAAGGGGGGGGGGGGAGAGAGAATGAGAAAGGAGTTCGAAACGTTAGAGACTTGCGTACAGCAAAAGTCACCTTGCTTCATGCAACCAACTCACTTTGCTATATTTACCCGCATACCACAAGCGGTCTAATTAATAAATGGTAATGAAGGGCTTTACTGGAAACTGGAAACGAGTATTGCTTACATAACCCTTCTTCCCTTGCATGCAGCTAGTTTCTGAGATCAAACCTCGAAGCACCCTACGATGCTGTAAGATCGAAGATGAAAGTGTGTGTGTGTGTATGTGTGTGTATACGTAGGTAACTGAGAGAGAGATAGAGAGAGAGAGGGGGGGGGAGAGGGGGAGGAGAGAGAGAGAGAGAGAGAGAGAGAGAGAGAGAGAGAGAGAGAGAGAGAGAGAGAGAGAGAGAGAGAGAGAGAGAGAGAGAGAGAGAGAGAGAGAGAGAGAGAGAGATGACGACATCGAAGGCAGCAACATCCGCGACTGCTTCTATTTGCTCTAACCATTCGCGGAGAATTAATCTTGGTACTCCTTAGTACAATCTGCTTGGAATCCTGTTACAACATCATGACAGAGAAACAGAAAGAGAGAAAGATCTTGGTCCACGTGAGGGTGAGAAAACTCTATAGATCTCAGGATGCTATAAGATCTTGTATATGCATAAATGTTTTGACAAAGTTGTACTGTTCTGCAATCATGCAGCTAAGATGTGGAGATGTATAACTTTCGGCGATTCACAACGGACTTGTAACACTAATACATAAACTTTTCAACAACTAACGGTATTGTGTAAAATAATACAATACATATTAAGGCCTTACATACGTCCAGAATTTTCAAAAAATCGATTTTTTTTTTACAGATTATTATTCTCTATAGTTTTAGGCGTATTTCTGTGTAAGTCGATTGAACAAATTCCCCATAGATCGAAAGTTATTATAGAAAACATGACTGCCCAACGAGAGTCTGATGCGCGTAGGTAGATGTCTCGAGCGAAACGCACTTGAAACTTTAAATGCATTTTTCTCAAAACTGCTTTTTCTGGCACGGTCTGCATGATAACTCATACAGTTTTTAATATTTTTTGATGCATTTTTTTTTAAATATTCGAAATTGTTTTCTCTATAGTCTGTCGAGTCGGATTTTTGATGTTGTGATTAAAAAATGTTATAAACATAATTAAAGTGTGACATTTATGACAGAAAATGCACACTTTTTTTTAAACTGCCGTAAATTGCCAAAATTTTTCGAATTTCAAAAATCCGGCTCGACAGACTATAACTACAACTTTATTTTATAAGAATTTTTTTACGTTTTGTAGATCCATCAGCATTTCAAGAAGAAATGATGCAGACCGTGGAGCAACTTTTTTTTCATAGTGCTTCGGGAAACGTGATTTTTTATGTTGTAATTTTTGAAAAAAAAATGAAAAAAAAAATTTTATAAAGTTTAAATACTAATAAACAATGTGTAAAAATTATTTTTATTAATTTCTATTGCTATCTTTTCTAAAAACAGTTTTTCTTTTAGCGCGTTTTAGGCGCTGCTGGACGTATGTAAGGCATTAAGATGATGAAGATACAATACAGGCTACGAAAAATAAATATATGACAATGAAAAATAAGCATATTGAAAAAAAAAGATTCGAGGAGAATTTACAACAATTACGGTGGATTCGTTGGATCTTGATACCTAGGTTTCTGACCTTTTCGACGATTTAAGCTAATGCGTATGGTTTCGCGAACATCATCCGAATCACAAGCGCAAATACGTAAACGCTCATATTTATGGGATTATTGTTAATGAGCACTCTCAATTCTTTCATAATCTCGCTTCTTTATTTTTATCTTAACGTTTCGTCTTGTAATTATTCTGGATCTCTCTCGGTCTAATCGAATTTTTATGGCGGGACACGAAGTGAGAGAGCGAGGAAGAAGCCAGCAAAAAGAACGTGACTGGAAGCGTATCATGAATCCAACTCGTGTCCCGAGGGATTTGTTAGGTTCTCAGGGAGATGAGGTGCGACGAGTATTTCGCCATACTACACGTAGTCTCGACCCCTCATAGTAGCCAAACCAGCAGTCAGTATTTTTTTTTTCACTCGTAACTCTCGTGATGTGTATAGGAATTGTTCTTTTTCTATTTGCTCTGTACCTCGGTTAACCACATCTCATTTTGCCAAAAATGTCGGCGAAAATGTCCCTCGTACCTATTATAAATACATAAATATATTTGCCACTCTCTGTCGAATTGTAAGGAAAGATGTTCGCTTGTCAGTCTGTATATTTGACTACTTTTGTCCTCGAGAGCTACCCAACCGATTTCGATTAATGTTTCAGCAAAACAGAAAGCTTATGAATTGCAATGGCATTCAGACTGCATAGCATTTCGAAAAATTATTTATTATCTAGACCGAAAAAGGTGCAAATTAGTATATTTAGAAGAAAATTCTAAAATCAATCTTCAACATTTCCACGAGAATTTTGATAGGACTAGAAATTTGGTAGGCGTTAGATTTATATCAATATTACAATCGATACTAATGAAAAAAAATGCATATGGACTAACAATGTATTAATGCGAGATACTGGGGCGAAGGAAATTGGGTGGTGCGATTTACGGCTAATCGTTTTTACTGCACTTAAAGTTTGCTTTGTCATTATTAGAATTATTTTTGTAATCAAACTCGGGGAAAGTTAAGGGAGCAGCTAGGATTAATATTTGCATATATAAATGTACAGGCGAAAAAGATGGACAGGCCACAAGTCGTATTCCAGCGTATATTTGCGAGTATGAGCGAGATTGTAAAAGTGCATTTCACTCTCGCGGCTTAGAAAACGACGGGACATACGGTGATGGGATGATATATACACGTTGCTCTTGTGACACGAAGTCGTAATAAAAACGGCCTGACGAATAAAAGACCGTGCTCTCTGGCTGTTTCATTTCGTTGAAAGGAAGCACTACTTTTTTGCGCCTCCATGGTCACTGAGGACATGGAAAGACATGGAGAGTTAGGGGAACAGAGAAAGAAAAAACGTTTGACGAGAGCAACATGAAAAAAACCACGATTCTTCTTTACGGTCGTTAAATAAAAAAGAACCCCCGAGACGTGAGCTATTATCTTTTCAACGCTTAAGGGAATTTGTCTGAGCAACCGGAGCCCAAAAGCGGCTGTTCCTTTTTCAGCCTATCCACCAGGTTTATACGCGCCAAAGTTAATTTATACGCCGTTACCGGAATCCAGCAATTTTGGTGTTGAACAACAGGTTTTTGTTGCAACGTACGAAGTTAAGTGTGACAATTTAGAATTTAAATTCCCTGGTACGTTACTCGTTTAAATAGTAAAACATTTATGTTTAATTACGTGTTGCTTCGATCATTTTTGAGTAACATGAAAGTACGTTATCGAAAATGTCCCACGAGTGATTGTTCGGAATACTTTTTCTGATTGGTATCTCGATTGGGTTTTTCGAAAAAAATTAAATTATTTCTCGCGGTATATTATCAAGAGCAGCCCTCGAAAAAATTGGTACTTGAAAAAGGTCATCTTTTGAAATCGATGACCACCGATAATCAAATAGTATAAAAAGAGAATTCAAAAATTTGGAAGTGAAAATTGAACAACGTGATAGTGTGTATCGATTGGAATGGCTCATAATTTTATCGATTCAAAGAGGAGGACAGCTGAATGAAAGCAACAAAAATCAATACAATAGAGTAGAACAGAGAAAAAGAACGAAAAAGCAGAGAAAATTTTGAAATATGTATGAGAAGGGAAGTCCGAGGATTGTCGTCGTAAGGAATGTGGCACCATAGGATGTACAGAATCGTCCGTAGGGGCCGGACGATGAAACATGAATTTCTACCGAGAGTCCAATGCTGGGATGGAGAAAACGTTGCACGACGACGAGCTTTTCCATTCGTTTTATATGAATTAACGTGACGGGACGGACATATTTCCAATAAACAAAGCGACTGGCGATTCTCGTTCGGGCACGTTTTCCATGAAATACTTCTCGAGGGAAAGAACGTATACATATATATGAAGTTCAACGATAAATGTATGGAACAAAACGCTACAGAAAGAGAGAAAGTTATAAATCCATATATATCTAAATATCTCTCTTTTCTTCCGGTCCTCGCTTTTTCTTTTTCTCTCTCTTTTTGTAAAGTGAGGGTGCATCGTTTGGTACGTAGAAGGAGATGCAATGATACATGTATGTACGTTGTATATGCGCGGAGGATATTTGGAGCATGGAGCGTGGGTGATTCAACGGTCACGTGGGACTAGAAACGCCATGTAGAGCAAATGGTCGCCAACAATCGATGCGCATGCAGAGGGCACATAGGGAAAAGCCCAAGAGAGAAAGAGATAGGAAATAAGAGTTGGAGAAGGGTGTTAGTACTATTGGAGATTGCGGGATGGTATAGTAGAGGGAATAGAGAGGGAAAAAAAGCGTAAAATTATTCGCACGAATCGACGCGTGACAACACTCTGCTATCCGAGTTATTTGCATCGAATGGCTCTCTGTGAGCTCGTTCGTGCGTTAGAGTGTCTCTTTTCTCTTTTCTCGCTCTGATGCTCCACTCATACCCTCTCCCCTCTCTCTCTTTCTAACTGTGTATTTACAAAAAATATGTGTATATCACTAGTGCAGTCATGGTACAGCATCAGTTGCTGCTGTTCTGATGGAGCCTCTGGTCTCTTTCTCTTCTCTCTATTTTATCTCTTTTTCACTTTTTGGTTCTCACTTTGCTTTCTCTCTCTGTTATGGGTGTGTATCTGCAACGAGATCGAACGAAACGAGCAAATGTTTCGCACGCTCATTCGAGCGCATCGTTATTTTCGAAGGGTCCAAACTTCCGGGATTGGGACAACGTTTTTCTTTTTAATTTATTTTTTCGATGACACTGTTCTAGCGTATACCGAATTTTACCCAAAGATACATTGACATACAGTGCGAAATATTTCATTTTATTTTTTAAATGGGCTAGATCAAGAGGTTTTTCCGAGCATTAGTTGCCATTTCATCGATTGAGTCGATGAAAATTTCAACGTTGACTCTAACTATCTGGAGAAAAGAAATTTAGTTCACGATCGAGCCAAAAAAGGAGTGGTTGCAATCAATTTGATTGAATATGGAGTATTTGGATATCGCAGAAGAGGCAAAATAGAGTTGTCGAAATGCTCGTACGCATTTGCCCGGCACATAATGTGGCTGAATGTGCACTTCAACATTCCGGCTCTCTAAGAACTGTCCCCTTCCTACGGTCTTTTTGATATATTATTGAATTTGAGATTTATGACTTTAATAGAGGCCGGATCGCGGCTATAATAATTCAGAGCAAGATGCACGGGGCTAGTGAGTCTCTCGGAGAAAGTGGAACTGGGAGAAAAAATGGGGAGTTGGGATAAAAGTTGAGTGTCCGGCTGCAGGCGTAACAGAGAGAGAAAAAGGAGAGCTCTGTTGGAAAGCTTTTCTGTACGTCGAGTACTACCGTTCATTCGTCTTCTTAGGATGGAACAGCGCGGCATGAAAAAGGAAATGAGAATAGTAAGCAAAGCGATAAAAGGCCTGCTATCGAGAGAGGAGTATCTTTCTTAGTTTTTTTCTTCGTCTCTCTCTCGCTTCGCTATAATAATACTTTGGTGGGAAGAAGAATGATTTAAGAACGCGCAGAATTTGAAAGGAAGGAAACGTTCTCTAAAGTACTTTTCCGTATAGTTGACGTGGTTTAGCGAAGGAAAGAGAGGGGCAAAAATGGTGAATAGCAGGGAGAGGGGGCTGTGGCGAATACGCTCTAGCAATCTGTCCTTCTGTGCCTTATTTCTGTCTCTTCTATAGCCGTAGAAACTTTTCCAAAGATCGCGAGATTCCACGAATATACGAATAGTAGTGTAAAAAGTATTACGCCCTTCAAGTAGAAGTTATACTCCCGCAAAAACTTTACAATCATCTATACCTATGTCTACATTCAAACTGACATTTAACAAGTTGCTTGTGAGAAAACTAGAAACACCTGATGTCACCACTGAATATCACTTTGGCATTCTTCGAGAAGTTTCAACGTGAAATTTACCAATTGAAATCACCAGCAGGGAGAAAAAAACATTTAAATGAAAAAAATAAAATGGATCGAGGTCAATTGAAGCTTCTATGTTACGAAATTCGCTGAACTGTCTATATCAAAGGAATGATTCTGAATAAAATCTCAATGAAAAGTATCGATAATTTGTTTAATTTGTGACAAGCTTATTGGTTCGCAATGTGCGTATTTCCCGGTATGATCGAATGAATTTTATTTTCAGTAAATAATACTATTTTTCCCTTGTTTATTTCGATAAATTCCATTCTCATGGAACTCCCATAATTTCAGGCTCTCCCGAGCGTAAAATTAGCATATATGCAGTTAACCAGCTCGTACTTTATTTATCTGTATACTTGTGTACATTTTTAGTATGAACCAAAGGCGATACACGATTCAGTATGCTATCCAAAGAGTTCAGCAAACTCTCTTTTCTGGTATAGGGTCGAAATCATAATATTTGTTAATTAAACCCTTTTGAAAATAATCTAGAATCAATTTTGATAATAAATTACTAAATTCATAACGCAAATTGTTATCACTAAAAGAATTCTTTTGTCCCCAGCGATTGGTGAAAAAATAGTTACATACAGAATAACGTAAGCAGTCGTTTAGTAAACGCTGTTATGAAGAGTAAATAAACAACAATCGAATAATTGCACGTCAACTGTATACAAAAATAACAGCATAGATGTCAGCACAATACGACGACACTTTTGAACAAAGATAAAACAAAATAATTGCAACACGACAATAGATCCCTGAAAATCGATCTAAATTAATTTGCCTCCTGTTATATATATATGCAACCGTAAAAACTTGAATTAACATTCAATCTCTCTAATCAAAATATTAATTTACAGTCTTTTCATAAATTCTCATATTTCGAATCGTATCAACTTCATCTACTCACGGTCCGTTTAGATTAAATTTATTATTACAGTGATTTTAAGAGAAAAAAGATACAATAATTCACCTCCAATTGCGTCTTGTTGAAACTATAGTAATGACAGAAGCTTACTGTTATAACTATTATTGTTTAAAAATATCGATGACGATGCCATACGTCTATGTGTTCTTATGTACAACGCATGAAACTATTTTGGTAGTAGGTATAAGTCCATCAATTGATCACGCATCAGCAATCGAAATTGCACAGCGCATCGTTGATGCATCCCAGAACAGAACAGCGAACAAGTATTCGTCGCGGGCCATTATACAATTTGAATTATATATGTATATATGCTTAAACATGCTCACGCGTGAAAATATATAACGCAGAAGCTGTCGGGATGGCTTACACGAAGCAAGCGAGATGCACAACGGATCGATGCACGTTCTATTCGTAATGTTGTCGCGAGAGGCGCGCAACCCCCGCTCTACCCAATCGATTTGCAGAATAATGTCATTATCTTTCCGTTGAATCCGATTGTTCGCCTCAACCTGCTATCACGTATCCCCACCTGCCTCACTCATTCTCTTGTCTCTTTATATCCGTGTATCTCCCTTCCAATACTGTTTCTATTTCTACGTACCGCTCTTACACATTCAAATTTCATTATATACCACGTCGATTCTCTAATTGCCACTTGTAATAATTTCATTATCCGAACACTCGATCCTCTCACTCCTCGTCACTTTTACTCCTGATAACGCTCATCCCCCTTGTCCAAATATCTTCTTACACTCTTTTGCTCCGTCAATTACGAAATTCAAGCGACTTTTGTGCCTTTCTCATTTCCGACCATTCTCCAAGTCGTTACAGTCTCCCAAAGATTTTCGTGCTCTGCGATTTCATGCTGTTACTTTTTTTCATTTTGTGATTCTGATAATTCGAAACGGTAAACAGAGAAGGTTATTTTTTTAGCATTAATAAAAAATTTCAATGTTCGGTTCAATAGAAATCCGATCAATGGTCAAACTATACATTTTTTCGGCCGATTCGATCTTTGGTTATATTTGTGCGGATTTGAATGTTAAGGGGACCGTATGGTCTAGAGCACGAAAATTTCACCTATTTTCACGATTTTTTTTTTGCCATAAAAAATTTAAAAATCGATGTTTTAACTTTTCGGGTTTATTACTACCTTTATTAAGTATACAAAAAATTTTTTTTTTAATTTTAAAAACAGTGTTTATTATCATATAATTGGCATTGAAGACGACCCTCTCGAAAAATCCGACCCGGACGGTGAAGATCGATCCGAGACTTCTACTCATCTGAAACACAAAATTCAAGAAGATTCTTAATCAGAAAGAGTGCAGTTATGGTCGGGACTAGAACAAATCGAAAAAATTAAAAATTGACAAAATGGCGCGCTTTTGAAAAAAAATTCGTAAAATCGGGTTTTTTTTCACTAGTTTTTTAGTATAAACAATAAGAAATTATTTAAATAAAATTATGATTGTAGTTCCGACGATAGCCATACATGTTGTGAACAACATATCCAAATTTCAAGTGATTCGGTTGAATAGTTTTTTTGTTTTCACCTGCGCAGTGCCGAAAAAAGTCGTTTCGAGATAAATGAGTTTAAAGTTTGAGGTACAGATATTTTCAAAAATTGAGCAAATTTTGAATACTTACAGTTAATCCGCGATTCCGGCACCATATAGGATTCCTTCGGAACGTTCATAATTCAAGATTTCCTCACTCCTTTCATTTCTTCGAGCTGTCCGAGCCTCTTTGGAGTTGTCCGTGCTCCTACGGTTGGTGCTCGATACTCGCAGCTCGTCTCGGTTTTGCGCTAGTTGCTCCGCTTGTGGCCCGATTGTTATGCCCATGGTCTCCATTATTTTCAATAGGGATGCAAATCCTTCATTGAATATGCAAGCGGAAATGTGAGTGGCAATATCAATGATTTTTTTTCCGGCAAACAGATGTTTCGGCGCAAGGTGCCACACGCAAGCATTGAAACTTTCGTTATTGTTCTGCGTATTACTGCCAATACACCTTTCCAATAAAGTCTCTGCTGTCAATTCTTCATAAATTGGTTTTAATATCTCTTGTGCTTCATCGCACAGAGCAGGTGGGTGCTCGTAGGTGTCTAAAGTACCTGCAGCCTCACTTTGACGCCACTTGCACCACGATTCGGAACCTGGAGGACAGTACGAGTGTTGCGGATTTTCATCTGTTGAAATTTTGTGATAATATGCTGCCCATATTTCACTTCTCATCCCTTCAGTCGAATCTGAATTACGTTTAATTGCTAGACCGTAATAAGTTGACAGCTCTTGCAATAATTTATTCGTCAATTGTTGACGCTTCGGTGTTTTATTTATCGATTTCCGCTGTGTCTTTTTTCCCTCTTCTTTTTCTGTCAATTTCTTTGTTGCTTTCTTTATTTGTGCATGTTTTTTTTTCGCATCAACAGCACGTTTGTACAAACGTTTTTTAACATGCAAAACACATTCTTTTTTGCAAACTAAAAAATCATCCCCGTAAGGCTTTGTGTCCAATAAGGCTTTGAACGTTTTCGTGTCGCCGTCTCCGATATAGTTCGCGTATTTTACGTTGTACAACTCTTCCGATCTCTTGAACATTTCCACGATGCCGTCTACCTCCATTTTGCCAGCACTTCCGGTATGATTTGCGTCACAGTGATCTTCATGCTCTCGATACCACGCTTCATATTCAATCGTATCCTCTTGGCCTTTCCATTGAGAGCAGGCTTGACATATACTGCATTTGACGACAACATCTAAAATTTTATTACTGTATTTCCCTATTAACGAGGCAATACCGAGAAGCGATGAGAATCCACGTTTCGCCCACGATCCATCACCAGACACAGAAAGTTCATCCGCGGGACGCCCAGCTTTTACATTCAACTCGACTTCTTCTTTCAATGCTCTTTGGAAAACGATTTTCGCGACGGCTTCAGCTGCAATTTTTATATTGTCCACGATGCCGTAATATGTACTCTTACAAATTCCTTGTCCAAGATCCATGAGACCGCAGAAATTTTTCAAGCCTTCAAGTCCTACTCCAAGCATTCTCAGGGCGAGAACAAGTCGACGGTTGATTTCAAATGCCTTATCAATTAACGGCGAAGACAAAATAAAAGTTTCTTTACACTCACACTTCACAGAGAGTTTGAATCCTAGACCACGTTGTCCGTTTTTGCTAAAAGTGACCGCACCGTTACAATCTTTACACTTCAACAACTGTTGCAACGTTAAAAATATCATGCTGAATTCGATGATGCAATAATTGAAAGTAGGATTAACGTTTACTTCCAATTCCTCATTGCCTTTTAATTTTTTCGCAGACGTGCTCGTAAAATCAGTAGTATTTTCGATAGTGAATCGATTGCCCTTGAAATATCTTTTGCGACCTACAGAAGATGGTCGTCTAGAAGAGTCACGGCCTTGCTTTCTATCCATATTTTCTGATATTTTATTTCAAAATTTTCGATGTTGGTTCGTCAAAACGTAACGTTGTACTGATCAAGTCAGGGGAAAGCGAAATGACCGTTTCCCTCACAAATGTTCGACAATAGGTATATTTCGGGGAAGGGAAAAGTATATATAGGTATATAGTATGTACTATATACAGGTATATATTTTCGGAGAAGGATTGGGACAGCTGCTGCGCTCCGATTAGGTTACCGGTTAGCGCTAGACCCATTAGGAGCGCGCGGACCGCTCTCTACCTGCGTTATGGGCTGTAGAAGCTGTAATATTGAGAATTTCCGCATGAAAATTTCACAGTATATTCTTGAGATACTATACTTTCGACATATCGAAAAAAAAAAAAATCGATTTTTTCAAATTTCTAGACCATACGGTCCCCTTAACAATATCATTTATTACGCTCTATGTCAAAAATGATTTAGTATCTGAATAAAAGCGTTTGTTTTGATAACCTTGATGAACTCCTTCTCTTTAATCTTCCTGGTATTTACTATATTTTCGATCCCACTGGACAGTGAGACTCCCAATATCTCGTATAGGTCTAATGAAATTTTTAGGTTATGTAGATGTCACATTGATAAATGAAATCCTGACTTCCTTCAATGAAGTCCAGTGTATAGACAGACTGTATTAGTGTAGTGTTATGAAGTGCAGTGTAGTGCAGTGATTCTGAAATTTCCGAATCTCATATTTTATAAAATAAAATATAAAAAATTTTTGATAAAATTATATAACCATCAATCGATTCTTGCGTTGTTAATGAATTCGTAGTAAATCTATATATTATTAAAAATAAATATGTATATATTGCATGTTGGATTTATAGTGATATTCACATTAGTGAAATAAAAATTATCTAGAGGACAATAGTGTAATAGTAGTAGGTATTTTTAGGCTTTTTTATGTATGCAGCACAACAAGGGGCTTCCGTTCTCATATCATTGATTATGAAATATTTACATAAAAAATACAAAATTATGTTTCCAGTCGTTCATGATGTGTTGGGTATGTAAAAAAAACATGTAACATTGGAATCACACTGACTTCATTGTTACGAATACTATATATAAGCATCACAAGTTTAGTAGTAGTTACATCTTTGAACTGAGTATGTTACATGATTTTTACTCGTAGCTTTTTCAAAATTTTTGAAATTTTTGAGTTTATCAAATTTCAAAAATTTATAACTCAAAAGCTATGACTTTAAGCTAAATTTTATAAGAATAACTTTCGTTTTAAAATTGCCCAAAATATTTAAAAAAATATAATTCATCCTCAAAAAATATCTTTAAATAATTATTTAAACAATTACCTTTAAACAATTGAATGCCCGGGTTTTTAGAAAAACTAATGCGATATTCGGATTCAGCGGATCAAAATACATAAAATAAGCTTTACTTCATCCACCGACCTCACAATTATACGAAAAGGTAATACCGCGCCTAGACTAACACTTTAAATTCGTTTTTCTCGAAACTATGTTTTCAAAGTCGGTGACCACTGTAATTCAAAAATCATTCGGCGGATTTGAATGAAATTTATACAGCTTATTGAAAGCATAAAAAACTAGTACTTAATCGAAGGATTTTTTTTTGAAAACTTTTATTTTTATTTTTAACAATAAACTAGTGCTTTTTCTTTGAAAATCCGCGAGTAAACTTTCAGAAGCCGCCATTTCGATTATTAAAAAAAAGCTTCGATTAAGTACTAGATTAACTATTAAACTAATGATTTTTTTTTGTTTGATTGATTTGAGATGAACCAGTAAGATGTTCTGGGCAGGGTGTCAAGTCGACATGGAGTAACTTCCCACTGTGTCATCTGCCCCGTGCAACTCACAATCGTGTAATTCTCTAGCCGTAGAAAGTACCCTTTGTGCCAAGTGCCCAACTGTGTCATCTGCCCACAGTACTAACTCGAATTCGTAGCCGCTCGACATTTCCCCGACGCTCACGTATCCCCACTTTTCAACTGGGGATACGCGAGCGTCGGGGAAATGTCGGGCTAATACGAATTCAAGTTAACGCTACGGGCAGATGACACGGTTGGGTAGTTAGCACAGTGGGCACTTGCTACAGTTCGAGAGTTTATACAATAGCATGTCGCGCGGAGAATGTTGAAAAGTGGGGATACGCGAGCGTCGAGGAAATGTCGAGCGGCTACGAATTCGAGTTAGCACTGTGGGCAGATGACACAGTTGGGCACTTGGCACAAAGGGTACTTTCTACGGCTAGAGAATTACACGATTGTGAGTTACACGGGGCAGATGACACAGTGGGAAGTTACTCCATGTCGACTTGACACCCTGCCGATGTTCTGATAGTCACTGCAAAGCACTACTTGTGGAACGGTATCCAACAAAGATGGCAATAACTTCGTCTATAATTATTTTTTTTTTTGAAATTTTGGTCAAGTAAAGTTAAAACATAATATAATATCTCTGTTTCATTAGTTTTATAAAATAAATTTTATTACTGAAACAAAAAAATTATTTAAAATACTCATTTTTTCACGCCTCCGACTACCCCTAACCCGTTAATCGATTAATCGAATCGAAATCGAACATCCATAGTTCAATTGATAAGCTATGAATGCCGAGCAAAAAGTCAACAAATCCCCGCAAAAAAATAATATAAATGCTGTAAAAAAGTTTAGACAAGTACATTTACTCCCCGCAAAAAGTCGTTCCAGTAAAAACTTCCCTCCTAAACATGAAACTCCCACAAAAAGTTATAAAAAATATTTCCTCCCGAAAAGACTAACTCTGCAAAAATTCTCTCATTCATATCAAATCTCACAAAAAATTATAAGAAAGTCTCACAAAAATTTACCTATCAAATCATAATCTCACAAATGATGCCAATTCAAATCTGACCAAAAAATAAGTCTAAACTTCAAAAAAAAGTCATTAAATAAATTGAAACTACAAAAAAAGCATTAACAGTTAAATACATTGAAACCTATTAATCTCCCAAAATAATCTTTCAATTAATTGAAAATACAGTTGGTCTTTAGTACAGTTGTTCTACACAACAAAAACAAGAATAAAAAATAGTATGAAAAAAAATCTGATACAAAAAAAAATTTCGAACGAAGAAAATTGGATTGAAAAAAGAATTTTGGTCGAAGTACTTGGCGAGTTTTTTTGCTTAATTCACATAATGTATTACTCCTCTCACAGAACCGAACATCCAATGGATGTGACATGGATGTTTTTTAGCCTTATGCACGTACAAAATACGTCCATTGGATGTTTGGTTCCGTGAGGGTCATGGCCACGAACTCGCCAAGTACTTCGGTCGAAATTTTTTTTTCAATCTATTTTTTTTCGTTCGAAATTTTTTTTTGTATTGGAATTTTTTTTCATAATAATTTTTTATTTTTGTTCTTATTGCGTAAACCACTGTACTAGAGAACAAATGTATTTCCAATTAATTGAAAGTTTTTTTTTTGAGATTAATAGGTTTCAATGTATTCGACTATTAATGTGATCGATGTATTCGATCATTAATAAATTTGTAGTCTCAATTTATTCAATGACTTTTTTTGAAGTTTGGACTTAATTTTTGGTCAAGTTTAAATTGGCATCTTTTGTGAGATTATGATTTGATTGGTAGATTTTTGTGAGGTTGTTATGTTTTTTTGTGAGATTTGATGTGAATGAGAGGATTTTTGCAAGGCTATTTATAATGTATATGAAAATCGAGTGATTGGTTTAGAATACCCTAAATTTGCTCAAGGAGAAATTGAGTGGCCACCATACTCCCCAGATTTAAACCACTGTGACTTTTTCTTATGGGGTTACATTAATAATTACTGTTATTCCGAAAATCCAACAACAACAGAAGAACTGATGAAAGCTATTAGAAAAATTGTAAATAGTATATCAGATGAAATATTAAGTAACGTTTTGCATAGTTTTCGAAAGAGAATTGATTGTTGTTCGAGTGGTAATGGTGAACACTTCGAAAATATTTATCATTAAATTTATCGGTTTAAAAAAATGTAAAATAAATGTATTAAAATATTATTAATCAGAATAAATTTATACATGAAAAAACTTCCAAATGTCTTCTTTTGAAAGCAATTTGAGGCATCTTGATACCTGCATGCATTTCAAAATAATTGCCGATTAGTTTCAGCAGCTTCCCGTGGGATACCCTGTATATTCACGAGCATAGCTCGGAGGCGTTCAGCCTGAGTGGGCACGGATATGTGATTTTCACAACCTCTTCCATTTTATGTTCACCATACGTTTTTTTGGTGTTTTGTTTCATTTTATACGTTTTATTTTTTTCATTCGCTCATTGTGTATAGCTTGTGGCATTTTGCGGTAGAACGACTGCAAAACATGGTAGCAATAGGTGAGGAACGCGGGGGTGGGCAGGCCACGAGAAAGGGGTAACTAAGCGCTCGCGGCGTCCAGCACATTATCGATACACTCGCTATGAATTATCTCGGGGCTGCTAATGAATTTATCGACTCAGTAAGTAAATGTACGCTTCGCAAAATTCCCGTAGGATGTTTACACAGGTAGACGAGTCTGGTCATCGTGTTGCACTGTATAGCGTACTTCATAATACAATATTATAATTATAAATAAATATAGATCTATATATCCCCTTGTATATCATTAGAATACATACATTTATTACATATGCATTATGTACACAATGTTTCAACACATATCTATTAATAACTGTACATAGTTTTGTTATGATCTATCACGGAGCACCCGTTCAATTATGTCAGCGCGAACATCCATTATTATGTCAGAATTATGTCAGAGCGTACATTGAGCAGAGTTGCGATTTTATCATATTAGTCGGCTAATAACGACCGCTCGTGAAAGTCCGATTTCAATGTCGAAATGTCATACGCATCTGTACTCTCATCTAATTTAATTGGGAAATTCTTGCGTTGACTATATTATGACACTAGCTTGGTACCGCAGTTAAAATTCAAATTCATCATCAGATAATACTCATCCCTTCCGTTATAAAAGCGATTTAACAATTTTTCATAATTAATTTCATTTTATGTTGTATTTTTACATTATTTGTTGCATATTTTATACACATTTTTCCGTAGGTATTTCCTTACTGCGCCAGAGGTTTAAAGAACCTGAGTAATTGATCAGACATTCTGTACTTAGCAATTTGGCAAAACTCTGAAATAATTCAGCAATTTTTATAACGACCGTTTTGGCTAAGTGCCGAAATTCCGATTGACGAACATTTTAAGGTAGCAATTTTTATGTTAAATAAACATACTTAAATAGATATGTGCGTAATATAGCTTACAGATTTCAAAAATCTATTGCCATTATAAAATCCAAGCTTTCCGACCTGGTTTGTGTACGAATATCCCTCGATATCCCCCCGTCCATTAGATACGTGAAATCCAGTAATAATATTATCAAAATTTATAATTTAGAACTGATGAAAATGAAGCTAATCAAAAAATGATACCAGACTTTTCGACTCAAGATTCGGTGTAAAACTCTAATTTATCGTATATGCAGCATTTAATCTGACATAGCCTGTATATATTGATTTATGCATTTATATGTAGTAATTTAATAGATTCATGTATGCATATACATGTAATTCGTATATGTATTGAAATGAATAGAATGCGTGTATAAATTCAAAATTTACTATGCTATATGCATCTGTCAAAGATGAGCGAGTCGCTAAAAGACACTTATACCGGACACAGCGGTATTAGTAACTGTTTTTAAAATTCTCCTGTAATATTTAATAAATTACTGCATTTTGAAAGATGATTCGGGTGCACGTATTTTTTTTTTTTTATTCTCCACCGCGACTAATACGTACTCTGTAGCTATAGGCATACTAATAATATAATTTGTAATGCATCACAAATGCATTACAATATTTTTTGCTTCTTATTAAAATCATTTTTAAAATTAACTCACGCCCATTCTTCAACATAGCGGAACATATTTATTTTTCTAAATGAAATTTTTTAGCAAGGCCAATACAACCTTAGTTAGCATTTATTTCAAATTTACTTATGTAATTGTGGCCAATCGCCAAAGTGTCAGTGTAAATACATGGGTGATTTTTAAATGGTCCCAAATGCAATCAACTTGTGACGCTTTTCAGCAACACAGGTGAAGTATTTTCGATTGGAAGGATATATGTTTGTCTTCGAGGAACTCTTCTACGTAAGTATGATAGATATTAGTTACGTACAGTCTTGGCGAGTTTGTAATCTTGAGTGAATAAAGCAAATTGAATTAAATTAAGTACATTGTATGAATTAATCTAAAAAACTTACCAAGTACTTCGGCCGAAATTTTTTTCTCAATCTAATTTTTTTCTTTTGCAATTTTTTTTTGTATCCGAATTTTTTATTCTTTTTCTTTTTGTGGAGAACAACTGTACTGTAGCGCATCCATATTTTTAATTAATGGAAAGATTTTTTATTAGAGGTTAATAGGCTTTAATGCATTTTACTATTAATGTGCTTTTATAGTTGTAATTTATTTTTGTAAAATTTAGACTTAATTTTTGATTGGATTTGAATTGGAATCTTTTGTGAGATTATGATTTGATTAGTAAATTTTTGTGAGGCTCTTTTATAACTTTTTGTGAATTTCTAATTTATTGAGAAAATTTTTGTGGAGTTCTATATTTTTTTGAGAGATTTGATGTGAATAAGAGAATTTTTGCAAGGTTGGTTTTTTTGGGAGGAAATCTCTTTTATAACTTTGTGTTAAGATTCGCATTCAGAAGGAGATTTTTTACCGGAACAACTATTTGGGATGAGTAAATTTACTTGTCTCAACTTTTTTTACAGCATATATGCTGTTTGTTTGCGGGGATTTGTTGACTTTTTGTATGAAATTTGTAGCTTGCCAATTAAACATGTCCATGTTGTATACGTATCTGTGATACAAAAGAATTAATGTTTTTTTCGGTATTGCAACAAAATATGGTAACATTTTATCAAAAAGTGATTCTCTCAAGAATTGGATCCTGAATAAAAATTTTAAAAGTCGCTCAAGCGATTTTTTAATGATTTCGGCTAAAAATGGATACATGATCGAATTTCGAGCTGGCGTATCACAACTATATTGGGACTAAAAATGCAATGTGAAATATTGATCTAAGAAGTGTTCAAATGAATTCAATCTTCGTAATTAACCGTCAATACTTATAAAATTATTACATTACTTAAAACGTACAGTAGTTCTGAGAAGATACGATGCATAAAAGAATAACGAACAAATCAAAACTTGAATTTTGTTTAATTTTGTAAAAAAAATTCATAAAATATTACACCGAAACATCCGTGCCAACAGATCAACGGATCGGAAAATATTCCATAAAAAATGATATCGAAGAATACTTCAATAGCATCAGAATGTATCGAAAGTTTTTAAATAAAAGTAATCATAACGAAACGAGATTTTGAAACAAAAAGAGTATGCGCTGTAACGACTTTTCCCGTAAGCCGAACAAAATGCCTTTCTCTCGATAAACTTTGGGCGCCAGTCTAAGATATTTCTTAAACAAATTTTATTTGACTTTATCGAGAACAATATTTTTATGGTGTCCCGGGCGTAACTGTAAATTCAAACCAAGGTGGTAGAGGGGCGAGGTCGAGACGTTGTACAAAATAATTCACATTAAATGCGAGAACAAATCCGGAATCACAAAATTTAATTTATTAAAGAAAACAGTTTTAGAAAATTATTTCCGGAAAGATTTTCATAGTCGGTTTTTTACAAGTTACAACGGACAACACCACTGTGACCCCCTATTTTTTTCACATTTTTCAAGAATTTTTTTTTGTGGGAAAAAAAGAGATATTCGAAAAATTTTTTTGGGTTTTGTTTCTTGTTTATTAATGTATCAAAAAACATTTTTTTCACATTTTTCACGCCGCATGGTAGCGCTGGGGAAGCTCTCGCGTCATCTCTGCAGTGGTTCGCGGCACGCAGCAGAACTCTCTTCAACGTCGATCTGAAAAAAAATACGGAGTATTTTCGTTAATAATATGGTATTTTGAAGAGAAGTACATAGGGATTTGGAAAAATATTGATTTTTAAAAAATAGGCACGCCTTTGAAATTAAAGAATGATTTTTGAGCAAAATTTCTCGTCGAAAATAGACTATAACTTTTATAATTATTGAGATATCGAAAAAATCCTATGTACTTCTCTAGATAATCTACTTTTATTGATACAGTAAAAATTCGAAGTCGATCGGATAAAAATTGTTCGAGTTCTGCTGCGTGCCGCACTCAAAAAAGTGGTTTTGAGAAAAACGCGTTCAAAGTTTTAGGTTTGTTAATTTATGTTATAAATTGAAAAAAAAATTATTTACCTTCAATCAGCGATGCCAGCACCATATAGCTGGCCTTCAAGAAGCAAATTGTTGTCTCCTGATTCTTTCCTCGAACTTGTTAAGGCTTTTCTCGCTTCTTTTGCAGCGTCTGTGAGCGAGCGCTCCGCGAGCTGGATCCGCGCTGCGTCGGTCTCAACACAAAAGTTGAAACAATTTGGGCCGATGGTTATCCCCAACGTCTCCAGTACTTTCATGAGACTTCTCAGGCCATCATTGAACACTAATACCGCGATATCAGTTGCAATATCAATGATTTTTTTGCTTCCGGACTGGCACTTGGGGGCTATTGCCCAAACTGATTTATTGTAGCTTTCATTATTGTTTTGCGTATAGCCGCCCAAACAACGCTGCAGCAAATCGTCCCTGCTCAAATTTTCGAAGATTGGCTGAATTGCCTCCAATATTTCCTGAGGAAGAGGCGGTTTATGGCGATATTTAGAAATATCACCATTTGCGACCGCGCGCTGCCACGAACACCACGACTCGGCTCCTTCCGGGCAATCGTCATGTTGCGGCTCACTGTCTGTGGACATTTTATGTTTGATAGTTGCCCAAATTGCCTTCCTCATTTTATCAACATCATCGCTGTTCCTCCGAATAGCCAAGCCGTAATATGGATTTGCGGAGAATTCGACTAGAACAATTCGTCTAAAACAATTCGACTAAAACAATTCGTCTAAAAAGCAATTCGACTTGTAAGAACTCGTCTAAAATAATTCGACTAAAAACAATTCTACTAATAACAATTCGTCTAAAACTATTCGACTAAAACAATTCGTCTAAAAAACAATTCGACTTGTAACAACTCGTATAAAACAATTCGACTAAAAACAATTCTACTAATAACAATTCGTCTAAAACAATTCGACTAAAACAATTCGTCTAAAAAACAATTTGACTAGTAACAACTCGTCTAAAACAATTCGACTAAAAACAATTCTACTAATAACAATTCGTCTAAAACAATTTGGCTGAAAGCAACTTAGCTAAAATCAATTTGACTAACAATGAGTTTTATGACAAAATTCGGGTGAAACACAAGTTTCTCTTTTGCTTCCTCTAAAAGCTTCGTTTTGTTAAACCTTTTATAAAATTCGTATGATTGATATATCCACGATTTTTAAGATATCTGGCTAGAATCCGTTACATGGATTAATCATCAGGTTGAAATACACTTGATTAAACAAAATATATCTTATCATTTGGAAGTATTTTTCAAAGTTCATCCTCCCCTTTTATATATCTCTGCTCTCTGCCGGACCCGGAGTCAACGAACGAGGATGTGGCGGATTTCTGATTCCATTTTTTTTTGTTTTTTTTGTGATTTTTTATATATTTTTTTGGTTTTTTTATTTTTTGTGTTTTTTTTGTTTTTAGGGTTTTAATTTTCTTTGTTTTTACGGTTTTTTTGTACGAATTAAGTAAACCTTAGAAGCTAAAATGAGAACGACTTTGTTGTTCATTGTCTATCGATATTGAAGGACGATAGATATAAGTGGAACTAAAACGAAAAATGATACCTGAAACGATACACGAAAATAAAATAGTTTGAATATTTTTTTGTATCGTGTTTTGTAATAAATTTTCTTTCAATTAAAATCTCGATCATTAATTATATTTTTTCAAGTTTTCATTGGAAGCAAACTCCGGAAAAGCATAGCGTATACCTGTTACGCTTTCACGCTGCTGGTTCAAGTAGAGACTTAGAGACTAAAACGAGAACGCCTATCTTGTTCATGGTTTACCACTATTGAACAGACGAGAGACATAAGCTAAATGAAGATAATGTTTCAAAAATAAACGAAAATGAAATAAGGATACGAAAGTATGTATCGAAACTAAGTACAAATATAAAACGGCAAAAATAAACGAAAATGAAATGAAGATACGAAACTTCCGAAACAAAGTCCGCAAAAGCATTGCGGATAATCGCTGTATTTTCTTCATATCGACAGATTGTTAGCAATCGCTTTGACGTACACAATTCTATCTGTATACATCAGATCATCATATTTCAACACGATGCTGTAGATTCGTTGATTCAGATCCCGATATTTTTTGGCTGGTGGCGGCTGAGGTACTCCGCTGCGGATCGCTGCAACCGTTAATTCGGTTTGCGATTGCTCCACTTTTAGGCATCTGATAAGCTCCCAAAGACTGGGATGCTTTTACCGAACCAACTCGTTGAAGCTGCGATGCCAACCTTCCACGTTATTATTCATGCGAGGAAGGTTGGATCGGCATGCATCATATTGATTCCAAAACTTTATTGGGAATTGAGCGTCTCTTGCAATTCGTTTTTGGTCGTATCGGGTTACGAATTCCGTTTCAAACGAAAACAGAAATTCTTGAAGATCTTCATCTTCACCGAAAACTTCGTCCGAAATCCGATTGAATATTTGCACGGGTTCGTCGGGTTTCACAAATGCGAGGGCTACGAGTAGTTTCATTTTTTGAGCAAATTCAACGTTTGTGTCATACAACGCCTTGAAATTGAAAGCAACAACTTTGCGGTAAAGTGCTTGGTTCACGTGAAAGTTGCAGAACCGAATTTTGACCTCTGGAAACACCGTAATCAAAGCTTTGACGACAGCTTGTTCCATGTCGAGCATGATTGTTTTCGGGTTCAATTCTGACTCTGCCTCTTTCAGTTTTTCAAACATTTCCGTATAAAAAGCTGAACTTCTTCCCGCCAGCAACGCGTATACGAGGGGCACAATCTTTTCCCCGACAATCGCATGAATCGTATACAATTGGCCAAACAACGTTGAACAGGCACTGAATGTTCCGTCCATTAGCCAATGTTTCGCTCCCGCCAGTAGCCTCAGATTTTCTTTGGTCCCGAATACAATCATCCGATCGGCGACAGCGCCTTTGTCGTAAATCACGAAGCTGTGTTTTTTTTCGGTTACACGGTAATCCGGAGGGAGCTCAATTTCATCTCGAGTTTTTGGAGTACCGTGATTTTCCAAAGTCGCACTTCTAACGTTTCTGACCGTCCTCTTCGAGGAGCTGGTCGACGGCAATTGGGCAGCCACGCCATTGTGAATGCCAGCCGATGCAGAAGCTATGAGAACATGCGGACTCTCGGAAGTCGCCAAAGCCGCGTTTCTCAACTCATTTTTTATTTTGACTGCTTCAACCATTGCAGCATCTCCACCATGATTATGGTCGGTTCCTTTTTGTATTTCATTGTTTGATGTCGTTATGACCCGAGCTGAGCAATGTTTTTTTTGTGTTTGTCGCTGTAAATACATTTCTAATACGTGTTACCATTTCCTTCGTTCACTCCGTTATGGTAGAAAAGGAACCCGTTCAGCAATAATTGTTGTTTCCCTTTCTCACTCAATACAAAATGAAGAGCCATCATTTCGTATGTTAAGAACACGCAGAATGAATTCTTACCGACAGCTCAGATTGTCAGGAGGTACGTCGATATTTCCTTTGTGGCAAACATGCAATTATAACGTGCCGAAGTTATATTATGTATCAAGTCAAATACATAGTCAATAATCGTCGAAATGTTATGAAGATAAAAACGAAATAAAAAGCGAACCAATGGAAACCGACGGAACGGATGCGATCAATTCGCGAGGAAACGATGGAGCCGAAAAGAGAATCGACGAATTCGTACGTCCACCGCCTGATCCCAATCTTTTCTATCGGTTTTTCAACATCAGCTTGTGAGCCGAGCAGCAAAATGAATACGTGACGAACAGAGACTCACCCGAGGTACATAACTTTAATTGAACTCCAATTCTTCTTAATACGCGATCAACGATCGATTCGTTCTAACGAAAGTTCATTCAAACAGTACGCATCGACGCGGCGAATGTACGATTTTTTTTTTGCTACAATCATCGACGTTTCTATAAAACGTTTTTCCTTCGTCCTCTTGCAGAAAACCGTTGTAGATCTGTAGATGGTATATTGCAAGAACGAATTTCACACGATACCGAATCCACCGTGGCGAATGTTCAAAACGTCGTAACGCCCGTTCGTCGATTCTGCAAACGAATGCCAGGACTGTTTCGTTCCAGAACGAAAAACACGAGAAAAATATCAAAAGGTATGAACGCGATTCGAACACTCAGACGCAATCAGTCGGCACCGGGCGATTTCAATTTCAAGATTAATGTACTCTGCGAGTCGGATTAAAATATACAAAGCGCTGACGGAGAATGCTGTAGCCGCAAGCTCGCAGAAATATTCTTGGCTTTGAAACCAACGCTCGTTGGTACCATCGACACGACAATTCGTAGTTTCGATTAAATCGATGATTACACACGTTTAGAACGTAAATTAATTGATATAGTGGTATTCCGTTCAAAACCGCGGATAAACTTCCGTTTAGCGCATACCTCCGATCGATCTGAAATTTGGTACACATATGGATTTCGATGCGTTGATCAAGAATATGATATTGAAAATACCCGCAAATTTTATTTCCAAGGTCAAATTGAAAAAAAATCGATTTTGTAAAGATTTTTCGCGTTTATTGCGATAAATATGGATGTTAGAGAAAAATGTTTCGGACAAAAGTTGTAGGCCATGAGAGAATAGATATTTTTTGTTTCATATGTTTTTCGTTGAAACGACTTTTTCCCGTAAGTCGAACAAAACACCTCACTCTCGATAACTCTGGGCGCCAGTTTAAGATATTTCTCAAACGAATTTTATTCCAATTTATCGAGAACATAATTTTTAGATTCACCAGGTCGCAGCTGTAAATTTGAATCTAGGTGGTAGAGGGGCGAGGTCAGACACTTGTACAAAATAAGTTCATATTAATAAGTCGATATCCGGAATTACAATAGAAATTTTATTTTAAAACAAACCACGAAAAATAAGATTATAAATGGAATTTTTTAATTATTTTCCGGAAAAATATTTAATATAAAGTTCGTTAATTCTCACCACTTAAATTATACAATACTCCATCAATTCTTGTCGATAATAAAATTATATAATATTTAAATTTCTTTCAATTTTCATTTATTAAATGTCAATAAAAAGTCGCAACGAATAAATAATATTATCAAGAATTAAACAACAAATTATATAATAGAAACTCGGAGAGCAACTTTCTACGAATTTCTTTTCCTCTCGATAAGATTACCGAATTTCTTTTCCTCTCGATAAAGATTACCTCTCGATAAACTTAATACGTAATTTTCTTATAATTAAGGACTCTCGCTGAACTGAAAATCAAACTGAATTCCTCTCGGCAATTCTAAAATTCGACAACGGAAAATACGGCAGATGTTATACCGCGACTGAACGTTATCGCTCTTTTTAAATTCGATAATTCATCACAAAATTTACGTAAATTATAGAGCTCTTTGGATAAGACAAAATAACACAAAACCAAATTAAAAGCGAGACCACGGCTCACCGCTATAGTTTCAGAAGTAAGAAATCCGGAAAAAGACCACGGATTTTTCTCTCGATATTTGCGGCTGCGTCGTATTCTTGGACAGGGTTGGCGACGGCCCGACAGGAAACGTCAGGTCCCGTTGTAGTTCGAAAACGAAAGTCCTCGATAAAATACGGAAACGCGTTTTTATAGGTTTGGGTCCTAGCCACCCACCCTTCGCCTACTCGCGGGAATCTAGAAAATTCTCGATTTTTCGCCCCGTTTCCAACTCGCAAATTCGAATTTCGGTTGAGCGCTACGCTGGCGAACGTTGACCCTTGCCAACCGAGATTCTCAGACGACTTCCGATGCTGTTACAAGCACCTCTTGAAATTAGACAGCTCCGGGTGAGGGCTTCGAGCTAACGACCACTCTCGATAAGATTCACGCGTTCCATCGATGACAACTTCGGCTGACCTTGACAACCTATGCCTTCCCTCACGACGATATATTTTCGATGACGACGATACGTCGAATCTCTCTCGCATTAAAACCTCGATCGCCAGTATAATGAAAAAAATATATAACAGTAAAACATTAAAATGCAGAAATACGCTCTCATTTGACTCCTTTATCATTTTCTCGAGAGGAATTCGTCTTCGAAACCTGACGTTTCCTCCCGTGCTGTGCCAATTATTATCTTTACGTGACGTGAAGAAAATTACCACGTCACATCGTATAGAACAAGTGGTATGGGAGAAAAATGCAAAAATTATGGGAAATTTGTATTTTTTGCCAAAACTCCATTAGCTTCGATATGAAAATCTACTAATGCACTTACCACGGGAAGGGTTGAGTTTGGTCTTGAAAGTGCATTTTTTTTGTTTCAATAGTATTTCCGGGTGCCAAACGTTCAAAAACCCCCCGGGTTTGAACCACCCCGCGTTTGACTAGTATTTCTGCGTGCATAACCATTAAAAAAACCCCGCGTTTGAACCGCCCCGCGTTTGAATAGTATCTCTACGTGCAAATCGGTTAAAAACCACCCGTGTTTGAACCGCCCCGCGATTGAATAGTATTTCCGCGTGCAAAACGGGTAAAAACCCCCGGCGTCTGAACCGCCCCGCGTTTGAATAGTATTTCCTCGTGCAAAACGGTTAAAAACCACACGGGCTTGAACCACGCCGCGTTAGAATAGTATTTAAGCGTGCAAAACGGTTAAAAACCCCTCGAGTTTCGAACCGCCCCACGTTTGAATAGTATTTCCGCATGCGAAACGGTTAAAAACACCCCGGATTTGAATATCCCCGCGTTTGAATAGTATTTCCGCGTACAAAACGGTTACAACCCCCTGGGTTTGAACCGCCCCGCGTTTGAATAGTATTTTTGATTGCAAACCTGTTATAAACCCCCCGGGTTTGAACCAACCCGCGTTTGAATAGTATTTCCGCGTGCAAAACGGTTAAAAACCCCCGGGTTTTAACTACCCAGCGTTTGGATAGTATTTCCGCGTGTAAAACGGTTAAAAATCCCCCGTGTTTGAACTGCCCCGCGTCTGAATAGTATGTGCAAAACGGTTAAAACCGCCCGGGCTTGAACCACGCCGCATTTGTATAATATTTCCGCGTGCAAAACGGTTAAAAACCCATCGGGTTTGAACCACCCCGCGTTTGAATAATATTTCCGAGTGCAAAACCGTTAAAAACCCCCCAGATTTGAACAGCCTCGCGTTTGAATAGTATTTCCGCGTGCAAAACGGTTAAAAACAACCCGGGTATGAAACGCCCCATGTTTAAATAGTATTTCCGTATGCAAAATTTTTAAAAATCCCCCGGATTTGAACCGCCCCGCGTTTGAATAGTATTTCCGCTTTCAAATCGGTTAAACCCCCCCGGATTTGAACCACCCCGCGTTTGAATAGTATTTCCGCGTGCAAAACGGTTAAAAACCCGCTTGGTTTGAACCACCCCGCGTTTGAATAGTATTGCCGCGTGCAAAACGGTTAAAACCCCCCCCGGTTTTTAAAAACCCCGCGTTTGAATAGTATTTCCGCGTGCAAACCGGTTAAAAACCCCCCGGGTTTGAAATACCCGGCGTTTGAATAGTATTTCCGTGTGTAATCGGTTAAAAACCCCCCGGATTTGAACCGCCCCGCGTTTGAATAGTATTTCCGTGTTCAAATCGGTTAAAAACCCTCCGGGTTCGAACCGCCCCGCGTTTGAATAGTATTTCCGCCTGCAAAACGGTTAAAAACCCCCGGCGTTTAAAACGCCCTGCGTTTGAATAGTATTTCCTTGTGCAAAACGGTTAAAAACCCCACGGATTTGAACAGCCCCGCATTTGAATAGTATTTCCGCGTGCAAAACGGTTAAAACCCCCTGGGTTTGAACCGCCCCGCGTTTGAATAGTATTTGCAAGTGCAAACCTGTTAAAAACCCCCCGTGCTTAAAATATCCCGCGTTTGAATAGTATTTCCGCGTGCAAATCGGTTAAAAACCCCCCGGATTTTAACCGCCCCGCGTTTAAATAGTATTTACTCGTGCAAAACGGTTAAAATCCCGCCGGATTTGAACCACCCCGCGTTTGAATAGTATTTGCGCCTGCAAAATGGTTAATAACCCCCCGGGTTTGAACCGCCCCGCGTTTGAATAGTATTTCCGCATGCAAAACGGTTAAAAACCCCCCGGGTTTGAACTGCCCCGCGTTTGAATAGTATTTCCGCGTGCAAAACGGTTAAAAACCCCCCGGGTTTGAACCGCCTCGCGTTTGAAAAGTATTGCCGCGTGGAAAACGTTTAAAAACCCCCAGGGATTGAACCACTCCACGTTTGAATAGTATTTCCGCGTGCAAAATGGTTAAAAACCCCCCTAGTTCGTACCGCCTCGCGTTTGAATAGTATTTCCGCGTGAAGAACAGTTAAAAACCCCCCAGGGATTGAACCACTTCACATTTGAATAGTATTTCCGCGTGCAAAACGGTTAAAAACCCCCCGGGTTTGCACTACCCCGCGTTTGAATAGTATTTTCGCGTGCAAAACGGTTAAAACCCCCGCATTTGAACCGCCCCGCGTCTAAGTAGTATTTCCGCATGCAAAACGGTTAAAAACACCCCGGGTTTGAGCCACCCCGCGTTCGAATAGTATTTCGACGTGCAAAACGGTTAAAACCCCCCCTGGTTTGAACCACCCCGCGTTTGAATAGTATTTCCGCGTGCAAAACGGATAAAAAACCCCCGGGTTTGAACCACCAAGCGTTTGAATAGTATTTCTGCGTGCAAAACGGTTTAAAATTCCCCGGGTTTGAACTTAGCGATTTACCGAGTATTCGACTAGAACAATTCGTTTAAAAGAATTCGACTAAAACAATTCGTCTAAAAAACAATTCGACTAGTAACAACTCGTCTAAAACAATTCGACTAAAAATAATTCAACTAACACAATTCGGCTAACAAACAATTCGACTAAAAATAATTCTACTACTAACAATTCGTCTAAAACAATTTGGCTGAAAACAACTTAACTAAAATCAATTCGACTAACAATGAGTTTTATGACAAAATTCGGGTGAAACACAAGTTTCTCTTTTGCTTCCTCTAAAAGCTTCGTTTTGTTAAACTTTTTATAAAATTCCTATGATTGATGTATTCACGATTTTCAAGATATCTGGCTGGAATCCGTTACATGGACTAATCATCAGGTTGAAATACGATTTGTGGAAAATTCATCGAAAACAATTCGTCGAGAACAATTCGTCGAAAACACAATTCATCGAAAACAATTCGTCGAGAACAATTCGACGAAAACACAATTCGTCAAAAAAACAATTCGTCGAACAACAATTCGTCGAACGACAATTCATCGAATAACATTTTTCCGAAAATAATTCATCGAAAAACAATTTGTCGAAAAAACAATTCATCGAATAACAACTCGTCTTTTTTGTTGTTGTTTGGATAGTTGGGCATGTGGAAATAGTAGGGTGGGTTAGGGTCATCTTTGGGTTGTTGTTTGAATAGTTGGACATGTGGAAATAGTAGAGTGGGTTCGGGTCATCTTTGGGTTGTTACTTCAATAGTTGAACATGTGGAAATAGTAGGGTGGGTTCCGGTCATCTTTGGATTGGTATTTGAATAGTTGGACATGTGGAAATAGTAGGGTGGGTTCGGGTCATCTATGAGTTGTTGTTTGAATAGTTGGACATGTGAAAATAGTAGGGTGGGTTCGGGTCATCCTTGAGTTATTGTTTGAATAGTTGGACATGTGAAAATAGTAAGGTGGGTTCGGGTCATCTTTGGGTTGTTGTTTGAATAGTTGGACATGTAGAAATAGTAGGATGGGTTCGGGTCATCTTTGGGTTCTTGTTTGAATAGTTGGACATATGGAAATAGTAGGGTGGGTTTGGGTCATCTTTGGGTTATTTGAATAGTTGGACATGTGAAATAGTAGGGTGGGTTCGGGTCATGTTTGGGTTGTTGTTTGAATAGTTGGATATGTGGAAATAGTAGGGTGGGTTCGTGTCATCTTAGGGTTGTTGTTTGAATAGTTGGACATGTGGAAATAGTAGGGTGGGTTCCGATCATCCTTGAATTGTTGTTTGAATAGTTGGACATGTGGAAATAGTAGGGTGGGTTCCTGTCATCTTTGAGTTGTTGTTTGAATAGTTGGGCATGTGGAAATAGTAGGGTGTGTTGGGGTCATCTTTGGGTTGTTGTTTAAATAGTTGGACATGTGGAAATAATAGGGTGGATTCGGGTCATCTTTGGGCTGTTACTTCAATAGTTGAACATGTGGAAATAGTAGAGCGGGTTCGAGTCATCTTTGGATTGTTGTTTGAATAGTTGGACATGTGGAAATAGTAGGGTGGGTTCGGGTCATCTTTGAGTTGTTGTTTGAATAGTTGGACATGTGGAAATAGTAGGGTGGGTTCGGGTCATCCTTGAGTTGTTGTTTGAATAGTTGGACATGTGGAAATAGTAGGGCGGGTTCGGGTCATCTTTGGGTTGTTGTTTGAATGGTTGGACATTTGGAAATAGTAGGGTGGGTTCGGATCATCAAAACCGCAAAATTAACAAGACATATTATATCCCCGTGAACGAAAGCACAATGTTTAATTTTGTCTGGAATATAGCTTGGTAAAGAACGTCCGAAAAGGAATATCCAAGCTCGAAACGGCCAATCCACATCTCGATGAACGAACTGTTCGACGACGTTTGGACGAAATATTCGTCCCAAACGTCGTCGATTGAATTCGGCCTCAAACCCAATTGGTGATGAGTCGGAAACGTTATACGAATCGAGGGTTTCATAATAGTTATGCACCCGTTGCAGAAATCGACAAATAAAAATAAGACAATAAGGCGTTTGCGAGCGTCTCGTCCAGATCTAATGGACGCGATTAAACAACGCTTAAGAAGAATCATGTGAGGTCGCGAATTTTCAATAAGATCGATGAAGTCTGTAGAGTCGCGAGACTCAAGTGTAATCAGAAATCAGAAATGTTTTTAGTCGAATTGTTTATAGTCGAATTGTTTTTTAGACGAATTGTTTTAGTCGAATTGTTTTTAGTCGAATTGTTTTAGACGAGTTGTTACTAGTCGAATTGTTTTTAGTCGAATTGTTTTTTAGACGAATTGTTTTAGTCGAATTGTTTTAGACGAATTGTTTTAGTCGAATTTTCCGTAGACGGTAATATGTGCTCAACTCGTCAATCAATTTTCCGGTGAGCTTTCCTCTGCCAGACAATCCTTTTTTTTCACGATTTCGCGGAGGCGCGTCCCCATACGTTTTTGGACATGATCGATGCACTCTTTTTTTTTGATCTCGAAACCGTCGTATGGATCGCTATTCGATATGCCCAGAAACGTTTTAGAATCGCCGTCACCAGCGCCCAGCTGCATGGGACCCCGAGCGTCGCGGACCGCTGCACCGCTCCACAAAATATTCAATATCTACGAAAATAATTATTTTTTCGACCTGGGTCCAACGGCATTTCAATCTTAAAAGTATTTTAGATTTTTTAAAATGGTTTTCAAAAAATCGATTTTTTGAAGCCGTCACAGTGGTGTTGTCCCTTAATAATAAAATTAATAATCGTAAAGTTACTAATATAATTGTTGGTTAACCGTCATATAAATTCAATATAAAATGTTCGAAATTATCGTCAGTCAACTACACAATTTTACATGGAAAATTCGAGAAGCCACGCCCCACGAATTTATTTTTCTCAAAAATATTGACTCACGATAATATTCGAGAACTAGAAAATTCTTAAACTAATGACTCTCGCTCAACGAAAAGATAGAATTCCTCTCGGCAATTCGAAATATTAAACAACGGAAAAATACGGCAGATTTTATGCCGCGACTGAACGTTAATGGAATTTCCTTTCAAACACGAACGTACCCCGAAACAATATCGCTCTTTAATTCGATAATTCGTCACATTAATTCGAATAAAATAGAGCTCTTTTTCAACACAAAAATACACAAAAATGAAAGCGAGACGACGGCTCACCGCTACGGTTTCAAAGGTGCGAAATCTGGAAAACGACCATAGATTTTCGACTCGATAATTCCGGTGATGTCGTATTCTTGAACGGGGTTGGCTACGGCTCGACAAGAAACGTAGGGTCTCGTTACTGTCTAAAACGAAAGTCCCTGATAAATTATGGAAACGCGATTTTATAGTTTTGGGTCCTAGCCCCCCACCCTTCGCCTACTCGCGGGAATCTAGAATCTTGTCCATTTTTCGACTCTTTTCCAACTCGCAAATTCGAATCTTGGTTGAGCGCTACGCTAGCGAACGTTGACCCTTGCCAGCCGAGATTTTCCGAAGACTCCCGATGCTGTTAGACGCACCTCTTAACATTATACAGCTCCGGGTGAGGGCTTCGAGCTAGCGACCACTCTCGATTTGATTTTCGCGATCCACCGACGACGATAAGAGACGACCTTGACACGGAATATGCCCAGAATATTCTCGATGTTTTTCCTTGCTATTTCTCTCGATGTCTCGTGACCGTCGCTCGCTCGTATAAAATAAAATAATCAAAAATAATATTAATATCGGGAAATACTCTCGCATTTGACCAACAATCCTTTTCTCGAGAGGAATTCTTCGTCGCTACCCGATGTTTCCTCCCGTGCCGTGCCAATGTTTTATTTTTAATGACGTGGACAAATTTACCACGTCACAGCGCATAAAATTTCGAGAGCAAAACTTTGATTGGAAAAAAGAATTTTGGCCGAAGTACTACGCGAGATTTTCTTTTATAACGTTTATTGATTACGAATTATACCTCATGAGCAATAGGTAATAAAAAACAAGTAAAATCGTGATGCTTCCTGTAAAAGTGTCTTGTAGAAATGTGCTTGTAAATGTACTTATCTTGAGTCGCTATCGCGACTCTTAATATTATGAATTTTTTTCGATCCGGAATTTCTTTAAATTTCAGTTTTTACTTGTTCCTGTTTTTTTTTATGCCTCGTTTTCTTTGAGTACTACTGTACGTTTTACCAATTGAACAAATTTATAAGTATTGGAGGTTTATTATGAGGTTGGAATGTTTTTTAACATTTCTTTGGGAAAATGATAATTTTCCATTAGTTCCAAAATAGTTGCAAAATAGTGGCTTGAAATTTGCTAATGTCATAGTTTATAGCCGAAATTAAAATACTAAATATGAAGAATGGTTTGTGCGGTCATTAAAATTTTGGTTTCGGATCCATATTTTGGGAGAATAACTCTATACGAAATATTAACATTTTTTGCTGCAACAGGGAAAGAAAAATCGACATTTATGGCACAAAATTCGTTAATGCTACGTACATAAAAGACACGTTTAATTGACAAACTATGTAAAAAGTCAACAAATCCACGTAGAAAAAACAGCATAAAAAATCGGTATAAAAAAGATCGATTCAAAAAAGATTTCAAACGAAAAAATTAGATTGAAAAAAAGAATTCGGTAGAAGTACTTGACGAGTTCGTAACCATGAGTGATACATTATGTGAATTAAGTAAAAAAAATCGTTTTAAGTAAAAAAAATTCTAATGTTTTTCGTTTAAAATCTTTTTTGAATCAGTCTTTTTCGTACCGATTTTTTACCCTTGTTCGGTAGTTGTGTAGAACAACTGTACTATAGAACAACTGTATTATTGAACATAATCCTTTTTTTTACCAACATTCAAAATTATTTGGAGATTTTATCAAACACAATAAAGCCTCCCGTACTTGGCCATATGTGCATTAATAGAGCTCAATTTATTTAATAACTTTTTGTAAAATCCCATCTTCGCTTTTTGGAGGATTGAGTCATCATTGTTTTGTGCTATTTGACTTTATTTAATAATTTTTTGAAAGGGGTCTTTTTTATAAGTTTTTGTGAGCATTTAATTTTTTGAGATTTTTGTGAGGGGGTATTTTTAAAGGGGACGACTTTTTGTCGGGAGTAAATGTATTTCTCTTAACTTTTTGTACTGCATTTATACTGTTTTTTATGCGTAGATACTGTATAGTGTATTGTTCTTTTTTTTAGCGTAAATCTCATATAGGTCTATTTGTACGTATTAATTTCATTGTATTGTTTCAGCAGAACGTGGCTTGACCCACAACCAAATAACAAAGAATTATTAATGGTGGCTGCGGACTATGCGCGATACATTGTTCGTTCGAGTGATGAAAACGCGCAGTATGCGTTCGTTTGATCAAATCGAGAAATTCATAGACGAGCAGCGAGAAAAAAGAAAAATGAGTTTTTTTCCTCCCCAATTTCCGGCATGACTGAATTTTGACAGAATGAGCAATTGCCAAAAAATTTCGGAGGAACCCAATCTCTGTGCATTCGTAAGTATATGAGGCCAAGTTGCATCAACTTTTTAGTTCCGACCGAGCTTTCACATACGACTGAATGGTTTTTTGTTGATTTCGCTTGAAATTAAAAAAAGAAAAGTAGAATGAAAAGGAATTAATTGTTTTCTTTTAGTGTTGGGCATCGATGGAATTGCGAAGAACGCGAGTAAGGATTGATGTAGAGCAAAATAAAAAAAGGAATTATATAACGTTATGATGCGAGGCTCGGGAGAGGCAAAACTCACATCGCACGGTTCCTCATAGGATAAGGCAAAAATGAGAAAATAAGTACACCAAAGTATTTACTTTGAACAGCGGAAGAAGAACAGCTGGACCAACGGTGAAACGAAAGGAGAAGAGAATGAAAAGGATGAAGAGAAACATAATAAAAATAAATAAGCCGAGGGAATAGAGGGTCACCTTCTGTTATTAGAAAACGTTTTTCCTCTGGCGCCCTAGAGTGTGTCAGAATTAACTGGTTAGGCTATTTCATCCCTTTTTCTTTATCGTACACGGTTTTCGCGTGCTTTTACTCCGGAGAATACGTGACAGATTTCCTCTCGCTTACTCATCTGTCGTGCTACTATAAATCTTCAGAATTCAACCGATCGAATAACACAATTTATAAATTATTTGACGATGATATTACAATTGATCATTCTCTTATTTTCTACGAATTTTCAACTCGTTGATCGATACAATTTTCCATTGCTTCGTGTTATTGTTGTTACGATAAAAAAATTTGTATCCTATAAATTTCTGAATAAAAATTACATTATTGATAATAACAAGGATTTCTACGCTCGTTTCCAAAATCTAAGGTATCGCGCTATTTTTTATTTTTATTTAGATATGAAAAAAAGATGAAGATTAGTGAAAAGTTTCAAAGAATTATAGACGAAATATATTATCATCGTATCATTGCTCGTCTGCTCTCGCGGGTTTCTCCGTTACGTATACTTTACACGCATGTTCACTCGTTTTCACAATGGCGTGCCCCACGTCCTTCACTATTTAATCAATGGAATACATGTGATGTATATATTTCATTTTGGCTGCAACGAAACGTGTCGCTATTATTCTATTTCCTTAACGTGAACGACGAGACGTTCCTCTCATAGCATCCGTTTCACACTATAACGAGCTCGCCAGTTTGTGCCATATTGTAGTTCTATGCGATGACTCCTGAACATCAAATGTTCTTTAGCTTTACACACAAATAACGTGTCTAAAATATCAAATATTAGGAGTCCTCTAAAAGTCAGGCAAAAATGAGCGAAATTAAGATTTTTTGCCTATTTGCGAAAAAGTAATAGTTTTTCAAAAAATCTGGTATTCGATCGCTAAGTGAGAAACGTTGAAATATGGCATGTATGTATTGCGGTTGAAAATATATTTTTAAATATTTTATGGTACATTTTGGAAGCAATGTAGCAATGGATCGATTATTTACAGAACGTATTTTACCTTACTGTTCGTTCGTTTTCTATTCAGCCTTTGAATTCCAGCAACATTTGCCATTCAATAAGCTTCATTGGATTTCTCTCCCATTTCCGTTTATGCGCATATACGTGCGTCATCAGTTATGACAGTACATGGTGCTGAGTCCATCAACCTATCATTCTTGAATTCGTTGCTCGATCAATACATGCATTGCGAAAATACAAGGCAACGGAGTCACAGCTTTCACGTAATCATATGACGAAATGTCGTTTGTTCATCGCAGAACTTACGCGTCTGATCATATCTAAAGCAGTGAATCACGAATATTGAATACACGTATTATGCCATGGACCATGTAAAATATTGAGAGCTTCGCATTCGCTATTCCCACGGGTTATATAAATGAACACATCCAACCAAAACGTTCATGAGCCTGCTCGGTCATGCAGTATATTGGATATTAACGGCATTGTGACAGCCGCTATTGAAGTAAATGGACATTCATTATAGAGTGAGAAGTCGAGAAACGCTTTTACATTTACGTTTTTATCTCCTCTGTGTTTACATACTTTACTCGCTTTAGATAAGGTGAGGAATGTTTTTCCTTCTACTAGATTATAAGGAGTCCCAAGCCTTTCAAATATTTTCGTGGTTCAAATACCTAAATTAAGAGAGGCTGATATACGATTAAAATAAATAAATAAATAATGTGGTCGTAAATGTGCAAATCGAATTGACCAAAACTATTACTGAATTATTATTTAATTAATTTAGAAACACATTCGCAAATGTACACAAAACTTGATTGTTTCTTTTTGAATATATAACAACGAACAAATCTGATGGATGAATTGTTGAAACGATATAAAAAAATCTGCATTAAATTCGGATTAATCTTTCATTTAACTGTATTTTTTTTTACACAGGATAGTAGTGTCAAATGCATAAGTTTATAACTTTTAAAATGATTCGTCATATATCTGTATTTTTTGAAGTGGAGTATAAAAGGCTCGATACTTATCTCGATGGATATTACACATGTTTTCGAAACTACGAATAGTGAATACCTTCCATGGACATAAAGTGTTTGTAAAGCTCGATATTCCAAACATATATGCCGACTCTATTTGATCCTGGAAGGATTTCGACGTCTAGCATTGAATGGATATCACCAAAAACACCTAGTATATATCTATGTATCCGATGAAATCATTTCAAAAACGTTGGCTATACAGCTTCATTTCAACATCATATTGCACTTGGACAAAAAACTCAATAGCTATTACATTTTACATAAATTATGATATGAGTATCACGAATCGTCTTCTCATGTCGATATATCTTGACTGTTTCTACGAAGCCTTCTTTATACGGGTTTTGAGTAAATCGACGTACGTAACATCAATGTTATGGACGGGCTCTATGAGATCTCAAAACTTCAGGTATATGAACTTTTGAAGAAACTATTCTTTTTAAAATTTTCTTTCATTATATAGCGAATAGAAATTATAAAAAATGTAGACTCGAAAAATGCTATAGAAATTTAATGGCATAAGCTAAAAGTCAAAAGGCGAATTTAATAGATATAAAAAAAGTCAACATTTTTTTTTATAACCAGTAAGCGAAGTTGAAAAAAAAGGAAGCAACGATTTGAAGGGTGGAGCCACTGACATTTTTTCAACATTCACTCTCTATCAAACCCTCAAAACGTTTTCCGATAAACTGTCATATTTTTTTCCCTCATTCCTGTTCCCATGCCAACAAAACACCTGCGACGAGGTTTGTACCTACGAAGATCGATTGTAATAGCTCTTTGAGTTGCATGGGAAACAAACGACCTCGTCGTGTTAATGTCTTGAGAATTTTTTTAAAACGTTACGGAAGAAAAAGGTCGCCCAAGTCGAAAATCAATTTAAAGGCTCAAGTTTTTACTCATAATCTCGCGAACGATCTTGGAGATGTTATGCGAACACATAGCTGTGAGTAAATATTCAGGAGAGGACGAGCGAACGTGTGTGAGCCCGGGGACTGATTTCGTTATTTTTATATCAGTCTCGTGGGGGGAAACTGCGCGTTTCCGGTCCTCGTGGGTTTCTATTTTTGTTTTTTAGTGTCGAATAACACACTCTTAAAAGCATGTTGCCTTTTTTATTTTTCGTTATTCTCATTCATAATATTTTTTTATTTTTTATTTTTATTGTTTCGCCTCTTGAGCGCATATTTTCGTGGAGTAAACTTTGATCTTGTTAACGATTTTATTAGAGGGATCATCCAGTTTCGTGACGAAAGAATCGAGCAATTTTCTAATCTTTTCCGTACTCATAGCGAAGATCAAAGCCTGCTTGTAGATTTAACAAAATCTCGAACTCCATCGTACAACATTGATCAACCGAAATTAAGCATTGTTTTGTACATAGCCTATTCTCTTTAGTTTCGGAAAATTCACAGAGTTATGATATCGATTTCCTCGCTTGAGACAAGCTTCGTGATCCGCCGATACTATACGAGGTAGTAAAGTGTGTGAGAGGAAGCTTGCATCTTGTATCTTGAGTCTCCATTTAGCATTGCGGTTCTGGGCATTGCATAATTTCCATTCCCTGTGCTTCTCTATACAGGCTGTTCGTGAATTCTCCAGCGAGGTCAGATCACCGAATGATTTTGAGGCTGGATCGATGTGTGTACGTTACAGGATATTACGAATCAAATTCATGGTATCAGTATTCAGGAGGTAGAGGGTATATATGTGGGCAAGATAATAGGATAATACGTGCTACGGGGATGATGTGGGGTATCGGATCGGTGAAATGTCAGTATTCCCGCCGGAATTACTATCGGGTTGGTTGTACGAAGGTGCTTTTGTACAGCATGAAGGTTGGATCACGTGACTAGCAAAGAGCAGACTGGAGAAATTGTTCAAAACGTAGAAGACTATAAGGATAGGATGAGCAGTGGAAGTGAGCAGTGTTGGAAGACATGCGTGCATAGGGCTGTTGAATGCGCGATGATCTTGTACATGGCATACGAAACAGTGACTGTATTCCTCTGCCATTCTGACGTTGCTTGCTCATCCCTACAATTACATATTCTCCCTCTCTCTCTCTCTCTCTCTCTCTCTCTCTCTCTCTCTCTCTCTCTCTCTCTCTCTTTCTCTTTGTCTACAACTTGGACAAGTTCTCTTTGTCCACCTGTTTCGTTTGTATGCAGAGCCCGCATTGGTCATTGAAATAGATCGTCTAGACCAACTCATCGAAGTCCCAGTAGTGCCAATATTTGTTACGTACCTACTGCGTTTGCATGGTACATATTATTATTGCGAAATCCATTTTCAACTGCCCCTCCATTACGTAGAATCATGCTTTGTCTCATTACGATTGTGCAGGTGTGTACTAATGTAATCAGAGAAAGATAAATGGAGAGTCAAGTATGTATTCATTACGGAGAGTAGTCTAGAATAAACTTAGCGAGGCGAATTTTCTGTCGAATTCGTGAAGTTTTAACGCGAAGGGAGAATATCGGGCAAAATCCTGTTTGAAAAAGTTTTTTGAAGTGAAACTTCTATAGCGAAGATAAATCCGTTTCAGCATATAACAAAAAATGCGTCACGAAATGCTACATTCAGGAGTCGAAGCTAAAAACGTAGCTAAGAGCCCAACATTTTTACTAAAAAAAAAAAATTTCTGATCGAGATTCGATCTCAGATTCTCATGCTTACGTGGTTGACATCCCGTGAAAAAATTGCCGACACTTAACATATGGCGGATGCCCGGCACGGTACTGGGCAAACGACCATTGAGGCCTAACGTTGGGCCTGAACATGGGCCAACATATTTGCTTATGTTCAAACAATGCTTAGGTTACGCATCGGCATGTGATGACCTGCCCAGTCTAGGCTAGCATTGGTTTATGAATGGCAGCCAACCGTAGGTGACCAGCGTTCGCTCACACATCGGGCCGATGCTGCTTTTCGCCATTTAGCCTGTACTTAGATGTATCATCGGCATCCGACGCCCAGCCCAGTCTGGGCCAGTATTGTTTTACTAACGGCAGCCAATCGTTGGTGACCAGCTTTCTCCCACACATTGGGCTTATGTTGCTCGCCGTTATCTAGCCTGTGCTTAAAAATAGTACCGGCATGCAATACACTATCAACTCTACATCAGTGTTGATTTTTTGAAAACAAGCGACCGTTGGCTCTCAGCGTTCCAACCAACTTGTTCCCGATGCTGATCGACGCTGCTGTGTATACATGCGTGGATGCACCGTCGGCATACAATATAGTGCCGATTCTGGGCCAGTATGTACTTCTTAATAACAAAACCTACCGTACGGGACCGACGCTCAGACTTATGACATTTATTTTGGTTATGTCAATTACATATTAGGGTATGCGAGTTGAGACAATAGGGTTATCTTGTACGTGTGTGTGTGACTGTATAGTTGAATCCAGATACCGAGTTAAATTCAGCAACTCAAAAAACTGAAGGACTATGCTTATTTTTCTATCTATACATAAAATTAAAATTTTCATCAGTTATTTTGAAATCGCTATTTTGTATTTTGCAAATGCAATCAAAATAATTTTTGACTTCGTAATCGAATTTCGCTTCCATGAAAATAATAGGATAAATGTTTTTACTTTTATTTATTTTAGTGCAGAGTATGATGCAACTTATATAAAGAATTACATCGCAAAGTTACGAAGTAGTTCATAGCGTAGTGGTTAGCGTCCCGGGTTACTGAGGTAGGCATTAGATGGGAAAGTCATAGGTAGACAGTTCGAATCTCCGCTCCAGCAGAAAATATAAAAATCTAGTAAATAGTCGGTACTGTTTTTGTTTTAGTTTTTTCAAAATATACTACCTTTTTATTACAATAAATAATCTTGTGTAGCCAAGAAATAAGGATTATTACATTTAAAAAAAGTGGACAAGTGCGAGTCGGACTCGCGCACGAAGGGTACCATTATCTATAAAAACGGCAAAAAATCATGTCTGTTGTATGGGAGCCCCCTTAAATATTTATTTTGTTCTGTTTTTTAGTATTTGTTGTTATAGTGGCAACAGAAATACATCATCTGTGAAAATTTCAACTGTCTAACTATCACGGTTCATAAGATACAGCCTGGTGACAGACGGACAGACAGACAGATGGACGGACAGCGGAGTCTTAGTAATAGGGTCCCGTTTTACCCTTTGGGTACGGAACCCTAAAAACGATAAATTACAAAATCAATCATTGCCATCGATGGCGAGAAATCAGGAGGCGACGTTGGGCTAGCTCTGGGGCTAGCGTTGGACCGATATCGAAAGCCGACGTTGGCCCAACGCTAGTCATTTATCGTAGGACCGTAGTTATCACTCCAACCTTGATTCAACGGTTGGCCGAGTAGTACCACCAATGATCGAACAACCAACAGATGTGGTTGGCGCAGCACTGCGCCGAGCTTGGGCCAATCGTGTAGTTTTTCTCGGTATACTATCACTTTCACCACTCAATCACTTGTAAAAATGAACATACTTTTGAGTATATAAGGTTGGTTTTCTGTCTGCGTAACTATTGTGATATTAACAGCTTCATAAGCAAACATCTATTTTATCTCTGTAGATTACACAATTATTACTATTTATATAATTACGATTTTGTTATTAATGCAATTATTGTAATAATAAATATTTAATTGTTATGTACCTGTTTTGACTTTCATTTCCATGAGACGTCGTAATTATTATAATTATATAATAAAATATGATATTACTATATTCAAATAATTTATGGAATTTATTTAAAAATTTTCATTGAAAAATAAAAAACATCTTGAATATTTAATATTTAAATATTTGCAATATTTAAAGCTAGATTATTTACTAGAGAAGAAGCTAACCGGTTGTATCTGAATGGAATTCATCCTTTTCTTAAAAACCATTCAGTATCCGGTTACAATGAATCAGTTTTGAATTCAGAACAGAGCAAAGTGATATCAACGACTAAAGATATTTACGTTGGTTGCCACAATGCAGAACAACAAGTGTTTGTTCACCAGAAACTCCACAAAATATCTGTTATCGATACTGGTGGATTGCCTTACGAGATTACTTTCGTTTTGGGTAAATACTACCTCCCGACAAGAAATTTTACCCATTGGTCCTGATCAGGTATTCCCGACTTCAGTATCAGGTCCTGATCAGGAAACCTGACAAGGACCTAGTGAGTCTTGTAACGATCTCGCGGGTGAGGACCTGATCAGGAAGACCGAACAGGTCCGGACAGGGTTCCTTTGAAAATCCCGATGAGGTAACGAGGACATTATATGGTTAAATGTTGTCGTACTTGATAAGGTCCTGACAGGGATTTTTTTTGAAATCCCTATGAGGTAACGGGGTTATCGTGTGGTTAAGTATTGTCATCTTTCTCAAGGTCCTAGTTGATTGATAAACGTATTGACAAATTTGGTTTTTTTTTTTTTTATACAATCAACCTATTTTTAACATTTTATACGATCACATAAAGAAAATATGATAAATATGTTGTATGTATTTTAAACAAAATACGTGCACTTCTAGGAGTAATTATTAATAAAAATAATAATAATGTGTAAGAAATAAGTACTGTTTACATACGATGTATAATTATCAATTCTTTTTGCCGATTTTTCATGAGACCAATCCATACTTTCACCTCCGAGAATTATCAAAACTGCGCAGGTTGGGTTTTTTTATTTCTGTTTATTCATTATTAAAATTTCACATTGGCATAACAGCTAGATTATATTTTTCACCTGCGTTCTTTGAAGTATATAATAATCTTCTTACAAAGAATTAACAAGGGATGTAAGAAAAAACATCCTTTCGTAACGTTAAAGCTTTTCTGAATAGAAAATTATAAACAATATTTTATATTATCAATGTATATACGAATAAGCAACACTGGATATCGCTAATTATAACTTGGGGTAAAATAGCCAATTCACACGTGGCGAATGAGTTACACTAGTTCACTTCCATTACGCTAGTGAGTTTGAGGAATCAACCTCATATGTCTTGAAAATTAAAAAAGTTTGATTCGATTTTTTAATGAAATAAAAAATTTGATTCAAAATGAAAAAATAAAAAAACCAAAAAATCTTCTGTTTTAATCCTCTCTTTTTTTTTAAGAAAAGAATCTTTTTTTCTTACAAAATTCCTTCCGGGATCCTTTTAGTGATAAAAAAAATGATATCGCGTAACTGAGAATTAAAAATATTTTGAAACTGATTTTTTTTCTCAATCTCTTTTTTAAAATTTGAAAAAAAGTTTCTTAGATTCTTAGGTATTACTGAAGTTTCTTGTATCAACTAAAAAACAAAAAACTTACATTTTAATTGATATTTATAAGCCTTCTTGGTAAAGTAAATGAAAAGTTATATTATGTGCGTCACAAATAAATGTTTATGTAATTTGTAGTAATACTTCCGAACTGGTTTTGTATTTAAAAAAAAAACGACAACAAAATGCTGAAAAAAAAGGAAACTTACATTTTGATCGATATTTGGTTCTTTTGGAATTAAATGAAACGTGATATTTCTTCATTTGAAACTGACAATCTTTTGCGATTTTTCGGCGTGACCTCTTTTGTGTTACTTAAATTTTTTGTGCATTATTCTTTCGAAGGTTTCCTTGACCGTCCCAATCCTTAACGTTGTTGAAAATTATTCGAACAGATTCTCTGAATGTTGGCTCGGTTAAATCCGTACCATCTTGCTCTTTGAAAACTGTTGATGTTGCATCTATAATAAAAACAAAATGCCTAATTATTACAATAATTCATAAATAACAACTCAATGACAATGTACATAAATATGAACTTCATCACGTTTACCTTTGAGACACATGTATAGTTTGGATTTGCTAAAGACATGTTTACCAGTGACTGCTTTAGATGTTGTGAAAGATAGAGCTAAATCGCGCGTCATGTATTTTCGAATTATTTGACCCAGATTTCTCCTCAGGCCACTTTTCTTATTAAGTGATAGTAGTATTTGACGTATCTATAAAATATTGAACTGTTATGGTTTTGCAAACATTATGAAAAAAAAATTTAAAAATAACATAAGCTTAGATAGAACAAAGAAAAAGCAATCGGAAAGAGTTTCCAATATTTACCATTTTTTTACGAAAAATTTCACTCGTTGTTATCTCTTCATCAAGTTTTTTGAATTCGTCATAGTTTTGACACGGCAGTGAAAAATTGAGAGTTTCTTCAGTCAAGTTTACATTTGTGTCGACAACATCATCCATCGGTTTGCATTTTTTCATAGATTCTTGAATGGAATTTAAAGCCGCTGTGATGTCAATTAACTGTCCTTGGAGTTCACCGATCTTATAATTCATTGAATTATACTTTTCATTAAAATATTTGAATAGCCGATCTAGAAAAAGGGTTACTAGAGTTATCGACAGAAATAATAATAGCTGCGCGGTATCAACATTTTTATAAAATCCTTTCCATTAAAATATTTGAATAGCCGATCTAGAAAAAGGGTTACTAGAGTTATCGACAGAAATAATAATAGCTGCGAAGTACCAACATTTTTATAAAATCCTTTTCATTAAAATATTTGAATAGCCGATCTAGAAAAAGGGTTACTAGAGTTATCGACAGAAATCATAATAGCTGCGCAGTATCAACATTTTTATAAAATCCTTTTCATCAAAAAATTTGAATAGCCGATCTAGAAAAAGTATTAATAGAGTTATCGACAGAAATAATAACAGCTGCGCAGTCTCAAAATTTTTATAAAATCCTTTTCACCAAAAAATTTGAATAGCCGATCTAGAAAAAGTGTTAATAGAGTTATCGACAGTAATAATAACAGCTACGCAGTCTCAAAATGTTTATAAAATCCTATTCACCAAAAAATTTGAATAGCCGATCTAGAAAAACTGTTAATAGAGTTATCGACAGTAATAATAACAGCTGCGCAGTATCAAAATTTTTATAAAATCCTGTCTTACCTTCAAAACTTTTGTTGGCGCTCGCAGAAGATATTTCTTTCTTATTGGCATTACCAAATGTTACTGGACATTTTGCAAAATCTCTGTTAATAGTTTGCGAGACGCTTGCCAAATCATTCAAACCCTCGAAATGCTTCTTGATGCTTGCAAAAGGTGCATCTTTTTTTTTCTCAGCTGCAAATTTTGCTGGATTTTTCTGAGAAATATGTTTCGTTGGTAATACACTTGACGAACTGTCCGAACTCTGACATGAAGTGTTGCCTCTGGATTCTTCCCCAGAACTTTCTACAGTATCCAAAGAGATTTTTCGAGATATTGTTCCTTTTTTAGGAATTGTAGCATTCGGTGTTCGTGTAGCCTTTTTATTTTCTTTGTCCAATCCTGAAAAAAGTGGAAAAAAAATCGAGACTGGAAGTTGTGCAATCGTATTTTTTCAATTCTTTGTAACAAGATTGTTTTCTCACCATCATTGTTCACCAAATTTTCATTCAGGTCAATGCTTATCTCGTTTATTTTTTGGGCTCCGAAAGATTCTTTAGAGGAAAGAGACTTGAATTTGAAACTTTTTTTGTCTTCTGTTGCTTTCTTTTTTGCATTCTTTTCACTATCTGTTGAGTAAGCATACGGATTCTTTTCGAGCAAGAGTGCTTTTTCTTCTGCTTCCTCATAAGTATCTAAAAACAATGATAGGCGATTCGAAACATTTTTTCATTATTTAAATAAGGAAATAAAAAATTAGACTCACAAGCTCTCCCTCGGAGGTCTACCGGGAAAGTCGGCCATTCGTCCAATGGCTTTTCACAGTTTTTCAACATTTCGTGTAGAACAGCTATTGTTTTTTTTGTGTAGGGTTTTGGCATGAATTTGCACAGCAATGTGTCCGAAGTTTCATCGTTTTCGAGCCACGACGTTGGAACAATATCTATTTCTTTTTCTTTTTTTTTATTTAAAAACATGACCAGCCTATATTTATAGTCCATTGTAGCACTTTCCTTTTTTATCTTTTTTTATGAATTCAGTCAGAATTACTGGCCTCGAACTAATGACACTTTTTTAGGTTATTTTTTTATGACGAAATACGTGGCACTATATGATTATCGGTAACCGGAAACACTTTTTCTTATTTTATATATTTTTTAATGCAACACGATGTCACGAAATCACCACCAGCAATTCGCAGTGCGACTCGCACGCGTAAAGAAATGGTGAGACTGGTGGTAAAAACGCGGGAACCCCGACCGAAAAGGCGCGATTACGTACAGAAAACGCGCGAAGAGGCCACTGCCGCCCGTTGATGGCGCCGACGTAGTAACAGCTGTTCTTTAATTCCTTCACCATCGAATTTTTTTTTTCTCGTATTGCACTTCAAAACAAGCTGAGCTTAATACTGTTAATGAAGCAAAGGCATTACGTACATTTTTGTTTCATTTTCATTATCAATACAAAAGTGCACCATTTTTCGGTGAACTTCGTTGAGGTGACGTACTTCGGTATTATCACTACTTCTTGTAGAAATTCGCCACATTTTGAAAATTTCTGAACTGCACGGTCGTTCAAAAACGGAACCTTTTTTGCTCATGGATTTACCTTGTAGCATAATAGAGTTAACATTTCCATCAGCTGGAATGTATAAACGTTCTATTTGAAAAACACGATCATTTACCAATAAAACTGTGTTGTTTGGGTATTTATCAGTGATAATTGAGTTTTTAAATTGGATACGTTTCACATTCACTTCGCCTACATTGTTCGAACGTAATTGTCTCAAGATTTCCACGTTTTTTGGTTTTTCGGGCTTTTTTTCGCGCGTAGAAATTTCATTCAAACGGCGACACACTTGAGCTAGTGGGTTTTTTCCATGTCGCAACATTTTTTTTATTTTTCCCAGCATGTTTTCGAATGGGTAAGCAGTTATTTTTGACATCGGACAGTTCATGTTCTGAATATCATCAGCAATATGAATCAGACTATGCATATTTCCGATAAGACATTTCTCGCCATACAACGTTGGTGCAAATAAAACAAACAGCTTCAACAAATATTTCGCATGATTCCATTTACTTGTGGCCAAGTCACTGGACCATAATATTCTGCATGCAACATGCAATAACAAAAAATGCCTATAAGCATTCTTAGATAATATTTTCTTGAAAATGATAGGACCAGCATATAAAAGTAAAAATTGGAATTCTGTTCCTTTAAATTTTTTAACTTGAGAAAGTGATCTCGTGGCCCTTTGAAAATCATTTGGTACTTGAAAGTGAAGTTCTGTTAATAAACGAGACAATCTTTTTTTGTCATTATTACTCAGTCTGACCGTTTTCACATTTCCTTCTAACCAATACTCTAACAGTTTCTTCATCACACCAAGAAAAACCAGATGCATCGAGTCCAATAGAAATTGATAAATGAAATCAATAGGTGGCTCAATGCGAGTCAGTGGACTGATCCCATGATGATGATGTTCATTAGTTTGAGTCCGAAACGCAGCATCCGTTCGTGGTTCTCCAAGAGTTGCTGAATAGATAGTACGGTTATCCTTTCGATGTCCACGTACTGTGCATCGCTCACATGCATAATATCCCCCGTGGTTAATAATACATTTCAAGAAAGAACGAGCAGGTCTGTCACATATAAATGCTTTAATACTGACATTAAAATGTTGTTCACTTAGAAAAATTCCATGGCTTTGAAGTTCGTTAATTTCTTCAATGAATTTTTCTAAATATTTGTTAATATTTCCTGGCTTACCATCGCCACAATAAATGGCTACCGGAAATGGCTTATAAACATCAGGATCGTTGAAAACTTTACAAAGTATTGGCCAAAACTCTTTGGAACTTGACTTGAAAAGGGGTAAGCCGTCAACATTGAAAATTAATTCTATTGAATTAACTTCGTGTATTGCAGGATTAATAGTCTTTTTAAGATGCTCGGTAATGCCCAAGTAAACAAATTGCCCATCTACATTTTCGTTGAAGTTCTCAATATTGTAAGTTGCACTGTTGGTTCCAAAAAATGTTTTGGCACTTTTTGGTAAATTTGGGTAGTCATTTCTCAATATATTTAATAGTCCTTCTAAACGAGAATGCGGTATTGCTGGGTTTGTCAAAGCCCATTTTCGTATTTCTTCGATAGTATCATATTGTTCATTTTCATTCCCATCGCTGCTTGTTTCCTCATCGCTGTCACTACCGAAGCTATTGTCATGACCATCGACATTTATGGCATTACCATCGTTTTCATCTTCATTATAATTTTCAATTTCTTCTCCACCATCTAATCCTTCGTAATTCCTTACTTGTTCATCGAGTTCTTCATCCAGATCACAAGCAACATCAATAATTCGATCTTCGAAATCACTAACCTCTAGTGTATGACGATCAACACTATCACTATCATCATCACCGCCACTATCAAAATTATTTTGTTGTACGTTAATCCTACAACTCCCTTCTATTCGATTCTCACGTTGAGGGTCAATTTGTAATTCTTCAGATCCTCGAGACGTACTTGGCACTTCACGGCCAATCTCACGAAATTTTTTCACTCGTAACCGCGTTAATTCTCGAGTTCTCCGACGTGAATTTTCGTCTTGATCAGCCATATCAGAGTGAGTTGAAGCACACTGCACAAACTATTCAAGAATCACATGTACAAGTATATCATTCCGCTACATTATACACTCAAAATAAAACTATGATATTTCACTTTCGATATAGTCATACGGTGACAAACTAAAATCGGCATTCCAGTTTTTTTTTTTAGATTCTCGTGTCGTGAATTCACGACCTTCAACGCGTAACGTCTACGGGTATGAAAAGACGTAAATATTGATGATTTAGTGTTCGATTACTCGTATTATATTCGACCAATTTGAAGTTACATTCAAGTTGATAAATATAAAATTAATTATTGAATATAATATGGAAATTGGTCAAATAAAATCACTATTATTTATTTATTTATTTCACAATAAAATTGTCGTATGAAATTTGAGGTATAACACGGGGCACAGCTCTCCCGTAAATAACAAGCAATGACGAAATGTTCAACGGACGGATCGCTCAACTGGCCAAGGCATTGTTTGCGTATATATATAGATATACGCAAACAATGGCGTGGACAGTTGAGCGGTGTTAGCTTGCTACCCTGCCAACGGAGCACGGTAAAAAGCCTGGATAGTTTACAGAAATACGCTCTCGATGTAGGGCTAGTGATCATATTAGTTGTCCATTAGCTATGAAGCTAGTAATGAATTCAGGTTCATATTACAATCAATGGCGGGTAATTGAAAATAATGTTTCAAAACTTGTTGTGAATTTTAAATTTAACAGCATAGCTATTTTTTATATTGCCAATAATAAACCAATGTAGTTATTTTTTTACATCAAATCATACAGTCATTCTCTTTTTGAATTGGAACATAAACTTTCTAATTCAAATCCAACGTATTTTTAATTTATTCGCAAATTATAGTTACATTTTATGCTGCTCGCCTTGATTATCAAATTTACAGTGCCTTATTCTTGTTTCAATTACCTTCCAGTCAATTTTTAGTTTTGGTTTTTTTCGAATTTCTCACGCACTGAAGTCAACACTTTTCCTCAATGCGACGACTTTATTTCGTTGTGTTTTACTACTAATACTTGGTGTAAAAAGACGTTACCACAGCGTATTTATTAGAGACTAAACAAAATATAAACCACACTTGATCCTCATGAGGACATCATCGGTTTAACCCTACACAGGTTGTCCAAACCCAATCCTGATAAGGCTATGACCGGGTACAAAGTTGCAAAACCTTGCATAGGTAATCCACACCTCAACCTTATAAGGTTATCATCGGCTATAAAGTTGCAAAACCCTGCATAGGTCATCCACAGCTAAACCTTATATGGACCCTATTGGGTATACATTAATCAGGTAATCCATGCATGGACATTATGGGGACCTCATAAGGTATACCGTACTTCGGATAACCTCACCAGGACCTTATGCTAAATCAGGATATCCCCACAAAAATTTCTAGTCGGGCTCGTAACAACCAATAAGGATATTTCTGATGGGTCGGCTAACAGCGCGGTCGAAAAATTAATGCGCACTTAGCAAAATGATGTGGAAAAGTGACTCGTATATGGTTGCAATTCCCGGATTCAGAACAAAAAATTGGAAAGAAAATTCGAGTAAAGCTACTGCTTACATGCGGCAAAATAATATCTGTCAGACTATAGTACCAATAGAACGGAGGTCATCAACAGTTTTCTAAACAATAATAAAACTAAAGTTGCGAAATAGAATCATTTTCCACTTGTTTTTGCCTGCGCTATGACGATCCATAAATCGCAAGGAGGTTATGAACGGATGTCACAGAACTCATTCGCAGCGATCATTATACGTTGCTTTATCGCGGGTGACAATCATTCAAGGGCTTTGTCCCGAATGATTTAGAGTCGCGGGAGCGACTCGAGACGAGTACATTTACATATACTATAATGCCGAAGACGAGTCGCTGACTAGACCAGGCTTGCCAGACTCGGAAGTCGCCGCTGTGTTAAAAGATAGACAGTTTAAGCAATTTTGGGCGATTTATCGCCTAATCTGACAACCGTGGACTAGACTCTTTACAGCAAGCAACGTAGTTTCGAAAGGTTTTTGAAAATTTCCGAAAATTGTTTCCGCGATATCTAATTAATTATAGTATTTTGAGAGATGTTGCGGGTTCACGTATTTTTTATCTTTTTTTCTCTTGATTGTGACTATTTAGAACTTTGTAGCCTAACGCATATTGGAAATATTAATATTTCATTTTTTCGTGACATCAAAAAAGGTGGCGTTTTCCACACACATTTTTGATGCTCAATTTGCAGTCGCTGTCTAGTAATACTAACCGCGACTCTAGACTAGAAAACCGGTAACATTCTGATGATATGTAAGGCTGTGTTCGTTGATGTGACATCTGAACCCATACAGTTTTGACTTTTCATTTAGAGTGACAGTTGTGAAGTTAGAAAAAAAGATTATAAAGATCGCGGATATTACAGCTGACGAATATTTTTTTCAGTCTTGACTTTTGGTTAGAGTCACAGTTGTGACTCGTAGGTAATAGATGAATAGTGATAGTGCGAGTAGTAATAAGTATTTTTCATATTAAGCATATGCATCAGCCGCATGAGTGCGAGAGCGATATCTGCAAATTTTGAAGTGGACATTTTTCCACATCGTTCGTTCGATCGCAATAAAGAATTTTCAGCCGATTTTTGCCTTTTTTCCGTGGGCTACAACTTTTTTATTTCGATCGGACGAATGTTGTAGAAAAATTTTACTTTCGAAAATCTGAAGCGGACGGGGTGACTGATCCACCATCCAAATCCTAAATTTGTATGAAATTTTGAACTGTGCCGAAATAAATGGAGTGATCTTTATAGTAAATTATACAAGTGTCATTTCATTTGGATATACTTTTCTATCGACAGAAAGGTTTACGGGATTTTCGGATGACAAAAACCTGGGTTGTTATACTATAGACTATATTTCTAACAAAAAAAAAATCCAAACGGAAAAAATTGGATTGAAAAAAAAATTTCAACCGAAGTACTTGGCGAATTTTTTCGTTTTATTCACACAATGTATCATTCATGGTTACAGACTCACCAAGTACTTCGGCCGAATTTCTTTTTCAATCTAATTTTTTTCCTTTTGATTTTTTTTTATATCGAAATTATTTTTTATTCATATTCTTGTTGTGTAGTACGATTATATTTTCAATTAATCGAACTGTTTCTCACTAGGGGTTAATAGGTTCAAATGTATATGGCTATTAATACTTTCAATTTATTTAATGACTTTTTGTGATCTTTAGATTTAATTTTTGGGCAGGTTTGAATTGGTAACTTTTGTGAGATTAAGATCTTATTGGTAATTTTTTGGGAGGCCCTCTTATAACTTTTTGTGGGAGTTTTGTATTGAGAAAGGGATTTTTCACTGGAACAACTATTTGGGGGGAGTAAATGTACTTGTCTCAACTTTTTTACAGCATTTATACTGTTTTTTTGCGTTGAACAATCCCGAAGAAGCCACCATAAGATCAGGAACAACAATTGATACCGTTTTTTCAAGGTACAGTAAACTTTTCTTAACTCAACGCTCTCGGAGCTGAACTTCCGTGGTACTAGAGAGAGTGGCCTACTAGAGAGCGTCCCCCACCACGAGCTATTAAGCGACATTTAGGTTAGGATTTAGATTAAATTGAGCGCGCATTTCGATAAATAAAAGAAAGTGAGAGTAACGCTTGTCCGCTCGTTGTGTTGTGAACAGAGAGAATTGAGGGGAAATGGCTTACACTGTAAAAAAATTCCGTATGAAAATTAATACACATGTATAGGAAGATTTTATGCAGATACCGTATATGAAAATTCAGATACGCTTAGGAAAATTGAGAGACGCGGTATTTTAATGATACGAGCACTGTTCAGTAAAAATAATATACTTGTGTATTTGAAAAATCATATACATGTAAGAAATGTTGACCTTGTGCATATTAAAAACACGAAACATCTACTAATATTACTATACAGGTATATTAAAGTTCATGTTACCAGCATAGTAATTTTCAGATTCAAGATTACTAAATTTCAGGCACCGTATAACGTTTTCGCATTACATATGTCTACGATATTTCTAGAGATGTATCATAAAATTTGGTGATCCTTTTTGAATATTAATATACGAATGAATATTAAATAAATTCAGCTATTATGAGTTTTTAAGGGGAATACATTAATTGGCGTAATATTGTGTTCGATTTTTTAATGTTGAAGGTCGAAATCATGCAGACATCTCAAGAAATTAGTTAGAGTGACTTATCACCACTTGATGCCGTGGCAATCAAAGTCAAGTCGAGCAATTGTCGCCGTAAAAATTTATATTATAATCTCAACATCTTGTGTTAAGTTTGGTGTTTACCATTTTCATGTTTTACACAATTTTCTTAGATTCGAGCAACTTGTATATATCCTCGTCCGAAGCACGTGCCTCCTATGAGAAAGTCGACGCTCTGCGCCACGCGGTGGCCAGAGCGCGAAGCACAGTGCCCACAAAGCGTTACGAATTTCCTACACTTGTGTATTAATTTTAATATTGAGATTCTTATAATTAATACATAGGCAAATGAATTTTAATACACGGATTTTTTTTTTATACTGCAGGGTATATTAATTTTCATTCCCATTTTTATACCGTATTTTTAAGAGATAGAGTTATGATGGGAAATAACACGTATCGTATTATTAACATTCATGTGTATCTTATTTTTCAGTCAACTGTCAAGAAAAGTGAAGATCATACTGTAATTTTAATATATTGTTGATAGTAGATGAATTCATATACATTTGTATTAATTATCAATCAAACATATGATTTATTTCAATGCATGTCCACAAAATTTTCAGATTTCATATGAATATTCAATGTTATGTATCTTAAATTCCACATCAGTAACCAAAATTTATGTTTATATTTCAATTTTGGCATACGAGTGTAATAATTTTCATTTCGTACACCCGGTCTGTAAATTTCATTTATCGTTGTATTATAAAAGTATTGTAAATTTCATATATTTTTTAACAGTGTACTACAGAGCTTTGAGTTAAGGAGAATTTACTGTACCTCCAGCGATTCAAGAGTTTTCGTATCACAAACCTATTGTGTTTTTTATGGAACACGGAAACACAGAAGGAGAATAAAATAAAATATAATTTTCATTTAAGGCCTTACATACGTCCAGAATTTTCAAGAAATCGATTTTTTTTTTACAGATTATTATTCTCTATAGTTTTAGGCGTATTTCTGTGTAAGTCAATTGTACAAATTCCCTATAGATCGAAAGTTATCATAGAAAACGTAACTGCCCAACGAGAGTCTGATGCGCGCAGGTAGATGTCTCGAGCGAAACGCACTTTAAACTTTAAATGCATTTTTCTCAAAACTACTTTTTCTGGCACGGTCTGCTTGATAACTCATACAGTTCTTAATATTTTTTGATGCTTTTTTTTTTGAATATTCGAAATTGTTTTCTCTATAGTCTGTCGAGTCGGATTTTTGATGTTGTGATTAAAAAATTTTATAAACATAATTAAAGTGTGACATTTATGACACAAAATGCACACTTTTTTTTAAACTGCCGTAAATTGCCAAAATTTTTTGAATTTCAAAAATCCGGTTCGACAGACTATAACTACAACTTTATTTTACAAGAATTTTTTTACGTTTTGCAGATCCATCAGCATTTCAAGAAGAAATGATGCAGACCGTGGAGCAACTTTTTTTCATAGTGCTTCGGGAACCGTGATTTTTCATGTTGCAATTTTTGAAAAAAAAAATGAAATAAATTTCTTTATAAAGTTTAAATACTAATAAACAATGTGTAAAAATTATTTTTATTAATTTCTATTGCTATCTCTTCTAAAAACAGTTTTTCTTTTAGCGCGTTTTAGGCGCTGCTGGACGTATGTAAGGCCTTAACACAAAACCGACTTTGTTTTTGAATTGTAATAATAATTCTCACTCTTATACCTCTTAAGCATATCCTTTTAAACATCGAGTAGAAGTTTCACTTCTATCGCGCGACTTTTCACGCACCCTTCTTCTTGTGGAATGGAAACTTTAGAAGGCGACACTTAAGTGTTGACTGATGGAACCTTCGGATTGGAGGTATGAAATGAAATGGGAATAGAAAGAAAAAATGTCGAGAGCGTGTGCTAGAGACAAATTAAGGCAGTAGTACCTTTTGTATCCATGTTGATACAATGGACTCAAGGTGAGAGAGAGAGAGAGAGAGAGAGAGAGAGAGAGAGAGAGAGAGAGAGAGAGAGAGAGAGAGAGAGAGAGGGGGGGAGAGAGAGGGGGGGGAGAGGGAGAGGGAGAGGGAGAGGGAGAGAGAGAGAGGGAGAGGGAGAGGGAGAGGGAGAGGGAGAGGGAGAGAGGGAGAGAGGGAGAGGGGGAGAGGGGAGAGGGAGAGAGGGAGAGGGAGAGAGAGGGAGAGAGGAGAGAGAGAGAGAGAGAGAGAGAGAGAGAGAGAGAGAGAGAGAGAGAGAGAGAGAGAGAGAGAGAGAGAGAGAGAGAGAGAGAGATAAGTATATTTATGCCCAGGATTAATCCATAAGGCAAATGTAAAATTTACAAACACATAATGTGTGTAACAAATCGTTACATCAGAATTAAGTAATAATAATATAATAAAGGTAAGAATAAAGAAAAAGAAAATACGAATGCTTATAATAAAGGTACATACAATGTACACACTTACAGTAACAATTTGAAGGCCTAAATTTAGAGAAAAATGAAGTTTAAGACTAAGCAACTCGAAATTGATTGTAATAGACAATCAAATATATCTAAATACAATGCAGAATTAGGGAAATGCAATGAACACACCACGCTTATGAGGACGCCAAACCCTCCAAAATAGTCTCCAAACTGCTAACCACAATCAAGCCTAAGTTAGACCTAATCACTGTCGCCCTCCATATAAAAAGATGCTCGAATAGCCTAGATTTGAACGCAGGTAATGAAGTAATTCCCGAAATAGTTGATGGAAAAGGGTGTCAGAAGTATACCGAACTTAGGTAGAACGAGTTGCGAAACGTTGCTATCCGATGCAGAGAAATGTGGAAAACGAGATGATTCTGATTGTCCCGAACAGGACATTGAGATGGCAGCGGGCGTGGAAAAAGTTCTAGCAGGTAGGAAGGAGCCTTTCCATGAAGAAAAGAGAAAGAAAGAGAGGGAGAGAGAGAGAGAGTCTTGGAAGTTGGAGAAACCATCACGTACATTTTTAAAGTGTGCTTGTTATACCAGAGTAAGTACGTAGATAATGTAATAACAAATAAGCTTGATTGAACACTATACCTTAGCCTGTCATCTTATAAGGTATTCCACTTTCTCTGTTCATACCCTCTTGCATAACCATAGGGTGTTTCCATACTTAAACTTGACGAATTTCTCTCTCTCCCTGTTTTTTCTCTCTAATCCGACACCTCTCTTCTCACAAGTAGAGCATTTACGTGGTTTCGAGCTAACTGAATCCACAAATGCTTTATTGTTTCTACTCACGCAGCTTCTCCTGAGCGTGTACGTAATATCGTATTATTACAGAGTTCATTTCACGCAACCAAAAGTCAAATTGGTGCTCTGCTCAGTTTCAAGTTGTAATAAAGCCCTCAGAAGAACGGGTACGAACTAGATATGCTTCTTACCTTTCATGTAAGTCAAAGTTTGTGTATTCCTATCGAGAAAATTTGGTAATAGAAATTTTGCGAACATAACAAAGAACGGTATAATAAAAACCTTGGAAATAACAAAAAAAACGTTACAAGTTTTTCTGTATTGATCTAAAAAATAGTATAAAAAGTGAAAAAAAAAATTCTTGTAAAATTCAGGCACAGTTCTAGTTTGAATAGAAAAAACATGGGAAGCTACAAGTTCTGATCAGTTTATTGACACAATACACATTAAATGAATTAAATTTAGAGCTCTAACAATAAATGAATATTTTCAGGACACACGTCATATATATTTGCTTAACGTGTTTTGATACATGTATCATCCCTTTTTGATGACAAAATGGTTTTGGCCAATTTTCAATATACTCGCTAATGGCGATCAATAACTTTGCTGCGCTGTGTTGTGCCCTGCATAGCAACTAAAAATTCAGTAAAATTACATTGCATGGCAACATAAGCCATCAGTATAAAACAATTCGCAAATACATCAATTTTTTCATCGATAGCCGCGCGTAGGTCCGTCGACTCCGAGCGAGCTCGCCCCTAAAAAGCTGACGGTGCATCACGCCACCAATCGCTCGAGAATATTCGAGAGCCAATTAAAATATAGTAGGGGTAAAATTAATACCATTCGGGGGAAATTATGCGAATCATTAAAAGCAGCGACTCTGCCCAAATCAGGCAGTCTGCGACAATCTACGAAATAATCTAGAATGATTGGTCTCAGGCCAAATCACCTTGACTTTGTACACCTTTTTAACCCGCTAAGGGCCTACTGGGTGTACAGCCACCCAGCGCTATTCTTTGAAGTGTTGTGTGCAGAAAGGGAAACAAGCAAAGAGCCGCGCTCTCGCTCGGTAAATTAGGAGAAAAATATGAGCTATCGAATAGGCAAGAAACCTATCTCAGTCGGCGGGTTGCTGTACACCCAGGGTGGGCCGATTCAGGTACGCCAGAAAATGGTGGCCCTCAGCGGGTTAACTTCACTTTTCTCAATAAATCTACGTTAACTTGTTCTTAAATATCGAGTTGGAGTTTCGGCTCATTCATTGGCAAATAATCCCAAATTACCCATCCTCGATAACTCGTCCCCACGTGACGATCTTCGCGGGCACAACAGCTGTTTTTATTTTGCCTTCATTTATTTTATAATATTACGCACACCGGCAACTGTGCATATATTCCGATGGTAAAACCCAACAATGGCATAGTGATGGAACCATTAAACATCAAATACGACACGATACACATTGTGTGAATCTAGTTACTGTTTTGATTTTTCTCTACGATACGAAGCATTTCGAATCATAATATTCTTTGCAAATTGTGTTAGAAGCTGCTAACGTGAATCGATTTTCGGCGGTAAGATACATCTTCGGATTAGCCATTTTCATATACATTTTTTCTTGGGACAATATTTGATGGTACCAGAACAGCTTGTAGCAATTTTTAAATTAATTGAAAAGTGAAAAACGTAAAAAAATGCATAAATATTACAAGATATAAAAGTTTGATATCTACCGTAGAATATCAAATGTTATATGTCAAAACGGGTGTTTTTAGAGAACATTATTGTACAAAAATCATATTGCTAATCCGGATTCGAATCCATTATTTTTTATTATTCCATAACTGTGCGTTAATGTTTTGCATTATAAATTTGATGATACACTGTGTTCTCTAAGTGAGTTGACAAATTATAGACATCGCTCTTCATAAAAAAGAATAAAATAAATAATTACGACGAGTACAATATGTTTCCATTAACCAGCTTAGCGAAAAAATGCAATTCCTCAGTGAAGTCATTTTAAAATTGACCTAGTCTGTCACAATTAGCCACCCTGAAACCTACTATCTTTTTTTACATCTTGAAAAATTGAAGTGCCACCGCGAATATTGTACAATGCGATGGGAAACTTGGCGCAATCAATATTCCATATGATAGAACGTCACCAATGAGTGTTGGTGTTGAGGTAAAAAACTGATGAACCACAAGCGTTGATTGCACGCAAGCGTACGAAATAATCATTGGGATGACAGGAGATGAGAGGGTTGGTCGAAGCTTTATGGTTTGGTATATTATTCGTACGTCTGTCAAAGGCCAACGTGTATGATCCTCAAGAACAGGTGAATGGGTAAGTGTGCATTGCACGAGGTGAAAGGAACGATCAAGGGAAGAGTGAGGACGAGAGTGAGTGAAAGCCTGATAACAATCGGCGGGATCAACTGCGAAAGCCTCGGGAACGATTTAAGCTTTGGCTTCATAATGAGATCCTCGTGACGTGCAATATTCGCGCTTCTGCATATAGAGTGTCACAAAAGACCTGGCCAAGATAGAAAAACTCCTCGATAGTTTTTCTCTTTGATGTTTTGTTTATATGATATGAATTAATTCGTGATGGCTTATCCGGAGAACCATATGAAAAGTTAAGGCGGAGTGGAAGCGGCGCACATGATCGTTTCAGCTGCAGTTAATGGTCTCTAACTGCAGTCATGCCCCATTTGACCCCCCAACTTCCTGATCAGCACACCAGAATGTCTATCATTGATTCATTAATATCTTATGGACAGAAAATCAAAGAGGGCAGTGGGCAAGGACTTTACTCTTCAAAGTTTTGCAAACAAACTGTGTATGCGATAGCCTGTATATTTTCATTTGCGATTTTTTTTCGTTTGTTGCACCCAGCACAAAGAGAATAGACTATGCGCTCTTTGTACGATGTGAACATGTAAATATGGGTGTAGCAAATCTATGTATAAATGTACTGAAATCTGAGAGAGCACATTCGTGCGAAGACAATAAACAGAACAGCGTAAAGGTAAAAACTTGTTGCATAAAATTATTCCCGTTATGTCTGTTTATTTATAGACACCGTAATTTTGATGTAAACGGTAGATGCTAATACACGGTTTGTGGCATTTAATGCCAACTAATAGAGCTTACATTCGTGCGTTTCAATCGTAAAAACGAAAGCCCAGCGTCAGTGTTCATTGTTCAATTATATTGATTTCAAGTTGCATCAATTTCGTTCACTGTTCGTTGTTGTTTCGGCGATTTTTGAAATGACATGAATAAAAACAAAAACAGATATCCAACCGATGAAATTTAAAAAAATTGCATTCTTTATCACCGTTATTGTCGATAATTATTTCAGGTAATTAGTTGGCCGAAAAGCAAGGATCTATTTGCCTCTACAATAGCTTTTTACCCAGCATAAAAAACAAAATAAACCTGCTCTCGGAAATTTGCGATAATCAAGTCGGTGCTAAGCCTGGATTTCTTCTATATATTGTGAAACTACATGGAGGTATTTGCGATGAATATATATAATCCATCATGGAAACACGATGCTTGTGTTGGAAAATCATTAGTCAAACCGGGCTCTCGTATTCCCGCGCAAAATGTAATTGGTCTTCTCTCTCTGTACGTCTGCCATTCTCGCTCTCAGCAGATTCGTGCAAGCCCTTTTGCTTGAGTTGATAAGTACAGGCAGTATATACGTAGTTCTACATCGCTAAAATCAACCTGCCTAATTATATTTGGGAAATATATGGACAATCCTACGTCTATCGTCATCACATGACGGAGGGCCTGAATACACCTCGTGCTCCATATATACGTGATCGCTTAATGAAATTGGTACACACAGTTTATGCATGTTGGGTACATCGAAAAGGGATACTTGGGTCGCAACAAATATATCATGCGTTTCTTTGAATATATAATTAGACAATATAAAATACATAGTTGGGCGCTTCACACAAATGGCCGTATAGTTTTTTCAACCACCAATTCGGACTCCATCGAGTGTTCATTCGATGTATAGTAGAATCTTCTTTCGATTGGCTGTTCGTCCGTCAATTCATCTTCTTTTTTATATTTTCGGCAAATTCTTATTGAAATTAAGACTGACTTTTACAAATTTTCCATGCATACGTTTGCTGTCTGTAATCGTTGTAATCTCCACTAAAAAAAAGGCATAGTGTTGAGAACAGAGGCGTAGTTGGCTCAACTACGCCCTGAGGTTGGATACGGCGAAACCAATAGCGTAGTTGACGCAACCTCCGCGACCAAAAACAAAAAATAACAAAGAAAAAAAATTCGGATACAGAAAAAAATTCAAAAGAAAAAAATTGGATTGAAAAAAAAAAATATTCGGCAGAAGTACTTGGCGAGTTTGTAACCATGAGTGAATTAAGCAAATTGAATTAAAATAAGGACATTGTATAAATTAATCAAAAAAACTCGCCAAGTACTTCGGCCGAATTTTTTTTTCGATTTAATTTTTTTCTTTTGAAATTTTTTTTGTATCCGAATTTTTTTTCATTCCTATTTTTTATTTTTGTTCTTTTTTGTAGAACAACTGTACTGTAGCACATCCATATTTTTAATTTATTGGAAGATTTTTTATTAGAGGTTAATAGGCTTTAATGTATTCTACTATTAATGATTTATAGTTGTAATTTATTTTTGTAAAGTTTAGACTTAATTATTGGTTCGATTTGAATTGGCATCTTTTATGAGATTATGATTTGATTGGTAAATTTTTGTGAGGCTGTCTTATAACATTTTGTGAGTTTCTAATTTATTGAGAAAATTTTTGTGGGGTTCTATAATTTTTTGAGAGATTTGAGTTGAATGAGAGAATATTTGGAAGGTTGGTTTTTTTCGGAGGAAATCTCTTTTATAACTTTTTGTTAGGGTTCGCGTTCAGAAGGAGATTTTTTACCGGAACAACAATTTGGGGGGAGTAAATGTACTTGTCACAACTTTTTTACAGCATATATGCTGATTTTTGCGGGGATTTGTTGACTTTTTGTATGAAATTCATGGCTTGCCAATTAAACATGTCTATGTTGCATACGTATCTGAGTGATGCAAAAGAATTAATGTTTTTTTCGGTATTGCAGCAAAATATGGTAACATTTTATCAAAAAGTGATTCTCTCAAGAATTGGATCATGAATAAAAATTTTAAAGGTCGCTCAAGCGATTTTTTAATGATTTCGGCTAAAAATGGATACATGATCGAATTTCAAGCTGGTGTATCGCGACTATATTCGGACTAAAAATGCAATGCGAAATATTGATCTAAGAAGTGTTTAAATGAATTCAATCTTCGTAATTAACCGTCAATAATTATAAAATTATTAGATTACTTAAAATGTACAGTAGTTCTCAGAAGATATGATGCATAAAAAAACAACGAACAAGTAAAAACTTGAATTTTTTTTAATTTTGTAAAAATAAATTGCAACAAATATTACACTGAAACATCCATGCCAATAGATCAATAGATCGGAAAATATTCCATAAAAAATGATATCGAAGAAATACTCCAATAGCATCAGAATGCATCGAAAGTTTTTAAATAAAAGTAAATCATAACGAAACGAGATTTTAAAACAAAAAAACTATGCGCACAAAATTTCGAGAGCAAAAGTTTGATTGGATAAAAGAATTTTGGCTGAAGTACTACGTGAGTTTTTCTTTTATAACGTTTATTGATCACGAATTATATCTCATGATCAATAGGTAAAAAAAAATTGGTGAAGTACTTATGAAATTTTTTTTCTAAAATCAAATATCTTTTCGCTCAAAATTATTTTGCATCACTTGATTCCGTTTTAGGTTGCAAGTGAAAATAGTATTTTCATGTATTTAAGGTCTCTACCACTCTAGAGTGGTTCAAAACCATACATAATTCAAACCTAGGGTGGTATCATACACCATTCCCTCAATTGTATAAAAAAACGAAGAGAGTAGGTTCCAAATAAACCTTATTATTGCATCCAAGGGACATTTTATGGTAAAAGAGAAGAGGCACCGTTTTCGACCCCGTTCTAGAGTTTACGTTCGGAAAAATGAATTGTTGGGACTAGGGTTAATAAAAAAAATTATTTATCTAGACAATATACAAAAGTTTATTTATTGAATTACACTTTATTTTTTGCACTATCGCTCTTTTTTTTATATATATATATAAAAGTCACTTTAATCAAAAGTTGAAACTGACCGCTTATAACCTCACGATCTTTATAACCTCACGACAAAGAAATTAAATATTCACCGAATACGAGTTTATCATACACAATTCTCTTAGTTATAAAAAAAAAACGAATAGAATGGTTTCTAAGTAAATCTTATTAGACTGTGTCTCGCCGTCCGGATACCGGACGAATACAAGACTGGTATTCGTCCAGATATTTGTCATGAATGCGATTATAATTGTTTTATTTAACTTTTCTAATTAACTTTTCTACAGTATAATGGTATATTGAAACCAGGGTTGCAAATAATCCATTATTTTTTTTAATGCATTATCATTTTCATTTACCATTAAAATTAAATGGTTAGTGGAAAATATTTCTATTAACCATTAAAATTAAATGGTTAATGAAAAATATTTCCATTAACCATTTATTTAAATGATTATAATGGAAATTATTTTCAATAATGATTAAAATTAAATGGTTAATAGAAAATATTTCCATTGACCATTAAAATTAAATGGTTAATGGAAACTATTTCCATTAACCATTTAAATTAAATGATTAATGGAAATATTTTCCATCAATCATTTAATTTTAATGGTCAATAAAAATATTTTCCATTAACCATTTAATTTTAATGGTCAATTAAAATATTTTCCATTAATCATTTAATTAAATGGTTAATGGAAATATTTTCCATGAACTATTTAATTAAAATTAAATAATAGTAATGGAGGTTTCCTCGGTTACTGGTACCGGCAGTAGTTTCGGCTTGGGTCAAAATGACCCGATGGTAGTAATCGAGGCTCACTCGTTTACCAGAAGCAGTACCAGTTTTGATCTGGGTCAAAATGATCCTATGGTAGTAACGGAGATTTTCTTGGTTACAAATAGCGCGAGCGGTTTTGGTCTGGGTAAAACTGACCCAATGGTAATAACCGATAATTTCTCGTTTACTAGTAGTGGGAATGGTTTTATTCTGGGTCAAAATGACCCGATGGTAGTAGCCGTGGTTTTCTCGGTTACTAGTAGCGGGAACGGTTTTATTCTGGGTCAAATTGACCCAATGGCAGTAACCGCGGTTTTCTTGGTTACTAGTAGCGGGAACGGTTTTATTCTGGGTCAAAATGACCCAATAGCAGTAACCGTGGTTTTCTCGGTTACTAGTAGCGGGAACGGTTTTATTCTGGGTAAAAACGACCCAATGGCAGTAACCGTGGTTTTCTCGGTAACTAGTCGCGGGAGTGGTTTTAGTCTGGGTCGATATAACACAATGATAGTAACCGAAATTTTCTCGGTTACTAGTAGCGGGAACGGTTTTATTCTGGGTCAAAAAGACCCAATGGTAGTAACGGAGCTTTTTTTGGTTACTAGTAGCGGGAACCTTGTTACGCTGGGTCAAAATGACCCTGTGGTAGAAACTGAAGTTTTCTCGGTTATATGTAGTGAGAGCAGTTTTGGTCTGGGTCAAAATGACCCAAAGGTAGTAACTGAGGTTTTCTCGGTTACTAGTAGCGGGAACGGTTTTATTCTGCGTCAAAATGACCCAATGGCGGTAACCATGGTTTTCTCGGTTACTAGTGGAGGGAATGGTTTTAGTTTGGGTCAAAATCACTCAGTGGTAGTAATCGAGATTTTCTCGTTTACTAGTGGCGGGGATGGTTTTGGTCTGGTTCAAGTAGACCCAGTGCGTAAATTTTTATTGTCCTTTTACGTACTTGAAAAATGTTCTCATCACGGTAATTGTGACGAATAATAAGGGGGGAAAAACTATTGGAGTATTATATACACGTTATTACCTCACTTTTCTAATGCCTAGGTATTCTCTTCGACTACATATCTATGAGAATTCATCCCGCACTTATATTAACTTCTATATATGTATGCAAAACGATTTTGATGCGTAGTGCTATGCTCGTACAATTTACGTCTAAGTCATAGAGTCGGTCTAGGAGCTTAACACAGAACATAATCAATTTCTTCCGTTGCTTTGTCTACCCTGTATCCATCTCAATTTTTTTCGTCGACTACACCGCGGGCCGAGGGCAGTTGAGTGATTAGAACCCGAGGGAAAGGAGGAATTGAAAATCAAGAAAAGATAACGATTAAATTTAAAAAAAGGTGAGAAGGCGGGCCATGGAGTTAGGGCCAAGGTACGCAAAAGAGCAACGAGAGAGAGAGAGAGGGAGAGAGAGAGAGTTTTTCTTGAGTTTGACGTAAAAAATATTCTTTATTCTGTGAAATAGTAGTAACATATTTTAAATGCACTGGTCCAGACGCGGGTTTTTTTTCGCCGAACTATTTTTGAGGTGATTTTACGTAACTAAGAAAACCTTGGTTACTACCGTTGGGTTATTTCAACCCAGAATAAAACCGCTTCTGCTACTAGTAACCGAGAAAACCTCGGTTGTTACCATTGGGTCATTTAGACCCAGAATAAATCCGCTTGTGCTACTAGTAACCGCAAAAACCTCGATTACTATGATTGGTTCATTTTGACCAGATTAAAACCACTCCCGCCACTAGTAACCGAGAAAACCACGGTTTCTACCATTAGATCATTTCGACGCAGAATAGAACCGTTCCTACTACTAGTAACCGAAAAAACTTCGGTTACTACAATTGGGTTATTTTGACCCAGAATAAAACCATTCGCGCTACTAGTAACCGAGAAAACCACGGTTACCGCCATTGGGTCATTTTGACCCAGAATAAAACCGTTCCCGCTACTAGTAACCGAGAAAACCACGGTTACTGCCATTGGGTCATTTTGACCCTGAATAAAACCGTTCCCGCTACTAGTAACCGAGAAAACCTCGGTTACTACCATTGGGTCTTTTTGACCCAAGAATAAAACCGTTCCCGCTACTAGTAACCGAGAAAACCTCGGTTACTACCATTGCGTCATTTTGACCCAATCTAAAACCACTCCCGCCACTACCCAGATAGAAATTCGTGTAGTCGGTATTAAGAATACTGTGGCGTGCAGTCACCGTGCCTTCACTGTGCCACAAATCGTCTATCAGGGTAGTAACCGAAAAAACCACGGTTACTACCATCGGGTCATTTTGACCCAGAATAAAATCATTCCCGTTACTAGTGAACGAGAAAACCTCGGTTACTGCTATTGGGTTATTTTCCCCCAGAATAAAACGGTTCCCACTACTAGTAACCGAGAAAAGCACGGTTAGTACCATTGGGTCATTTTGACTCAGAATAATACCGTTCCCGCTACTTGTAATCGAGAAAACCACGATTACTGTTGTTGGGTCATTTTGACCCAGAATAAAACCATTCCCGCTACTAGTAAACGAGAAAACCTCGTTTATTACCATTGGGCCATTTTGACCCAGAATAAAACGGTTTCCACTACTAGTAACCGAGAAAACCACGGTTACTATCTTTGGGTCATTTTGATCCAGAATAAAAACCGTTCCCGCTACTAGTAACCGAGAAAATCTCGATTACTACCATTGGGTCTTTTTGACCCAGAATAAAACCACTCCCGCCATTAGTAACCGGGAAAACCGCGGTTACTACTATTGGGTCATTTTGATCCAACTTAAAACCACTCCAGCTACTAGTAACCGAAACAACCACGGTTACTACCATCGGGTCATTTTGACCGAGAATAAAACCATTCCCGCTACTAGTAAACGAGAAAACCTCGGTTATTACCATTGGGTTATTTTGACCCAGAATAAAACGGTTTCCACTACTAGTAACCGAGAAAACCACGGTTACTACCATTGGGTCATTTTGACCCAGAATAAAACCGTTCCCGCTACTAGTAACCGAGAAAACCTCGGTTGCTACCATTGGGTCATTTTAACCCAGAACAAAATCGGTCCCATTACTAGTAATCAAGATGACTGTATTTACTACCATGGGGTCATTTTAACCCAGAATAAAACCGCTCATGGTACTTGTAACAGAGAAAACCTCGGTTACTACCAGAGGGTCATTTTGACCCAGAACAAAACCTCTCACGCTACTTGTAACCGAGAAAACCTCGGTTACTACCATAGGGTTATTTTGACCTAGCCAAAACTGGTACTGCTACTGGTAACCGAGGAAACCTCGATTATTATTATTTCATTTTAATGGTTAATGGAAAATATTTCCATTGGCCATTAAAATTAAATTATTAATGGAGAATATTTCCATTGACTATTAAAATTAAATGGTTAATGGAAAATATTTCCATTGACGATTAAAATTAAATAATTAATGGAAAATATTTCCATTGACCATTAAAATTAAATGGTTAATGGAAAATATTTCCATTGACCATTAAAATTAAATGATTAATAGAAAATATTTCCCTTGACCATTAAAATTAAATGGTTAATGGAAAACATTTCCATTAAGCTTTTAATTTAAATAGTTAATGGAAATAATTTCCATTAACCATTTAATTTAAATAGATAATGGAAATTATTTTCATTAATCATTTAAATTAAATGGTTAATGGAAAATATTTTCCATTAAACATTTCGCAACCCTGATTGCGATCCCTCGTACGTAATTTGTACGTAATCCATTCGGATATACGATTTATGATAGTTTTCATTTATATCTGGACGAATAATCACATATAATTCGTCCGGGAAAACGATTCTCAATGGATTTTGATGGATGAAAAATGAATGAAAATTTATAACTACAGCGGGGAATACTTACAAGGAAACCTTCCCAGGTGTACCTCGCCGATTTTGTTCCGCTTGGAGTATGTTATTCTACATTGAAATCTAAGAGACACGTATATTTTTTTTGTTGCGGAAACTCATATTTAAGGGGTGAAACACACCCCTAAAGTTGAGGTATCCTAGGGGAGGTTATTCAGTTCCATATATATGCAGACAAGGCGGCAAAACCAAACCAATTGCATTCAATGTTTCATAAAAAATTATGACGACTCGATTTTTTTCAGACCTGAGGGGGTGAATACGCCGAAGTTATAGGGGTTGAAAATTAAAAAAAAGTTACAACAAATAGAATATGCCCGATATGGAAGTGAAAAAAATTGCATAATTAACAGTTTCAAAAGTTAAGAGATACATGTTTTTGCATTGTTCGAAAAAATGCATCCTTAAGGGTGTACTACCCTTACATCCGAATACCTTTAATTTCTGTAGATACGTATTTTTTTAAGTATCTATCTGCTAGAAAATATTCTTTTGGATATAGAACATATCGTGAAATTGTTTAAAAAGATTGTTATCAACATAAAAAAAAATCCCTTGAAAACATTTTTTTTAATAAAATAATTGCGATTTCGTCTTCGTTATATATAATAATCGTTACAACATATGATTCAGGCATCGCAGATAATGAAAATTCTTTTCAATCACATTGTTACCATATTAATATTTCTAATTATTGAATCATTGTTTTTATTATATTTTATATGCTGTATTTTGTACAGATGTATTTTTGATTGACAAATGAAATTATTCATTATATTCTTTACAATAGTGGAAATTGTCAAAAAAGTGTGGGAAACATAATGATTTTTTACACCATGAACACCTAACAACAGCAATATTTTGACATACAGGTACATCACAATGCGCTTTGCAAGTTTTAAAACTAAAATCTACAGGATTTTCAAAATTCTCCGGTCGCCATTCATTATAACCGCTTTTGAACCATGAATACCTAAATAAGTATACATATCATGGAGATGATAATTGGTTGTGAACAAGTGACTGAAGCTTAATTATATTATTTCGTAAATGCAAATTTAAATCATAATCCATTAATATGACATTGTCAGAAAAATGTTTCACATAATTTTTCCATACCCTGAAGTCAAAAACATCCAAAGGTTGAATCTTTCCCGTTGTACCCTGTGGTATTTTTCTTAATTTTATATTTTTATCCCAAAGTTTCGTCTCGTCAACAGCTCGAGGGCTATGCCAGGTCCAGGAGTCAATTAATAAAATACTGTTTGAACCAACTTGGGGGAAGAAGACATTTTGTAGCCAAGTTTTAAAATGTTTTGAAAGTATGAATTAATTTTTCAATTTGCTTCGCTGCAAGAAATAAACAGTATCTTATGTGTTAATATAAGGAATTCTCTAAAAAAATAATTTTTATTATTACTTGAAGTGAGTTTTCCATATTTTGATACTTCTATGTAAACGTTTTCTGGTCTGAATAGTGACGATTCCACTATTGGACCAAATTTACCACTAAGTTCTTTCAAAATCAGGAATAGCGGAGAAAGAAGCCTTCCGCTACCTGCTATAGAGGACTGAATCGTATAACTATGAATTGTAAAAGCAATTGATTGTACAAGGCATTCAACTTATTTCTCTCCTTCAACCGCTAATGTTCTTCCAGAATGCATTTCTAATTGGAAACCACTTTGGTCCGAATTGTAGACGTTCGATAACCCATATTCTTCTATATCGATCTTCACTTCAGAAACAAATTGTTCAGTAAGCTTTCGCAGATTGTCTGCACTTTCAATACTTTTTTTTGTGATAAATTTACTAATTTTTCTGGAAACGATCCTGAGCTTTTTTAAATGAGTATACCCACTTCTCTGACGACTTAAAACGGACATCTTCATGACCGATTTCTTTTTGTGCTTGCATTGCCCATTTGTTCAAGTCGATGTCATATACCATAAGACCAGCATCAACGGCAGCTTTAAAATTGGCTAAAGTGTACTCGCAAATTCTAGCTATTTTTTCTTTATAAGTTCCACTTTTATTTAAATATTTAGCCCATCTTTTTAATTGAGTCACTGATTGTACTTTTCTGAATTTTTGTTTAACGCTTGATAGGCTTAAATTTTTAGTTTTGCCACTTCTCGAATAGTTGACTGCCCTCGATTTATACTCGTACGAAACAGATTCATCATGAGTAGTACAAACATTCGGGAGTAGTACCGGATCATTGATTGCCGATCCCCATTCTTCGTCTTCTACTATTTTCATATTCCAATCTTTGTAAGATTCTTGGAAATATAATGAATCTTCTACGATTGTTTCGACGCCCATGTAATCTTGCATAGCATTCGTTAATATATTTTCAATGCTTTCTTTTAATTGTATTTCATCTTATTTATAGGGCTTTCAGGTATATTTCGGGCTTAAAAATGTGCCAAAACTAATCATATCACATTAAGCGGATTCACTTTCATTTTTGATAATAAATACACTTGATTTCTTAACTTATGGAACTTTTAACAACTTTTGATTGCAAACAAAATACAGAGTTATACACGCCTTTGATTGTTGATATTATTTTATCACGAGATAAATTCCTTTTAACTCGCACTTATCGAATTGAAGCAATTTCTGAAGAACGCGACTTATAAGCGTAGCACAGGCCATCATATGTCAAATAAGAGAGGCAGAGGCAGATAACAGTTATATATTTCTTATCAATGTATTTTGAAACTTCTTTCAATGATAGGTGAAGTAGAATATCAACTCAGAGAATCAGATAGCTAATAAGCAAGGCTAACGAACATATACAAAGTAAAAGGTTCGAAATGATAAAAGATATCAGTTCATTTACTGCTACGTGATTGTAACAATAAACATCACGTGTATAACAAACTTCTTTTTCTCTAACAAAACGAGAACGAATTTAGCCGATTTTTTTCAACATTTTTTTGATAATAAAAAATAAAGAAATAAAAATAAAAATAAACCCTCCATAGCAAAATAGTGACACACATGCAAATTAATAACCTTTTTAAAATTTTGTTTCAGACAATAATTACGGCTAGAATCGTGCACATCGTTTTTTTATAGGACATTTTCAATGATAGAAAAAAAACAGTGTAAAAAATGAATATAACGTCAAGAATTCATCCTCTATTCTTTAAGAGTGATTTAATGAAACATCAAAAAATCGGTTGAAACAAAATCGCGAAAAAAACTACTTTTCGACCCCTCACACAGAAATGGTCGCTCAAGTAAAGAATTTTCATTATCTGCAATGCCTGAATCATATGTTCTATCGATTATTTTCAAGGGATTTTTTTTTATGTTGATAACAATTTTTAAACAAGTTCACGATATATTCTATATCCAAAAGAATATTTTCTAGCAGATAGATACTTAAAAAAAATGTATCTACAGAAATTAAAGGTATTCGGATGTAAGGGTAGTACATCCTTAAGGATGCATTTTTTCGAAAAATCCAAAAACATGTATCTCTTAACTTTTGAAACTGTTAATTAAGCAATTTTTTTCACTTCCATATCGAGCATATTCTATTTGTTATAACGTTTTATTAATTTTCTACCCCTATAACTTCGGCTTATTCACCCCCTCAGGGCTGAAAAAAATCGAGTCGTCATAACTTTTTATGAAGCATTGAATGCAATTGGTTTGATTTTGCCCCCTTGTCTGCATATATATGGAACTGAATAACCACCCCTAGGAGACCTCAACTTTAGGGGTGTGTTTCACCCCTTAAATATGAGTTTCCGCAACAAAAAAAAATATGTATCTCTTAGATTTCAATGTACAATAACATACTCCAAGCGGAACAAAATCAGCGAGGTACACCTGGGAAGGTTTCCTTGTTAGTTTCCTTCAACTATAGTGGGGAATATTCAAAGTTTTTTCAAATGTAACGGAAATTTTTTTCGGTATTCGGACGACTAGACACTGCGAAAAAATTAGTGTCTAGGTTTAATTAAAAAAATATTTATTTAGGCACTGTTCAATAGTTCATGATTACACTTTATTTTCCCACCATCACTCTTCTATCTATATAAATGTCACTCTTTACTCGTCTATCTATAAACACCACTCTAACCAAAAGTTGAAATTGACCGCGATCTTTATAACCTCATGACTCTGTTTTAAAAAAGATATTGTTCAGCTGTCATTTGGACGATCAATCGAATATCACCACACTGAACCACGAAATGTTTTTTTAAATAAATTTATCGATATAATTGCTCACACGTCCCGCACTTCGTTATGTCAAAACGTTCAAACTTTCCGTCAGCTCCGTACAGAGGAAAGACGAGTCGTCGTGACCAATCGCAACTCGTTGCTTCCGTCGCCGGAGACCGGCTTTTATGGAAATGGGTTTTGATGGGCATCAAAACGCCTTTGATTGCATCGTCTGAGCGCATATACAGACATGGCAAATTCTTGAATGTAGTAAAATCGAGCATAATCCTAAGCCTGTGCAAAGATTTTTCTCAGCAATTACGCAACCAATCCTGCTGATTTTGGGCTCAATCGAAAGAGCATCGCTCAATTAGTCAAAAGTTCGCTTTTCAAGCCGCCAAATGAGTCCTAGGCTCTGCAATTAGCGAATATGTCATAAAATTTTTACCCCCACCACCGCGAATCGTCTTGTTCCGAGATAATATAGACTCGGCGAGCCTCGGGCCAGCAGACAACAGAGCTGTCTATGTACTTGTCCCGAGACTCTACCGAGTCTCTTGATACGATAATGTATACAGAGTGCCACAAAAGTAACGGGACGGCTGAATATTTCCGCAGGTAAGACAATTTCCCAAAATTTTAAGGTCCTTCTTGAAGTAACTTTTCCCAAGGAATCCAATGGTGACCTTGATTTTGACCTTGGCGACGTCCTTCAAGGTTATTTCAAGGTCAACTTTTGTTTTTCAAATGGGAACCCCCTTTTTTGACATCGGCAACCGATAGAGCGAGAAATGTTACGTACAGATATGTACTTAAGTCACCGGCCCCCTTTGACCTTGAAGATCACTGCAGGGTTAATTAAGCTTAAACACAGTATGGATACCTCGGACAAGAATAGAAGCTTCTTAAATTCTATCTTTAAGACCAAAGTTATCAATTTTAATAAGTTGCATCTAGTGGTGACCTCGATCATAACCATGACCTTCAGGATGATTTCAAGGTCAACTTTTTTTTGCAATAAAAACTCCCTTTTTGCCATCTGCAATCGATAGAACGAGAAATTCGACGTACAAATATGTATACTCAAGTCATCGGTCGAATTTGACATTGAAGGTCAATGAAATTGAAGGTCAATGACATTGAAGATCAATCAAAATTTGATTTACTTTTAGCATGACTCAGGAACAACGACGTGGACGTAGTAAATTCTGTTCCCTTTCGGGTGCTTGATTAGTGTGAGTCCCCGTGCCTCTCACGTTTTGGGGTGCTTGATTTGTAACTTAAAGGATTAAAGTTGACCTCGAAATCACCTTGAAAATCATGGTCAAGGTCACGATCGAGGTCACCGCTAGATGCGCCTTGTTAAAATTGATGACTTTGGTCGTAACGAAATAATTGAAAAAGCTTCTATTCTCAGAGGTGTTCATACTGTGTTTAAGTTGAATTAACCCTACAGTGACCTTCAATGTCAAATTCGACTGATGACTTGAGTACATATCTGTACGTCGAATTTCTCGTTGTATCGATTGCGGATTTCAAAAAGGGAATTTTTATTACAAAAAAAGGTTGACCTTGAAATCACCTTGAAGGTCATGATCAAGGTCATGATCGAGGTCACCACTAGATGCGCCTTGTTAAAATTGATAACTATGGTCTCAACGATAGAATTTAAGAAGCTTCTATTCTTGTCCGAGGTATCCATACTGTGTTTAAGTTTAATTAACCCTGCAGTGACCTTCAAGGTCAAAGGGGATCGGTGACTTAAGTACATATCTATACGTAAAATGTCTCGCTCTATCGATTGCCGATGTCGAAAAAGGGGGTTCCCATTTGAAAAACAAAAGTTGACCTTGAAATTACCTTGAAGGTCATCGCCAAGGTCAAAATGAAGGTCATCATTGAATTCCTTGGAAAAAGTCACTTCAAGAATGACCTTAACATTTTGGGAAATTGTCGTACCTGCGGAAATATTCAGCCGTCCCGTTACTTTTGTGACACCCTGTACAATTGAAATACATGAAATTAACATTTGTCTTAAAATTGAATTCTATTTCCTACTAGGAAATGAATTTAGAAGTTGAATTTGGAGATTCGTTCCCAAATTAATTAGGGTTAGAATTGCGAGTTTTGAATAATTGCCAAATCAGAGTCTCGACTTTTCGAGGATTATAATTTTGTTGTTCATCCATAAAGGTTTTCTTACATTTGTGTATCTTCGTACAGTCGTAGACGTTTTATAACAAAACAATATTCATAACGAACGTGACGTATGTTTTATATATACATAACGGTTTCCATTGGACCACGGAGCACTTAATTTACTGTACATACATCTCGGTCATGGCCGAGCGGTTAAATGCGCTGATGTAGGTGTCGATTACTTTATAAACGATGTATATTTTTTTGTTATACGTCACTCTGGCACTATTATGATTGCCGGTATTTTTGCAGAAGCTACACCAATACGATACAGAATTAAGGGCTAAAACCACTGTAACGGCCTCAAAAAATGCTTTTTTTCGACCATTTTTTCGGGTGGAAGGAAAGGTAATAGAATAATAATATTTGGGGAACTTATTAAGCATATATTTAACTGTACAACAAAAAATTATGATTGAAAAATATTTAAAAATGGCGACACCAGAGCCATTCCCGCGAGGCTTGTTGAATTCGAGGCGCTCTGCAGCACGCAGTGTAACTGGTGCAATTGTTGATCAGGAATTTAAAAAAAAACATTTAATCTAGACACTCATAGCTAGTGAAGTGTATAACTTCACTATATACGTAGGGGATTTTGAAAATATTCATTTTTGTATTATTGGCAAGTGTTTGAATGAAGACGTTCAATTTTCGACAGAAAAAAGGGGTAATTATTTGTTGATAAAAAATGTTTAAATGAACTTATCGAAAATTCCGTATGTATTTCATTTCGAAATATTATTTTTAAGATATTGTCAAAAATTCAAATGAAAAGAATGAAAATTGTTGGAGTTATGCTGCGTGCCGTTTTGAAAAATCGTGTTTCAAGAAAAATGCGTTTAAAGTTTTGAAAGTTTTGAACTTTTTTTTTTCAGGTACAAACCTTTTTGCCTCATATTCAAGAGAGTTCAAAGTATATTTTAAGCCAATAAGAAAAAAATCGATTTTTCGAAAATTGTACAGTGGTTTTATCTGTTAACTATTAATAAAAGCATGTTAATGTTCACCCAATAAATAATGTTGAAAAAACGAGATATGTTTATGAGAGGGGATATTCCATAAAACGTGGCAAGTCAAATACCTAAATAAAAGGAGCATTTAATTCTTATTATTTAAGGAGTATTTAATTGTTATTTTTGCGGCAAACAAAATATTTTCGGCTAGTTCAAAATAACATCAATTAGGTAATAACGGTTACAAATTTAGAACATTCAATTTTGATATAAGGAGTTTGCAGTTGAATCAATAACCCGCTGATGAAATAGGCGTATAGAACGTACGTCATAGTTTGGCTCATTCGAATAAACGATCACAAGACAATTGTTATTCCCACACGTGTCGAAGCCGAACCTACGTAAGAGTGGCATTTTTTTAGCCGAATTTCGGTTGAATGGAAAATTTGAAACAGTTTCACGCCACTGAGTCGCGAGAAATCACCAGAATACAAGAACAAATATAGCTCATATAAATTATTACGAATTGAAACATTTTTTAAATAAAATTCAATGTGAGAAAATTTTTAAAAAAGCACAGAACAAAATTACCACAAAACTATATTTTGCAAAAGTGAAACTTCGAGCCTCTGAACTCTAACGTAAACTTTAATTTTTAAATTTCAACTTTCTTTTTTGCGCTTTCTTCGTGGATTTGAGGTGCTTTTCTTGGCAAATATCTTACTAGTCGGAAAATTGATAATAATTGTTACCCTCAATATTGTTTAATCGACAGTATAGAATTACTATTTAATTCAATTACCGTTTACATTCTTGATGTCGCTTCTTCGACGTCTTTGACATTTCATAACGAGTGAATTTTTCCTCGCCCTCATAACGTCAACTAATTTCATTTTAATGCTAATTAAAAATGAAATTGTTATATCAATCAAAGGGAACTTGAATTTTGATACATTTTTTTTAAATGTAATCGAATGATGACGTTTAAAATTTGACAGATGAAATTTGTCAAATATGTTGACATTGACATGTCTAATGCTTTTTCTATTTCAAATGGCATCTCTTCTGGTTGTCGTACGAATTAAATTTTCGGAAGTCTTGGTATAAAAACGTTATCAACCTATACCGATATAAGGTGCGTTCGACTTGGGCGCTTTCAACGCTTAAGGGAGCTTTCCAGTGTGACAGCCCGAAAAATCGCTGTTTTTCGCGATTTTTTTTTTTAAAGAAAAAATAATCTAATCGGTCTGGTTTTTTTTGTATATTAATTGGGTATTGAAGAATACAAAACAATTTTTTAAAGATCGATTTATTTATTAATTAATATCTATAAAAATGATGAAACAATTGTTGCAGAAAATGCACTTGGATGTGGTGTCCACGTTGGGGGTCACAATTTTGATCTGAAACAAAAAACACAAAAAGATTATTGATCGGTATATAATTGGCTTTCGAGCTATGGAGGCTTTTTTTTTTTTTTTTTGCAAAAATGGCGCCGGTTTGAACAAAAAGTATCGATTTTAGCATTTTTTTTTGGCAGTTTTTTTTACAAAAAAATAGGAAGATGTCAAAAAAAAAAAAAGCTTCCATAGCACGATAAACAATGACGTTAAGAATATTGTGTAAAAAATTCAACTCGATAGCTTTAAAACTCTGCCCTCCAAGTTGGACACCGTTTTGTAAAATGCTGTTTCGAGAAAAACGCGTTCAAAGTTTCAAGTGAGGAAATTTTAGGTAAATCGTTTACTTACGGTCAATCAGCGATGCCAGGTCCATACAATATCCCTTCTGCTTCTTCGAAAAGATTCGGACTTCAAACTCTGGACTCTTTTTCAAGATTTTTGCTGCCGAAGTGCTCGCAAACGTTAGATCCATTTCGATATCGTGTCGATTTGTTCCCTTGAAACCCGCGGATCTTTTTCGTTCATTTCGCGGATGTCCGCTTCTCGAGCCTTTTCTATCCTGCCACGCACATTTCTCTTTCGTAGATCTATCCATTTTGAATGTCGAAACCGAACTGAAAGACGAACCGGACTCACGTTGGAAGGTACACGAGCAGGTAGGAACGAGACAATAGAAATAACGGTCGCACGGGCAGACGGCCGACGCGGCAGCTGTAGCGCTCCGTTGCCTTCTTCCAAGAAATGCTGTACAGTAACCGAAATAATCTGAATTTCGGCATGAAAATTTCAGGGAATATTCGGAAGACTGTATACTATTCGATAAAGCAAAAAAAAAATCGATTTTTTGAAAATTTCACACTGGAAAGCTCCCTTAAAGCTACTCAAAGCGCAAGGTATAGTAATACCGTTCAATGGTAGAGCCCCAGTTTGAGGGCGAAAGCGTTCATGTCGAACGCATCCATAGAAAAAGGTTTTGCATTGAGGTTGTTGCTAAAAAATTTCGAGGTGATTAAATTCGTAAAAATTTTACTATTTATGAAAGTATGTTTCCCGAATATACTGGCGAAAAGAAAGTGCAGGTTACCGCATTCATTTTAGAGAAATTAATTGTTGAAGTTCAAGAAAAATGGTACTCCATTGCATTAATTGTATGGGGTAAATCTATTATCCTCGTATTTTTTTGCGAATATTGGCCGTAAAAATAAAGAAAATTACTCAAAAAATGAGTACCGTATTGAATAAAGCATATAGATCAATGTTACTGAAAAAAACAAATAGGTAACCGAATTAATTAACGAGAAATCATCAAAAGTAAACAACAACTTTCCGAAAAAGTGAGGCTAATGTAGAAATCTCTATTGGAATGTGGCAACGTCGCAGGTACGGCTATAGTACAAGCTATCAAAGAATCAGCACGGTGGTTTGAATTTTGTTACAATCAAATGCAAGTAATGAGAACCTTTTTCATTTCATTTTATTTTTCTCAATGATGGTGCGATGCTTGTAACAATGAGCACGGACGAATCGTTATTTCTATCGACAATTTAGTGACGTACTAATATTTTTTTGCAGTTTATCGTCATTTTTCTTTGATGCCGACATAACCTATAAAAATACCCACCAGTACACGTAAAACAGCTGTCACAGGCTTCACTAAATCCAACCTAACGATCGCGCATGTCCAAAGAATGCGCGACATTAAATTATCGAAATTTAATTTTCTAATAATCCTAATTAATTAAAATGAACATATATGTAAATAATAGTTAAGATTATTACTATATAATGGGAAATTTTTGCATCATTCGTTCGTACACATTGTTGATATTCAACTTTTATAAGTTGGCATTGTTGACGTCACCTAATGCATAAGTATAGGAGCTTCGTCTCTTTCCCCCACCCTCTAAAAGATTTAGCAACAACCTTAGCTACAAGATGATACTGCGTAAACGTGACATGAGGCAATTCATTGGATTGAAATATAACGGGATAACAAAAATTCACGTACAGATAATCAACAACTCTATTGCTTTATTTCGACATTTTGATAATCTTCGAATACAATATCCTTTCGGCTTATCATAGTTTCAGTATTAGATAAAAAATGGCAAATCGATTGACGTTATCAGTATCAATATTAATTTTGACAAAACGAAAATGCTGATCGGTCGATTTGTACTCCGTCGACATTTAACAATTCGGTGTCTCTCCAACTCTCTGAGAAACTCGGAATAAATACCTATTTTTTAGAAAATTTAAGATCGTACTATTATTGATTTGGAAGCATCAAATCTTGAAAGTTGAACAGGTACAGTTTATTTTAATTATATATGTATTTTAAACTTGGCCATTATTTTTGTGGGAAAATTGTTTTTCCTTCAATTCTTTCTCGTCACAATATAAACCATCGATTCATTATCATCCAATTCCTTATGTTTATTACCTAGGATATCAAATAACACGTTGAAAAGATCTTATTTTTCAAAGATAATTTTTACTCCATTTTTAATAATGTTCAAAGTATCGTTAATTATTTTGAGTTTTGAGTCGAACAGATCATATTTCTATGACAACGTTTCAACAACCGTGCCGAGTCAATTTGGCCTTGTGTGACCTTGGGATGCTACCGATGTGTGATTCTGGAGGGTCAAAGTATAATTATTCTAATACTAAATAGCTGAGTTTCGGAAAATGAAGCGTCTTCGAGTTCGATAACACAAGTTTCATGAGATTCGTATCCGAAAAAGCTTCGGCTTCGAACACGGAGATGGGATTATACCTAAAGTCCAGCTCACGCAAATATTTATTCTTGATAACGCCTGCATTCAATTTTGTAATATTGTTCAAAGCGAGATTTACATGAGTCAAACCTTTCGGAAGGTCGTTGAGCAGTTCGCTCGTAATGTCATCGATCTTGTTCAACTGCAAATCAAGAGATTTGACTGTTGGGTCGTTAAGACGATACCATTCTTTCTTGAACGCTTTGATGCCTTCCATACTAAGGACAACGGATTCATACTGGAACGGCCGTAAACGCGTCTGGCAGTTAATGTCTTCTACGTACTCACCCCCATGGACCACGATTTCTATTATAAAATGAACAGTGCCGTCGTCGTCTATGCAAAAATTCAAAAGTTTAAATGGCTGTTGAAAGGCGTCGTTTGTCACGTCTCTGAAATCATTACCAGCCGTGAGGATTTTCGTGTGTTTAGGAACTCCGTAAAAGCTACCTTTACACAAATATTTTATGCTGTTGTTCCTGATGTCGAGTGTCCGAAGATGATGCAAGCTATGAAAAGCGTACTGAAAGTATTCCAACCTGTTGTTCGCTAGGGAAAGCTCTTTCAGCATCGGAAACTTCCGAAACGCCACCGCATGCAAGTGTCTCAAATTATTATTGGACAAATTGAGATTTGTTATTGTGTCAAGGTCGTCGAACAAGACGTTTTCGTCGATTGCCTGCAAACTCAAACCCGAGAGATCCAAACACTTTGACGATTTGGGGGTCCTCTGAATGCTCTTTAAAGTATTTTCTTCGATGGTGATCACGTAATTACTCCGTCTTAACTCGTACGCTCTTGTAGACCCTCCGAGAACCAATATAGCCATCAAAATGAACATGATCGATAGGGCTTTCTTCTCTTATCTGTCAAATTAGGTATATACAGTAAAGTTCTACAAGATTTATTTTTTGAGGCTCGAGTATTCACATTAAGGCTTATTGCTAGGTTTTTTGAAGTTTGACTTGAAAATTTCACAAATGGGAAAAATGTTGAGAGAATAATAATAATTCTGACCCTTGGATTTATATCAAAAACATATTGTTTTCACACCAATAGACATTGGAATATTTTGTCATTAACCGCTTGGCTGCACGCGGGTACGAATTTGCACCGCCAATTCTGAGTTTTTTTCTGAATTCTATGTAAAACACAATTTTTGTTTTTCCCTGTAAACTAGATTATATTTTTTTGTTCTAATTTTAATGATGAAAAATGATTTGGAAACATTTTGAGGTTTAAAAATCACTTGTGATAAATTAAAATTGGACATTTCAAGCTACACCGAAAACTCGATTTCGCTCAATCAACTAAATCCGTGCGAACAAAATGAATTTTGTTGATTAAATAAACGTTCCTTCGTGGTGAACAATATTTATTTCAGCCAGTAAATTAAGTGCGTAGGATAATCAAATCTTTTGTTTGATCAACAAAATGTTTTTCACCACACCTCCACGGAAAGTTTGACTTTCCGCCTTGCGTAAGCCGAATTTTCCGCGGAGATATGATGAAAAATAGTATACGCACACACGGGAGGGAAAGAGGCGATGCCAAACCGCGTGCTTGCCACCCGAGCCGAAGGCGAGAGTGGCAATTCCGCACGCGGTTTGACATAGCCTACTTTCCCTCCCTAGTGGCGTAATATACTATTGTTCGCCGCCTGTCAGTTGACCCAACATCCGAATTAGTTGGTTCAACGAAGATTTTGCCGATTCAACGAAGTTAGTTTCTCAGTCTAGAGATACAAGAGTTTGAAAAACGGCTGGTGCACATTCTCACCAGTGTGCAGGTTAAATCATCACAAAATAGGCGTGCAGCCCAAGGATTAAATTATTAAAAAAGCTTCACCGTATTAAGGCGCTATTAGAGTTTGAACGCTAAAAAAGGCTATTTTTGGGAATTTTTTCTGGGCATGCTGCTTTTGCTACATTTTTATGTGCAAACACTGCACTTGAACAAAGCGCCTCGAAAAGTAGGAGGCAAACATTCTCCACCATATCTCAGGAATGACTTGACTGACACTAAAAAAATAAAGTGCGTTAGATTAAGTATAATGTTAGGTAGGTAATGACATTTGGATATTAATTTTTATCGATAAATAACAAAATGGCGGATGAAAACAGAAAAAAAATAAAAAATACGTTTTCCTCACTGTTTTTTGTACAAAAAAGATATTAAAAATATAATATAAAATCAAAATTTTAACTTCGTAGAGCGTTAATTTCTAGGAATATATATGTAGAATATGTGATTTAAATTTCATAAGGATCGGTTAAGTAGTTTTTGAGATCTCGTGAAGACCAATTTCAAAAATGGTGTTTCGAGAAAAACGCGTTCAAAATTTTTGGCGCTCAGGTACGCGCCCTAAGGTACTCATGTAAAGGACGCTGAAAAATATACTTAGACTGCTCCGATCGTTTTGAAATTTTTACACAACTATGTATATACTTTCGAAAAATGAAAAAAAAAATCGATTTCTCAAAAGTGTCAAACTCTAATAGCCCCTTAAGGTAATTGAGTAATTTACCTTCGCTGTAAGCGAACTTACCAGAAATGTAAAACGTATGTTCTTTTTTCGACGGAGGTCCTCGTATCTTGCGTCTCCATATACCGCTGATTAACTATTGATAAAAGCATGTTAATGTTCACCCAATAAGTAGTGTCAAAAAAATGAGATATGTTTATGAGAGGGGATATACCATAAAATGTGGCAACTCAAATATTTACATAAAAGGAACACATTTAATTTTTATTATTGCGGCAAAGAAAATATTTTCGGCTAGTTCAAAATATCATCAATTAGGTAATAACGATTACAAATTTAGAACATTAAATTTTGATATAAGGACTTTGCAGTTGTATCAATAACCCGCTGACGAAATAGACGTATGGAACGTATGTCATAGTTTGGCTCATTTGAATAAACGATCACAGGACAATTGTTATTCCCACACGTGTCGAAGCCGAACTTACGTGAGAGTGGAATTTTTTTAACCAAATTTCGGTTGAATGGAAAATTTGAAACAGTTTCACGCCACCGAGTCGCGAGAAATTATCAGAATACAAGAAAAAATATAGCTCATATAAATTATTACGAATTGAAACATTTCCTAAATAAAATTCAATGTGAGAAAATTAAAAAAAAAAAGCACAGAACAAAATTACCACAAAACTATATTTTGCAAAAGTGAAACTTCAGGCCTCTGAACTCTAATGTAAACTTTAATTTTTCAATTTCAACTTTCTTTTTTGCGCTTTCTTCGTGGATTTGGGGTGCTTTTCTTAACAGATTTCTTGCTAGTCGGAAAATTGATAATTATTACCCACAATGTTGTTTAATCGACAATATAGAATTACTATTTAATTCAATTACCGTTTACACCCTTGACGTCGCTTCTTCGAGGTCCTTGACATTTCATAACGCGTGAATTTTTCCTCGCCCTCATAACGTCAACTAATTTCATTTTAATGCCAATTAAGAATGAAATTTTTATATCAATGAAAGGGAACTTGAATTTTGATACATTTTTTTTAAATGTAATCAAATGATGACGTTTAAAATTTGACAGATGAAATTTGTCAAATATGTAGTGTGACGAAAATTTTTTGAGCAAGTCACATTTAATAGAAAATTGGTCGAACCTCCCCGACCCTCCCGCTCAATGTTCCGGCTACAACAAAATCTCTTAGAACCGATTTCGAGAAAACAAAAATTATTGTTACCGTTATTAATTATTTTTGATTTTTGCATTTTAATTCCGAGCCATATTTGAAACTGGGGCTAAGGGCTTACACACACCGATCCCGTCAGCTGTATTGGCGTCTGAACGAGAGCGAGAGAGACAAACAACATCGATCAATTACTATCATCGTTGGTGTATTTCGAGCAGGGCTCATACACTTGGCGATTTCCGTCTTCGATTTATTGCTGCCAATCTCTGGATCTCGCCCAATAACTATACTGGCTAACGAAATTATGAAGATTGAGGATTCTCGTCGTCGCGCATCATTCGTTACCTTTTCGCCGTTATGATATTTCGTCGAATGTATCTAGTCTCCCGAAAATATTTTCTGACGTCGACAATTTCAATTAGAAGGCTCATCCATGGAAAAATAGTTAACATCAAAAGCTATGAGTCTGTAAAGAAAAATTTTGAATTGACCGTTACTCCAAGCTTGGTTTACTGCATTTTGGAGTTTACTAGCGTTTTCTCAGCCATTTCTTCGTCTGTCATTTGCAAGAATTGCAATAGTGAAGTGACATTTAAACAGTTTGGTGTACGAGGCTTGGATTTCAAGATTTCTATGGAGTGCGAATGTGACGAAATAAATCGTCGCATGGTTTTTGTAATGCGTTTATTAGGACTCGACTTAGAAGGTTTGAAAATGTTTTGTGGACTGATGGATATGGGACAAGGTTTGGCTCGAAATACTTATTATGGAGTATTAAATTATATATATATATATATATATAAGCAGCTATATCTTGTATAAACGGTCGAAGCAGCTATATATATATAGCTGCTTCGACCGTTTATACAAATGCGTTGTCTTTGGGAGCGGAGACTCAAAACAATAATGAGTCGCTAAACTCACTAATCTGGACTTTCGCTCCGAAGCATCTTCATTCTGGTGCAAAAGTCGTTGAAATCACCATATTTCTTGCTGTGTTAATCTTCAACGAAGGGTTCGAATCTATTCTAAAGCTGATGAAAGTCATGGGAGTAAACATTGGCCTAAATGCCCAAGCGTTCGACTATCAGCGTAACGATTCTCGCATCGACCGCTCAGAGAGACACTTGAGTGATTTCGCCAAACAAGCCTGGATTTGAAACAGAGAAGAGAAAATGGCCTTGCATGACTTATTTGAAGAAGAGGAAGTATACTCTATGGTCCAGGCATGGCAGATTGATGGTGAGACCATTTTTTTATTATGAATTATATACAATAACTTTCAAACGCGTTTTTCTCAAAGCACGATTTTTTCAAACTGCTGCCATGATATCTCAAAAACTGCTTAATTGATTCTACTGAAATTTATATAGCATCTTTAGTGCATATGAACCTGCAAGTCGAACTGAAATAATTAAGATTGCTTAATTAGTTTTCTATTTACCAGCTAAATAGACCCCAAAAAAAGTGAGAAAAATTGAATTTTTTTTAAAGCATAAAAAAAATTATTTTTTGGAATTCTGACTTTATTTTAGTTCCATGTAGAGCCTCAAGTCTCACAATTGGAATGGCGTTTGGTTTTTTGATTTCAGATAAGCAGAACGGCCGGAATCATGGCAGCAGTGAAGCACCTCTTTTTTTATATGTGTTCCTGTTGGGCGGTGTATCTCCGATTATATTCAATATATTGACTTTAAAAAATTCACAGTTTGTTTAAATGTTAATAAAAATGAAATATAATTTATAAATTATTTTATTTTAATGGTTTGTCAAAAAAAATCCCCAAAAAAGTATTAAAAAATCTGCCTTCACACTAGATGACCGCGTTAAATTTTCGGAAGTGGGTCTTGGGATAAAAACGTTTTCAATAATATCGACCTATACCGATATAGGGTGCGTTTGACTTGGGCGCTTTTAAAGCTTAAAGCTACTCAAAGCGCAAGGTATAGTAACAACGTTCAATGGTAGAGCCGCGGTTTGAGGGCGAAAGCGTCCAAGTTGAACGCACCCATAGAAAAAGGTTTTGCATTGACATTGTTGCTAAAAAATTTCGAGGTGATTAAATTCGTAAAAAATTTACTATTTATGAAAGTAAGTTTCCCGAATATACTGGCGAAAGAAAGCGCAGGTTACCGCATTCATTTTAGAGAAATTAATTGTTTGAAGTTCAAGAAAAATGGTACTCCATTGCGTTAATTGTATGGGGTAAGGCTAGTATCCCGTAAAAAACAGCATATATGCTGTAAAAAAGTTGAGACAAGTACATTTATTCCCTCCAAATAGTTGTTCCGGTAAAAAATCTCCTTCTGAACGCGAACCCTAACAAAAAGTTATAAAAGAGGTTTTCTTCGAAAAAAACCAACCTTGCAAATATTCTCTCATTCAAATCAAATCTCTCAAAAAAATTATAGGAGAACCCCACAAAAATTTTCTCAATAAATTAGAAACTCACAAGAAGTTATAAGAGAGCCTCACAAAAATTTACCAATCAAATCATAATCTCATAAAAGATGCCAATTCAAATCGAACCAAAAATTAAGTCTAAACTTTACAAAAATAAATTACAACTATAAATCATTAATAGTAAAATACATTAAAGCCTATTAACCTCTAATAAAAAATCTTTCAATAAATTAAAAATATGGATGTACTGTACAGTTGTTCTACAGAAAAAACAAAAAATAACAATGAAAAAAAAATCGGATACAAAAAAAATTCAAAAGAAAAAAATTGGATTGAAAAAAAATTTTCGGCATAATTACTTGGCGAGTTTGTAACCATGAGTGAATTAAGCAAATTGAATTAAATTAAGGACATTATATAAATTAATCAAAAAAACTCGCCAAGTACTTCGGCCGAATTTTTGTTTTCAATCTAATTTTTTTCTTTTGAAATTTTTTTTGTATCCGAATTTTTTTTCATTCCTTTTTTTTATTTTTGTTCTTTTTCTGTAGAACAACTGTACTGCAGTACATCCATATTTTTAATTTATTGGAAGATTTTTTATTAGAGGTTAATAGGCTTTAATGTATTTTACTATTAATGATTTATAGTTGTAATTTATTTTTGTAAAGTTTAGACTTAATTTTTGGTTCGATTTGAATTGGCATCTTTTATGAGATTATGATTTGATTGGTAAATTTTTGTGAGGCTCTCTTATAACATTTTGTGAATTTCTAACGTATTGAGAAAATTTTTGTGGGGTTCTATAATTTTTTGAGAGATTTGATTTGAATGAGAGAATATCTGGAAGGTTGGTTTTTTTTCGGAGGAAATCTCTTTTATAATTGTTTGTTAGGGTTCGCGTTCAGAAGGAGATTTTTTACCGGAACCACAATTTGGGGGGAGTAAATGTGTTTGTCTCAACTTTTTTACAGCATATATGCTGTTTTTTGCTGGGTTACAATTACCTTCAATACCGTAACCGTGAATTTTTATTACCGGACCTTAACACAGTAGTTATTGAAAAGTTCTTCTACGTGTCGATATTAGCAGCATAAATGCTATTTTCATCATTAAAACTTCAAATCCACGTTAAAATCTTTGCAACTCAATCAATTATATCCGTATGTATTATAACGCTTTTCCCGTCAAGCGCTTCAAATTATATTTGCTCTCGATACTTTCTGGACGCCAGTAAAGATAATTCTTAAACAAATTTTATTTGAAGTTATCGAGAACAAAATAATAAGGTTCCCCGGTCGTAGCTGTATTTTAAACCAATGGTAGTAGAGGGGTTGGGTCAATTATATAAAATAAATATTCACGCCAACAATCGGCATCCGGAATTACAATAGCATTTATTATTAAATGACATTAAAATTTTGAATAAAATAAGATTTCCGGAAAAATATTATATCAAAAGTTTACAATAGTTCTCAATATTTGACATTCAATCATTTAAACGAATTTATAATTTTTAAGTGTTCGAAAATAATTTTATAACAAAAATATTTGCCTTTCGACCCGATATTATAACAATTTACATTACAACTATGGATCTCGAGATTGGGTTACATCAAATACTAGAATTCCTTTCGGCAATTCAAAATAAAACTTTAACAACGACAATTCGCGAATGTTTTAAATCGCGGGACAAGACGTTACTAGAATTTTCCAAACGCGTATGTACCCCGAAACAATATCGCTCTTTTAAATCCCAAAATTCACAAAATATACTCGCGAGTACAAAACGGTACGAAATCACAACAAAACACAATGAGAGCGAAACGACGGCTCACCGCTACAGCTTCAGACATTGGAAATCCGGAAAAGGACCACGGATGGTTCCACTCGATAATTCCGATGGCGTCGGGTTCTTGATCGAAGACGGCTACGGCTTGAGAAAAGACGTCCTCCGTCGCTGCTGCCTAAAAATCGAGTCCCCGATAATTTTCCCGAAGCGCGATTTCGCGGATTAGGGTCCTTGCCCCCCCACCCTTCGCCTACTCACGGGAATCTAGAATTTTCTCGAACCTTCGCTCTCTCCTTTTATTAAGCCCGCTATATTTGAATTTCGAGTGTGAATTCGAAACGGCCGCGACGCTGATCAAAGATGACTTTCGATACGTCCGAGGTTTACCGAAGATCCCCGATGCTGATTGACGCATCGTCGAGTTCGACAGCTCCGGGTGAAGGCTTCGAGCTAGCGACCCTCGCTCGATATGATTTTTCGCGCTCCGTCGATGACCTTGACGACCGAAACTTCGCAAGCCTTCCCTCTGAACGATCCGACAATTCTGACAACGATGATAATTCCGATGTTCTCTCTCTCTCTCTCTCGATGTTTTTCGATGTATGAGATCGTATAAATCATCGTTCGCTCGTATAAAAAAAATTATAAAATAAAAGAAATTAATAATCAGTAAATACGCTAGCGTTTGGCCCTTCTAGATAAGTGCGAGAGCAATTCGTCAGCGACGAAAAATGTTCCTTTCTCGTGCCGTGCCAATTGTTAACCAATTTGTGACAAAATTACCACGTCACAGTATTCATCGAAAACACTTTTAATCAATTGAGGTACCAAATTTCAATACATCAAGTTGGAGGAAACTTTCGAATAATTCATCAATTAAAACAGGATGAAATTTCAACAGCATCTATTATTCGCCTCTATGTTTGACTATGAGAAAAAAAAATGATTACTTTTACCGTCACCAAAACTATATAAATGTCTGTCGGAATATATAAATATGTAATATACCTAAATTATTTAGAAATTCATAAGGAAATGTTATAATTGATGATTGTAAATGTGGCCATGTACTTTTAATATATCTAACGCGGATAATTATAATGTTTTATGGAAAAATAAATATTTATATATATTTTTCGATCTTCTAAATTATGTCAGTTCCATATGCTGTTATGGACATCCAAGTATTTCTGAAATATAATACCCGTGACAGCATTTTTATTTTTGGATGTATCTTTGGATGTACCTTTGGTCTTATGAACTTAGATATAATATGATAATTTAGCATTTTCAAAATGTTCTCTGATAAATTGTCACATTATGTTCATTTTTTCTTTTTTTTGTAATTTTTATTTGCCGCTGGAAAAAATTTCTAAAATTCAACAAAAATTTCGTTCGCTATTGATTTTCCTAGTAAAAAAAAAACATTAATTTTTCTACTAGTCCGAATTTGTGCGAAATTCTGAACTATTTTCCAAAAATAAATTACAGTTTTCAATATCGATTCTCATTATATTAGATTACCATAAAACGAACCTTATAGCAAAACCCTCGTTAAATTAAGTCGAATTGTACAGAGGTGATAATTTCATTTTCGTAAATGTTGTGAGTTCGCAAAAAGTTGATAAATAAATAAAGATCTAATAAAGTATATATGGCCAAGTACGTGGGATTTTATTATGTTTATAAAATCTCCAGTTATGATCATATGCCATTTGTCTAATTAATGCTTTATTACAACGAATTATTATCCTATGACTTGGAACTACAAGGACTTTAAGAAAAAAATACAGAATTGCATTAGCCTGCGTGAGCTTGAACGCTGCCACACTCTCATTTGTAATATTTGTAGTATAGTTTTATTGGTAACAAATTTATGAAAGTTTACTATCGTACGTAGAGCGGATACGCACAGAGTACTTGTCCGGCCCGAAAATTTTTCGACTAGTCAGCTAAAAATATGCTTTTTTGTTGACGGCAAATTTTTCAACCACTCCGAACATTCGAATGTTACAAAACCGGATTAAACGAGACGAGTAATAACTTGAGATATGCTCCACCCGAGCATCAATTCATCGATAACAATTGGTTAAAGGAAAGGAGGATAATTTGGGATACAAAACAATCCGCATATTGTCATTCCAAATTAGCTGTACTTACTTTACTAGTTAAGGCCTTACATACGTCCAGAATTTTCAAAAAATCGATTTTTTTTTTTACAGATTATTATTCTCTATAGTTTTAGGCGTATTTCTGTGTAAGTCGATTGTACAAATTCCCCATAGATCGAAAGTTATTATAGAAAACATGACTGCCCAACGAGAGTCTGATGCGCGTAGGTAGATGTCTCGAGCGAAACGCACTTGAAACTTTAAATGCATTTTTCTCAAAACTGCTTTTTCTGGCACGGTCTGCATGATAACTCATACAGTTTTTAATATTTTTTGATGCTTTTTTTTTTCAATATTCGAAATTGTTTTCTCTATAGTCTGTCGAGTCGGATTTTTGATGTTGTGATTAAAAAATTTTATAAACATAATTAAAGTGTGACATTTATGACACAAAATGCACACTTTTTTTTAAACTGCCGTAAATTGCCAAAATCTTTCGAATTTCAAAAATCCGGCTCGACAGACTATAACTACAACTTTATTTTACAAGAATTTTTTTACGTTTTGCAGATCCATCAGCATTTCAAGAAGAAATAATGCAGACCGTGGAGCAACTTTTTTTCATAGTGCTTCGGGAAATGTGATTTTTTATGTTGTAATTTTTGAAAAAAAAAATGAAATAATTTTTTTTATAAAGTTTAAATACTAATAAACAATGTGTAAAAATTATTTTTATTAATTTCTATTGCTATCTCTTCTAAAAACAGTTTCTCTTTTAGCGCGTTTTAGGCGCTGCTGGACGTATGTAAGGCGTTAAGGCCAAAATGTATGGTAGATTAATGTTGACTTATGTGACAAATTTTATGAAAAATTTTCGGGCCGGACAAGTGATTTTGAAGTAATTGAAGCCAGCGATTTTTTAATGATTTCAGCTAAAAATGGATACATGATCGAATTTCGAGCTGGTGTATATTCGGACTAAAAATGCAATGTGAAATATTGATCTAAGAAGTGTTCAAATGAATTCAATCTTCGCAATTAACCGTCAATACTTATAAAATTATTAGATTACTTAAAACGTACAGTAGTTCTGAGAAGATGCGACGCATAAAGGAACAACGAACAAGTAAAAACTTGAATTTTTTTTTAATTATGTAAAAAAAAAATTCAAAAAATATTGCACCGAAACATCCGTGCCAACAGATCAACGAATCGGAAAATATTCCATAAAAAATGATGCCGAAGAAATACTCCAATAGCATCAGAATGCATCGAAAGTTTTTAAATATAAGTAATCATAACGAAACGAGATTTTGAAACAAAAAAATATACGTACAGAATTTCGAGAGTTACAGTTTAATTGGAAAAAATAATTTTGGTCGAACTACTACAGGAGTTTTTCTTTTATAATATTTATTGATTACGAATTATTTCTCATGAGTAATAGATAAAAAAAAATTGGTGAAGTACTTATGAATTTTTTTTTTCTCAAATCAAATATCTTTTCGCTCAAAATTATTTCGCATCGCCTGATTCTGTTTTGGGTTGCAAGTGCAAATAGAATTTTCATGTATTTAAGGTCTCTACCACTCTAGGGTGGTTTAGAACCATATATAATTCAAACCTAGGGTTGTATCATACACCATTCTCTCAATTATATAAAAAATGAAGAGTATGGTTTCCAAATAAACTTTATTATTGCATACAAGAGACATTTTATGGTAAAAGAGAAGAGGCACTGTTTTCGACTCCGTTCTAGAGTTTACGTTCGGAAAAATGAATTGTTGGGGCTAGGGTTAATAAAAGAAATGATTTATTTAGACACCGTTCGAACGTTTATTTATTGATTTAAACTTTATTTTTGTACTATCACTCCTCTACGGATAATATAATAAAGGTCACTTTAATCAAAAGTTGAAACTGACCGCGATCTTTATAACCTTACAACAAAGATATTAAATGTTCACCGAATACGCGTTTAAAGTCCTGATCTCGACTGTGTCTAGCCAAAAATCAAATTATCTGCTTTCACACCCGCATTTTTTATAACCTTACTTTTTAACCCCGCAACTGTCACTAGTATAACCGCGATCTTTTTTCTAAACTCACAGCTGTCACTCTTACTTATACATCCTGAAGAAAAGTCATCGGCTGTCACATCAACGAAGACAGTCTCCCATATCACCAGAAAATTTCTAGTTATAACTAGTGTCACTAGACAGCAACCGCTGAACGTCAAAAAAATGTGTGCGAAAAATGCCACCTTTTTTGATGATTTGGAAGGATGAAATATTAATATTTCTAGTATGCGTTAGGCTACAGAGTTCTAAATAGTCACGATCGAAAGAAAAAAAAATTAAAAAATACGTGATCCCTCAACATTTTTTAAAACGCTGTAGTTCATTAAATATCGCCGAAACAATTTTCGAAACCTGTTCGAAACCGCTCTGCTTGTTGTAAAGACTCTAGTAGCGACTCGTCTTTTCAATATTACAGTATATGTAAACTTGGCAAAAACTTTTAAAAAGTTACCTTCACCTCGAAAAGAAACTACTAAAAAAATAGTGTCCTTGATTTGAAAAAAAGAAATCATTCTAACATAGCCAAGTACGGTACACGAATTACGAAATTTCACATGAGATCATTGGCACCTTGAACGGTGTCCGTTAAAGAGTTTTGTCGCCTTAAGGGCTTCCAAAGAAAATCCTACAAATATCAAAAAATTAGTATTATGACATTATGTTAGCTGAGGATAATGAACGTACAAAACAATCCTACCGGAAGTGAATGAAACAAAAATTACATAGAAAACCGTGCGTACCCGAATAAGTGCACACGATACACGTTTCTACATGTACGCACGCCATAAATTCACTGTAAAAACTACACAAAAACTTGGCGTGCATGATTGTCAAAAGTAAGTTCGGGAAGACACGGTTGTTCGGATATACTCCCTAGATCAATGATCAACTCGTTCTTTCATCGATGATGAAAGAATCCCCCAGATCCATTCCGAGACCGAATAAAGGAGTCCGTATTGACGACAATATGAACGACAAGATAAAGATAGGTGAGATGGATTAATGGGATGGATGGGTAAATGGATGGCATGGATAGAAAGATAAGTTGAAGAAATACATGAGATGGATGATTACATGCAAAGATAGATAGATAGGATGGATGCTCTAAATGCATAGTCGAATGGAATGAATGGGGTAGAGGGATCGGATAGATAAACTGATGACTAAGGTGGACGGGTGAACAGAAAAAGACTAGATGGGATAGAGAGTTGGGACGGTTGAACGCAAAAAAAAAATGAATGTACAAGTGGACGGATGCATACTAATTTTTTGATATTTGTAGGATTTTCTTCGGAAGTCTTTGAGTCGACAAAACTCTTTAGCGGGTACCGTTCAAAGTGCCAATGATCTCATGTGAAATTGCGCAATTCATTTACGTTACTTGGCAATGTTAGAATGATTTCATTTTTTTTTTCAAATCAAGGACACCATTTTTTAAGTAGTTTCTTTTCGAGGTGAAGTAACATTTTGTATATAACGAAAAAGAAATGAAAGTTGTGAAGAAAAACATAGGTTTCATTTTAACATAATAACAACAATATAGAGTGGTCATTTTAGAACTAAGGTCGCGACTTTTTAATACTTGGCGTTCTTTTTTTACTTTTTTTAAGTTTTTGTCGAGATATCACTCCTTTTTCAAAAATATGGTAGTACTTTGCTTCGGGAATAATGAATAGTAAAATGATGAAGTCGTAAATAGTGAAACTGAGTGGAGTGAGCAGTAAAATGGTAAAATCGTACTGGATACTAACAGTGAAAATAGTAAAAAAATAAGTACATGTAAATACATTCTAAGTTCATATATATAGATAATTATTTTATACAACTTTGCTACAATGTTTATTTTTCACTGAATATCAACATTAATGTTGATATATAGGCAAACTGTATTAATGCAGTTTGCCTACAAGTCATTGTCCCTTGACGTTTTCTTACATATTGCCGCTAACATTCGATATAAGAGGTACATGAAGTGAAATCATACGGTGGGTACTTTGGTGGCAGTTGACAAAATGCACAAATGTCATCAATTTTCACTAATGCTTCTAAAACGTGTAATCAAACTACTCGTTTCTCCTAAATATATATGTGGGGCATTTCACGCCAAATCGGCCACTTTTGAAATTCACATTTTTTATTGTGTTGATTTTTTTTTCTTTAATAGAACTCATTGAAAGGAACTCATTTGATTTTTTTGAAATTTTTATCTTAACACGTTCATCGGAAACGATTTTTTTTAGAAATTTTCCGATTTTTTTCTGCAAATATCAATAACTCTCTTAAAAATGCAGTAAACCGAATGGATGAGGGGTCAAAATTTTAGTTTTAAAACGTACTTTCGTATAAGAATATGTAGGAATTCATCAAAATATTAAATACTACAATTTTTCAAATTCTAAGCGAGAAATATTATTTTCCATAGTGTTAGCCTCCTTCGATTTTGCTCTTGAATTTTTATCAAAAACTATCATTTTTTTAATGACTTTGAAGCCTAGTTTGATGATGGGAAAATCGTTCGTTGTATTTTTTATAATTAAATTGTGATTTTTTTTACTATTAATCATGCACAAATCCCTGAAAAATCATACAAACCAAATGGATAAGGAGGTCAAATTTTTCGTTTTAACAGGTGTTTTCGTTTAAAAATATATCAATAATTATTTAAAGATTACATAAATCTATTTTTTAATTATAAGCAAGAAATGTTTTTTTCCCGTAGTGTTAGTCCCTTTTGATTGTGCTGTTAAATTTTTATAGGAAACTACTATTCAGTTAATGCATTTCAAGATTAGTGTAATTGTGGAGAAATATTAGTTTAATCAACAACAAAAATCTTTAATAACATTGACAATTTGAAAAATAGTACCATCCATTTTTTCACACTCCTGCTTAGCTTAAAATTCATTAAATGAATCATGCTTACGTACAAACATTAAAGAAACAAATTAATTAGTACAAGCGCTATGAAAAAAGGTTATTTTATCTTAGAATTGGAAAAACTAGGTGATGTAAACTTGGAATAATTTTTAACATATTTTTTAAACAAAAGTACATTTCAGAACAAAAATTTTGACCCCCTAGACGATTCGCTTTGTTCGATTTTTCAGGGAGTTATAGATAATTGATTGTAAAAAAAATCTATATTTTAATTATAAAAATATATAACGGACGATTTTCCCATGATCATACTAGGCTTAAAATTTCTAAAAAAAATAATAGTTATTTATAAAAAATTAACAGCGAAATCGAAGGGGGCTAACAGTGTGAAAAAAACATTTCATGTTTAGAATTGAAAAAATTGATTCATGTAATGTTTTGATAGTTTACTGCATGTTCTCAAACGAAAGTACGTTTTAAAACTACAATTTTGACCCCTCACCCATTAGGTTTACTGCATTTTTGAGCGAGTTATCGATATCTGAAGAAAAAATCGGAAAAATTTTCTAAAATTTGTTTCCGACCAATGTGTTGACATAAAAATTTAAAAAAAATTAGATGAGTTCCTTTCAATGAGCTCTATTAAAGGAAAAAAAATCAAAACAATAAAAAATGCAAATTTCAAAAGTGGCCGATTTGGCGTGGAATGCCTCATATATTTCTATCTTTATATAATAAAACCTTTTGGCAAAAAAATGTTTGGACGCTTTTCAATCGAGAACCACTGAACCGATTCCTATAAATTTTTCACAGGAACAAAGCTCATAATTACACCACGTTGTAGGCTTTATAAAATTCCGATATATTGTTTTTTAAGGAAATATGAAAAAAGTTCAAATTTTTTAATCAATGTTCACCTTTAAAAACTCATCAGCATTTAAAAAATACAGATAAACAAGAAAAACGGATTACCTGTTTAAAGATAATTCAAAAGCAAAAAGAATGAGCGATGACTGTGGTTCCAATTTTGGACAAAAAAAAATTACAGCTATTTTCGTGAAGTGATGAGAATTTTCAAATTGAGCATCTTTTTTTGAAGCATTTTATTTGAAAAAAACCGAAAAATAATGTTTAAAATGGAAAAAGAATGACAAGGAGATAGACCGTGTAATATTTCGATACATTGTTTAATTTGTAATTGAATTTTTTTCTCATATAATATAAAACTGATGAAAATATGAGCAGCTACAATAGATATGGACGGACGTTAGCAAAGCCGAGGGTACAGCTATGTGATCGTTTTAAATTATTTGTATGAACACGAAATTTTTTTACAAATTATTTTTTCTATTAATTTTTTTTTAATATAAAATTTCAAGGGATTTAATTTTTTCAAGCGGAACAGGATGTGTAGTTTTTAGTGGGTAAGAATTCCACAGACCGGACTCTTTCCCTCTCTCTCTCACCATCTCACCCTCTCTCCCTCTCTCTCCCTCTCCCTGTCTCTCTCTCTCCCCCCCTCTCCCTCTGCCCCTCTCTCTCCCCCGTCCTCTGCCCCTCCCTCTCGCTTACCCTCTCCTTTTCCCTCTCTCTCCCTCTCTCCCTCTCCCTCTCACTCTGCCTCTCCTTCTCCCACCCCCTGACCCTCCCCACCCCCTGCCTGTTCGCCCCTCCCCATCTCTCTTCCCTCCCTCTCCCTCTCCCCTCTCGCACCCTTCTTTCCCTCCCTCTCTCCCTCCCCCCTCTCTCTGCCCCTCTCCCTCTCACCCCCTCTCCCTCTCTCCGCCCCTCCCCCCTCTCTTTCATGTTGACCTTTACCTTCAATGTGTAGACTTCCACCTCCATCTCCACCTTGACATCCATCTTTATGTCTGTCGGCATCTGAATCTTCAAATCGTAGAAAGAGGAGAGTGGAAAGCGTGCTAGGTAACTGTACGATGACGTCAGAGGGTAGTCAAATGTAGACTTTTTCCGCAAAGGATGTGTGTCCAATATAAACAAACCTATCTTACGTCCTTCTGTCTCTGATAAATAACATTCTAAAATGAAAATTCCCAAAGTAGTGAATTTTATTACGCAATGTTACGTTTACTCCAGAATCCGTGGACCGAACGACTTCTAACAAAAACCACTTGATAGTAAAAAAAATCACTTGCATCGCTAAACCCCTCTTAGTTTCATTCACTCCACCCGTTGCTGCGTGGGAGGACTTCTAAAATTTAGAACATTTGAAAAAACCTTATATTACTATATATAAGAGTGCGGCAGCGCTCGATGAAAATTTTCTTAGAATTTTTTTTTTCTTTTTAATACTTGGCGTCGAGCTGCTACCGCGTCTCTTGATGTACTTATCTCGAGTCGCTACCGCGACTCTAGATAATCTGTGTTAAAGAAAACTTATTGTTTGCGCAATGAAATTTTAGTAGCTTTAGCAAAAGGTTTATTTGTTCAAATAGTAACAAAAGATTTCATCCAAATTACTACTAGGTGATCAGCTTAATCACAAATTACATTCCACTGATCTATGGTGTCATTGAATTCAATTCACGTGAAGAAGTTTACTCGATGCTATTATTTTATTAAGTCACGGTCAAACCGTATACAACTCAACCTCCGTGTGATTATTTCGAATTCAATCGATTCTGTGTCTCAAGTTTCATTTTTTCTTCAATGTAACCATTTATTGCGGTTGCATCACATAAAAATATACTCAACTCAAATAAATTAAAATTTATCTGCAAAATCGTAGCGTAGTTGTCTCAACGACATGACTTTTAATGGATCAGCCGCCAGGTGATTAGCTGAACGTAATATGACTATTGGCGCAACGGGAATCGTTCAACCTCATCGCGTAGCTGGCAATAGTTTAATTTTTTTTTCAGAATAAATGCCATAGCGTTAAAAGTGATAGTGAAAATGCAACACAACTCGTTAGTGAGAATTACAAGGTGAACTCAAATGGTTTACTTTTAATATCTATCAAAACTGTATGCAGATTGACGAAAGCATAAAATGTCTTTCATAATTACACGCTTCCATGATCTCATATTAGCTGAGGCATATTTTATCAGCGCAGTCATTATCATATCTTATTTCATATTCCACAATGAGCATCACTTTTTTTTTAGATTCCAGCTTCGGAAGCCTGTCACGCGTAAAGCATTGATGATTTAGAGAATATCATAACATTTGTATTTTTGAATGAATTTTTATTTGTCTCACGCCAAAAAATTCTGGTGTGAAACGAACTCTTGTGCTACTAATGTCTATTTATGCGAGAAGTATTGAAGAGTATTTGTCCTCAGAATAAAAATCAAACGTGAAATTCAAAATTCCTGTAAGAAATATATTTGGTTACTTATCAATGAGGTATTCTTGTGAAAGTAAGTATAAAAAAAAAACAAAACAAAAGTAGGTAGAAATTGCCACATTTTCCTGTTTACACTCTTGAATCACGGGGTGGATACAACAAGAATGATGTGAATAAGCGTGGCAAAGGATATAATGTACAACGTACAGGAAATTTTTTACTTTTCTGTATTCGCTTGGCTGCCCAGCCAGAATAAACTGGAAGCCTGCTAGGATCTGACCAAGCTATATAGAGCTAGCAATGAGAAGACTTACCGGACCTCGTCATCGTCTGATACCTGATGACCTCGTCATTCCCTTCAGCTGTTGTGCAAAGGCTTTAAGGCGTCTTCTCACTTTGGAAATTTAAAAAAATCGATTTTTTTTTTTTTTTAATTTTGAAAGTACATATCTTCAAAAATGTCATCTCGAAATTTCATAAAGATCGGACGAGTCTAACTACATTTTTTGGCGACCGTTAGGTGACTACCTGAGAGTACCCGGCGATCCCTCCAAAACTTTAAACGCAGTTATCTCAAAACAAGGTTTTTCGGTGCTTTGTTGATGAAATTTCGGAAACTATCCGGCCGATTGTCATGAAATTTGAATGACATATGCTTCATAGTTATGGCTATAGCGCATATCATCAGATTTTTTAAATTTTGATTTTAAGAACTTTTTTTTTACAAAAAACTGCAAAAAAATCGTGGTTTTTTTTTACTTTTTCGAAAAACGTGCGCCATTTTGTTATTTTCGCGAATATCAAAAATCTGATGATATGCGCTATAGCCACTGACATACTGAATCTAAAACAGTTTTATTTTTTTGTTTCAGACGACCCGTCTCGGAGATACCATCAACAAGCCACGACCATAACATTTTTACACGGGTTTTTCAATGCTACTGATGTATTATAATAATTGTTTAAAAAAATAAAATAAAAATTTTTTCATGTACTTGAAAGATGTGTTTATTACATAGGATCCGTTTTATCCCATAATTTTAAGCAAAAATCCTCGAAAAAAAATCGCAAAAACAGCCTATTTTTGAGGCGCTTAAAGTGAGAAGATGCCTTAAGAGCTTACAGACATCGTAGAGTCTCTGACAACTGCAAAGTGGAATGGATCGGGTCGAAGGTAGAGTATATCACAGTCTTCTTTCTCTGGGTCACAATAGTACAAGCAAGAAATTGAGAAAAATGGGTCACATATGCGACGTAAATAAAACGATCTACGTATCAAACTTTGGTATACCAAGCACCAATGCAGGTGAGGTAAAAAAAAATATCATAAACCGGACGAATCTGGAATAAGAGTTGAAGAATTTTGTTTTAGTACCCCGTAGCGATATTTAAAACATTCATTTGTGTTGTATAGGCTTGTTGTGCATAGGATGTTGTATTGTTTTGTATATCGAATACTATATACGTTGTGATGCGGTAATTTTGCCCACATCACAAATTGGTTAACAATTGACACGGCACGAGAAAAGAGCGTTTTTCGTCGCTGACGAATTGCTCTCGAGCTTATCTAGAAGGGCCAAACGCTAGCGTATTTACTGATTATTAATTTCTTTTATTTTATAATTTTTTATATACGAGCGAACGTTGGTCTTATGCATCGAAAAACATTGAGAGACAGAGAGAGAGAGAGAGAGAGAGAGAGAGAGAGGGGGGGGGGGGGGAGAGGGAGAGAGAGACAGAGAATATCGGAATTATCGTCCTTGTCGGAACTTTATATCGTTGAAAGGGAAGGCTTGAGAAGTTTCGATCATCAGAGTCATCGACGGAGCGCGAAAAATAATATCGAGCGAAGGTCGCTAGCTCGAAACCCTCACCCGGAGCTGTCGAACTCGACGATGCGTCAATCAGCATCGGGGATCATCGGTAAACCTCGGACGTATCGAGAGTCATCGTTGATCAGCGTTGCGCCCGTTTCGAATTCAATCTCGAAATTCAAATATAGTTGGCGAATAATAAAAGGAGAGGGTGAAGGTTCGAGAAAAATCTAGATTCCCGTGAGTAGGCGAAGGCTCGGGGGCTAGGACCCTAATCCGCGAAATCGCGCTTCGGGAAAATTATTGGGGACTCGAGTTTTGGGCAGCAGCGACGAAGGACGTCTTTTCTCAAGCCGTAGCCGTCTTCGATCAAGAACCCGACGCCATCGGAATTATCGAGTGGAAGCATCCGTGGTCCTTTTCCGGATTTCCAATCTCTGAAACCGTAGCGGGAGCCGTCATTTCGCTCTCATTTTGTTTTGTTGTGATTTCGTACCGTTTTGTACTCTAGAGTATATTTTGTGAATTTTGAGATTTAAAAGAGCGATACTGTTTCGGGGTATATACACGTTTGGAAGATTCGAGTAACGTCTTATTCCGCGATTTAAAACGTTCGCGAATTGTCGTTGTTAAATTTTTATTTTGAATTGCTGAGAGGAATTCTAGTATTTCATTTAGCCCAATCTCGAGATCCGTAGTTATAAATTAAATTGTTATAATATTTTCGTTGTCGATTTTATCTATCGTTTGAAAGTACGTTAAAGGCGTGGCCTTAACGTTACTGCTTTATCGTGAGAGATCGAGCCGAAGGCAAATATGTTATAAAATTATTTTCGAACAATTAAAAATTGTAATTTCTTTTAAATTATCGAATGTCAAATGAATATTGAAAAATATTGTAAACTGTCGCTATAATTTTTCCGGAAATATCATTTTCTTCAAAATTTTAATGTCATTTAAAAATAAAACCTATTGTAATTCCGGAGTTGGCTTGTTTGGTGTGAAGATTTATTTTGTATAATTGACCCAGCCTCTCTACCATAATTGGTTTAAAATACAGCTACGACCGGTAAACCTTATTATTTTGTTCTCGAAAATTTCAAATAAAATTTATTTAAGAATTATCTTAAATTGGCGTCCAGAAAGTATCGAGAGCAAATAAAATTTGATGCGCTTGACAGGAAAAGCGTTACAACGTATACATTTAAACTGCATGTGAGTCGACTTTTCCATTCGGTAATCTCCTGAGCAGAGTTCGTGGTTCCTCTCTCTTAGCCAAGAACTCTTGGGTTCCGGACGATTCATAACATAGCCCGGAAAGCGGGAGAAAAAGATGAAGACGAACGAGATGAGAGTAAAGAAAGCGAGAAATAGAGAACGAGTTAAATCTCTGGGCACATATATGTATACACCTACTATTCTCAGATAAATGTATATATATAGAACAGTAGAGAGGCAGTTGAGTATGTTCCCCGAGAAGAAAGACAGGAGAAAGAACGAGAGCAAGAAGCAAGCTATAGAAGGAGTCCCGAAAGATCGCCCGGGAACACTTCGCAAGATTGAAAGCATCGAGATACGAAAGCGCCCGCAGAAGTAAGGGCGGGGGGAGGACAGCGAGGTAGAGATGGTAGAAATTCTCATTGCTTTTCTCTTTACTACACGAGAGTATAGTACACCTACGCCGATGAAGAATTTAGAGGAAGCGGAGAAGAGAGGGCAAGTTTCTGTGCTATAGGATCGAAGAAAGCAGAGCTCTCGCATTCGCTCGATAACCACCTCTCTTTGCTCATGATGCACCAGCTTGTTTTCCTCTTTTTGCACCTACCCTTGTTCTTTAGCTTTCTTCTTTTTCTCAAGTTCACTCAATTTCTACAACTCTGTACCATTCGGATAACTCTACCTTGTAGTAATTGTTTGATGGGAACTCGGACTGTCCTTACCATCATTGCCGGTATGTCCCATATATATGTACGGTATATATACGGGATTTCTTAATCCCTTCGTCGTGTATGATGCATATTCCGTGGAAAATATTCGTGCCACCGGTGTATATGACGCAATATGCGTATCTCAAAAAAGTTTTTTAAATTTTCATGAAATTGGTGCCCTCAGGTTTTTGGGGTCGCTGGATCCAAATATGGCATCAGATTTTGCGGGTTTTTGGTTAAATTTGTAATAATAATTTTGGTCCGCTATATTTGATCCACCATTTTGAATTTAGAAAATCTTATATCAGATTCCGATTCAGCGACCTCAAAAACGTTTACACTGAAATTATGATTCAGTTTTGAAAACATATTTCGTTAACAAAAAAGAGAAACCGAACAATCCCAAAGCAGAAATATAAAAAATAAACATTTATAAATATCTTTAGTTATATTGATTTAAAATATAAAAAATAAACATTTATAAATTATATTGATTGAAAATATAAAAAATAAACATTTATAAATATCTTTAGTAATATTGATTTTTTGTCAACGCTACCTGTCCTGTGTTACTCGCGTATAGATGACAATTACAAAAATACATCATTTATCAAAATCGATCAAGTGATTTTCTTTCTATCGTGAAACAAAGGAAAATACAAAGATACACGCGTACGACCCGAAAATATAACCCTCCTTCTTGCAGTCGGGTAAAAAGTAATTCTCCCAAAACTTGGGTAAAAAAAAATATTGCGGTCGCCCCAATAACTTTTAGATATATTTTTTTCAATTTCGGCCGAAAATCATTATTTAAAAGTGAGATTTTCGTAGTGTGTAACGGCCCTCATCCTCATCCCTCATATCCATCTAAAAACCCTTCCACATGCTTACAGCTGAAACTTTACACCTGCTTCATCTTTATATCAACTCTTCCCCATGCCAAACTCCACGCTCAGCATCCTAATCATCTTTCCTGGAAATCAGAAACACAGCACACCTTATGTCCACTTTCTGCACCACTATCGCTCCCCGGAGTAACAGCTCCAGAAAAATGGGCCCTACTAGCGACAGTCCCTAAGAGCGTCATTGCTCTCCTTAGTTCACCACCATCTCTCGAACCATAAAGAAGTTCACCGCTAACATTCGAACCATAAATGTGCGCTCTCCCTAATAAGTACCGAAGACTATATAACCTAGCAAAAAACAGCATAAATGCTATGAAAAAAGCTGAGACAAGTACATTTACGTCCCCCCAAATAGTCGTTCAAGTTAATTCCCCCCACCATCCAGCGCCAAAATACCGATTCCCACAAAAATTTACAAAAACCCGTCTAAGTCGTTCATGCAAAGATCTCTCCGTACAAAAATCCTTTCTAAAAACCAACTCATTATACAAAGTTTTATGGGTAAACGCTCTCATTATCTTATCAAATTAAGTCAAATTGTACAGAAGTGATAATTTCATTCTCGTAAATGTTGTGAGTTCACAAAAAGTTGATAAATAAATAGAGATCTACTAAAGTATATATGGCCAAGTACATGGGATTTTATTATGTTTATAAAATCTGCAATTATGTTGATATGCCATTTCTCTAATTAATGCTTTATTACAACGAATTATTATCCTATGACTTGGAACTACAAGGGCTTTCAAAAAAAAATACTGAATTGCATTAGCCTGCGTGAGCTTGAACGCTGCCACACTCTCATTTGTAATATTTCTAGTATAGTTTTATTGGTAACAAATTGATAAAAGTTTACTAACGTACGTAGCGCGGATACGCACAGAGTACTTGTCAGGACCGAAAATTGTTCAACTAGTCAGCTAAAAATATGCTTTTTTGTTCACGGCAAATTTCCCAACCGCTCCGAACATTCGGATCTCCTGATGCAGATTCGAATCTTACCCGCCTTAGAAGACAATCAATTGATGACCGCTCTTACATGGCAGGCTTATTCCGTTTTGCAAAACCTGTTGTAAAAGTGCGTGTAAATGGTACCGGATTACTTATTCCGGGTGTACAGTACCGTTTAGACACTCTGTAACTCCAGTTTTCCCCCGGATGTTACAAAACCGGAATAAACATGCCGTGTAATAACGTGAGATATGCTCCACACAAGCATCAATTCATCGATAACAATTGGTTAAAGGAAAGGAGGATAATTTGGGATACAAAACAATCCGCATATTGTGATTCTAAATTAGCTGTACTTACTTCACTAGTTAAGGTCAAAATGTATGGTAGATTAATATTGACTTATGTGACAAATTTTATGAAAAATTTTCAGGCCGAACAAGTACTCTGTGCGTATCCGCTCTACGTATGATAGTAAACTTTTATCAATTTGTTACCAATAAAACTATACTACAAATATTACAAATACATCAGAATGTACCACTACAAATAGCATTAGAATGCACCGAAAGTTTTTAAATAGACGTGATCATAACGAAACGAGATTTTGAAACAAAAAATATACGTACGAAATTTCGAGAGCTAAATTTTGATTGGAAAATATAATTTTGGCCGAAGTACTACGCGAGTTTTTCTTTTATAATGTTTATTGATTACGAATTATATCTCGTGAGCAATAGATAAAAAAAAAAATTGGTGAAATACTTATGAAATTTTTTTTTCTCAAATCAAATATCTTTTCGCCCAAAATTATTTCGCATCGCTTGATTCCGTTTTGGGTTGCCAGTGCAAATAGAATTTTCATGTATTTAAGGTCTCTACCACTTTAGGGTGGTTTAAAACCATATATAATTCAAACCTAGGGTGGTTCAAACGTAGGGTGGTATCATACATCATTCTCTCAGTTATATAAAAAATGAAGAGAATGCTTTCCAAATAAACTTTATTATTGCATGCAAGAGACATTTTATGGTAAAAGAGAAGAGGCACTATTTTCGACTCCGTTCTAGAGTTTACGTTCGGAAATATGAATTATTGGGGCTAGGGTTAATAAAAAAAATTATTTATTAAGGTACTGTTCAAAAGTTTATTTATTAAATTACACTTTATTTTTGCACTATCACACTTCTACACTGAAAAAAAAATTGAAGTATTGCCAACGACGCGATGAGGTTGGACGATTTTCGTTGCACCAATAGTCATTTTACGTTTAGTTAATCACCCGGTCGTTGATCCATTGAAAGTCATGTCGTTGAGACAACTACACCACGATTTTGCCGCTAAATTTTAATTTATTTCAGTTGAGTGTATTTCATGTGATACAACCGCAATAAATGGTTACATTGAAAAAAAATAAAACTTGAGACACAGAATCGATTGAATTTGAAATAATCACACGGAGGTTGGATTGTATACGGTTTGTCGGTGACTCGATAAAATAATAGCATCGAATAAACTTCTCTACGAGAATTGAATTCAATGACACCATAGATCAACGGAATATAATTTGTGATTAAGCTAATTACCTAGTAATAATTTGGATAAAATCTTTTATTACTATTCAAACAAATAAACCTTTTGTTAAAGCTACTAAAATTTCGTTGCGCAAACAATAAGTTTTGTTTAACACGAATTATATATATTGTAACCGGACAGCCTTATTCCCTGGCTGGATTTCTGGTGTGGCAGAAATCCGCTAGAGGGCCACGGGCAGAGCGCTCTCGCGTAAGCGTCGCACCGTCCGCGCGCCCATAAGGCTCTGACATTGAATCGTTAAATATCGATCACTCCGACCGACGGTCGTCGAGAAAACCCGAACCCTTGTGTTACGAGGTAAAAAGGTCTAAGGCCTTTTATTGTACAATTAATGTACGTTGATATAGAAAGTTTTTGCCACTTAGTTGTCAGGATAGACTCTCTTACTAGAGTAACAAATCGATCAATTGTATTTACTGTTGACAGTCGCAAAATACAATATCAAATAAAAAATATTCCAAAAAATATGTATATAAAAAAAAATTTCAAATATTTCTTAGTCATTTCAAAATCATAATTGTTCGGTACAATCACTATACGTTTTAATTACATAATGCAATTCATTCAATCCAAACACGATTGATACAATTGACTGAAATACTTTTCCGCATTTCCCGAGCAATGCGATGATACTATTTCAAATATTTATTGAATTTTATTCAAAAAATGTTTTGGTTCTATTAAATATTTAAAGTTTTACTTCAAATTGCGGATATAGTTGGCTCAACAAAATACCTTTAACTACGCGCGGAGGTTGCGTCAACTACGCCATTGGTTTCGCCGTATCCAACCTCAGAGCGTAGTTGAGCCAACTACGCCTCCATTCTCAACACTATACCTTTTTTCAGTGTATCTATATATATAAAGTTACTTTAACCAAAACTGAAACTGACCGCGATCTTTATAACCTCACGACTCTTCAAAAATATCAAATATTCACCGAATATGAGTTTATCTCACACCATACTCTTAATTATCAAAAAAAAAAAAAAATAAGGTGAATGGTTTCTAAATAAACTTTATTATTGCATTGAAGGAAAATTTTATGGTAAAAGAGAAGAGGCACCATTTTCGACTCCGTTCTAGAGTTTACGTTCGGAAAAATGGATTGCTGGGGCTAGGGTTAATAAAAAAAATTATTTATTTAGACACTTTTCAAAAGTTTATTGATTTAAACTTTATTTTTGCACTATCACTCTTCTATATATATAAAAGTCACTTTAATCAAAAGTTAAAACTGACCGCGATCTTTATAACCACACGACAAAGATATTAAATATTCACCGAATACGAGTTTATCATACACCATTCTCTTAGTTAACAAAAAAAAATGAAGAGAATGGTCTCTAAATAAACCTTATTATTGCATTCAAGGAACATTTTATGGCAAAAGAGAAAAGTGATCGTTTTCGATTCTGATAACCTTTTTTTAACTCACAGCTGTCACTATTTATATATATTATCATATCTGTCAGCTTTCACATCTGCGATCTTTATAACCTTATTTTCTTTTTAACGGGACAGACCTAGTTAGAATTTTCGAAAAATCGATTTTTTTTTTATTTCATTTTCAAAAAGTAGAATCTCTTACGAACATTTTCCGCCCAGGTAAATGTAAATCGGACCATTATTCGCCGAAATACAAGACTTTGTAGCACGTCGTGTCTGAGCCATAGGTAAGCAGGTAGCGGACTTCAAGTGCGTTTTTCTCGAAACCATGTTTTTGAAGTCGGTGATCACTGTAGCTCGAGAACGGCTTTACCGATCGGGTTGAAATTTATATCACTTCTTCTATACATGGTAGTCCTCCATATGAACGAAGGATTTTTTTTTTGGATAATTATTTTTATTTTTAATAGCAAAAAATGGAACTGATATTTTGGTCAAAAAAACACTTTTGACTTTTAACGGCCGCCATTTTGTGAAAAATGGAAATTTTTCAAAACCCTTCGTTCAACCGGAGCATTATATCATTAACTAAAAATCCCCTCCGTTTTTTTTGTTTCAGATGAGCCGTTGCAGCGTGAGCTTGATCACCGCAAACCGTGTTTTTTTTGCAGCGTCCTCGGCAATTGACGGTCACCAGCTTATTTCGATATGTATTGCGTTGAAAAAATTGCAACATATACATTACATATGTATCTTTTAAACGGAAGAACTTTTGTTGTGAATTATTTTATCGTTTGACCAAAAAAAAATCGGAAAAAGGCCTTTTTTTTGACGTTCCAACTAGGTCTGTCCCGTTAATTTCCACTTCGAAATTTGTAGCTATCGCTCTTGCACTCATGCGGTTGATCCATATTAAAAGAAATATTCATCAGCTTTCACATCCGCCCTTAATAATTTTTCACAGGCCCTTAATAATGAAAATAATTAGACAGTGAAATGAAACATATTTCTAGCTTCAAATGTGTGGAGCAAATTCTAGGATAAAAAATTGAGGGACAGCTGTACAAATAACACTATTGCATACAAAATTACACGTGTACTTGTTTGGAGTAACGGTGACTCTTAAAAATGAGCAAGCCCCGAAAAATATTGTGAAACCTCCCAAAAAAAACTATCAAATAATTAAATCGAGCTAAAAGACGACAATTTATTCCTCGCAAAAGATTAAGTTGGGATTTTGGAAAAAAATAATAAATTTGGAATTAATTAAGAAATTCGGATGCCAAATACGTAGAGCTTTATTATATTTTATAAAATCTAAGGAAACTGAAAAATCCATGCTAATACAACCGGTGTTAAGCTAACATGGGCTACAGCTATATATATATATATATATATATATATATATTGTGACGTGGTAATTTTGCCCACGTCACTAAACGATTAAGTTTTGGCACGGCACGGGAAAGGAGCGTTCTTCGGCATCGAAGAATCTCTCTCGAGCAAATCCAGAAGGGCCAAATGCGAGCGTATTTACCGAATATTAATTTTATTTTGATTTAATTTTATTATTGTACGAGCGAGCGGCGGTTATCCACGATAATTTCTAGTCAAGGAAGGCTTAGGCGATTCAGAGAGGGGATATCGAAACGTCATCGAGTCGGAGAGCAGAGGGAAATTCAAATTTCGAGTTTCGCTGTTGAAGGTCATCACGCGTGGGTCGCTAACTCCATGCCCTCACCCTCAGCTGTCTAACCTCAGGATGCGTCCATCAGCATCTAGAGATCGCCATATTCTCGTTGGAATAAGCCGAAGGCACAATTTCATCGTGTCGAAACATCGAAAATACCGCTCAACCAAACATCGAAATTACCGCTCAGCATAATGTCAAACGTATCGGCTCAGCATATCGTCGGAATTCAAAATAATACGTTGAGGTCAGGTCGGCGAGAAAAGGTTCTTGAAAACTCTCGAATATTCTAGAACAAACGGTTGCGATTCTCGTGAGTAGGCTAAGGGTGGGGGGTTAGGACCCTGGTCCGCGTACTTGCTCTCGCGATAATGATCGAGGACTCGAGTTTTGGGCAGCAATGACGGAGGACGTCTTTTCTCGGGCCGTTGCCGTTCCTGATCAAGAATTCGACGCCGCCAGAATATCGATGGAGAGATTCGTGGTCTTTTCCGGATCTCGTCCTACGGAAACTGTAGTGGTGAGCCGTCGTTTCGCTCTTATTGGGTTTTTATCGTTTATCGTATCGTATTTACTCGCGAGTAACTTTTTGGAGAATTTTGTGATTAACGAGCGATATTGTTTCGGGGCACGCACGCGTTTGGAAAATTCTGGTTACGCCTTGTCTCGCGATTTTTATCTCTCGCGATTTGTCGTTGTCATTTAATGAATTTGAATTGCCGAGAGGAATTCTATTATAATTTTGTCCAATCTCGAGATCCATAGTTTTAGTAATTTTTGTTATATAATTGTCTGTATCGATCGGGTCACATATCTTTAAAGTGCGTTAATGGCGAAATCCTTAGCGTTACGAAATTGTGTCTCGTGGGCGATCGAGCCGAATATTTTATAAAAATTGTTTTGTTGACGGTTAACGAAAAATTAATTGTGAGGATTGATTGATTATCGAAACTTCAGTAAAATTGAATGTAAATTTTATTATTATTTTCCGGAAAAATATTTTCATCCTTGTTCTTTGCTATTTAATAAATTTCAATTGTAATTCCGGATTTTCGTGTCTCGTGTGTGATTATTTTCTTAACTTGCCTAGACACGCCCCTCTACCAACTTGGTTAAACACTACAGCTACGACTGGGAAAACCTTTATTCGTTCTCGATAATTTCAAATAAAATTTGTCTAAGGTCATCTTAGGCTGGCGTCCAAGGAATTGTCGAGATCGGAATATTTTGTGCGACCGTTGGAAAAAGTCGTCACAATATACATGTGATACTCATGCGTTCCGTCTGCTTGCGGGACTCACGTATACCGGGATTTGATCCTGGGATCTCTCGATATTTTGGTTTAGAGGCAAGTACGCTGACCACTAGACCTGCACATCGGTTTCATTTAAATATTAAATTTCCGCAGTTTTTTATTTTCATGATTTCTTAATATTTTACGATCGTGTAATAGTATTTTATGCAACAAGTACGGAAAACAACGAATTGAATCACGCGTATGCCGCATTCGCCTCGACTTATGATGCATATTCGTACTCGTACTCGTGTGCAATGCACCATAAGCCTTCGATTCATGCGGCAACTTCACACGCGATGTAATTCGTCGTTTCATTTTTATTTTAATCGCAAACATTTTAGTATATTGAAAAAAATAAAAATCCGAAAACCGTCATATTCGAGTATATACGAGTGCTGTAGGGCTCGTGCTGGCTTTCTTTTTTAATATTTGGCGTCGAGTCGCTGCGGCAGTTCTCGATTTTAATGGTTAATTTCTAGTTGCCTATAGTGAATTGCCTGTAGAAATCCTTTCACAGTTACTTATCTTAACTTTGCAATTCTACCCAACACCCATTTCATGTGGTCACGAAAGCGCGTCATCATCTAGTTACAGAAAATAAAAACATTTTATTATTTTAAGTATGCTAGAAGAAAAAACAAGATTATTAAAAGTGTTTATTGCATTAGTTATATTCCTGTTACGTATAATGACAATTCCAAATATAAACATAGACAATTATTGGCATCTTCCGAAACTGTACTTTTGATCGCGACCTTAAAGTTGTACATTTTCCTAACTCGAGATTGAACTCGGGTACATCAGCCCAAGAAGCCTAAAAGCATGCCTAAGACATAGTAGCGTTGGTAGATTCTTACATTCTGAACATAAGAACCTTTATACATTTTTTACTTCGATGAAATTTTAAAAGGATAGTCGATCCGTTGCGGCGTAAGATCGGACGTGGATTGGGGGGAAGGGGGGGCAGTGCTCAACCTCTCAAAGTGCAGCAAATTGGCTTGACAGCTACGCGTTTGCCATACCCCCTTCTTCTTATGGGCTCTAACTAATTTATTGATATTTTATCAACGATGTATTCCAGAGTAAAATAGTTGAAAGGTGTTTTCTTCAAAACTTTGTGCGCTAGTTATTCAATAGTTTAGTTCTAAGAGCGAATCGAATCATAACTTAAAAACGTTCGCTTTACGTGCAACTTTCGAAACCATCAGGTATTTGTACAATCCGCTCTCAGAACAAAACTACCGAAGATAAAAAAGTATCATCAAAGCCTTTTTGTACAAAATGTTATGCTTTGCAAGATTAGTCTTATGGACTTTTGCTCTATCTCCAACCGTTTCGGTAGTAACTTTAATAATTACTAACTTATCGAGAGGAAGGCTGATCGCAAAACCTTACTAAACCTTTCGACTCGGAATTCGGTACTAAATTTAAATTTACATTATTGTTCAATTGTCGTGGGGCACTCACTTTATACCCACAGTATATCGGCTTATTTTTAAAAGCGTATACTACTACCACGTCTTCTATCTTAGTGGAATAATGTTCCAGCACTCCTATGTAATAATTAAGATAGGACCGTGACCCTTCGAATATCTGTATGAACCAAAATTAATGTATTACATATTTCATTTAAATTCATAGATTTTAATCAGTTGCGGTTAAGCTACTTTGATTCTTAGTCATTTTATATTATTACATCTGTATATAATCATTATGTTTATCCTCTTCAAAAGAGTTGATAACCTCGAACGTTTGATGAGAGGGCTGAAAGAGAGATTCACAAGCCAGAGACAGTCTGAGCAGTAGAAGACGCTCTCTCATTGAATATTATCTCATTGAATTAAGGATATTAGGAATAGAGAAATTCGGAATGAAGCAAGTGGTGTTTCCAAGGTTTTTAAACAAAATTTTTACAAAAATTTATTAAAATAAGCTATTTAAACAAATTTACAAATTAAAATTTATTTGAAATTTTCGCCACTGAGCCACCGCTCATTCTCGTTATATTTTTCCATAAATACCAATTTACTTTTTTTGACACACATAATAAACTTTTTTGAGCTAGAATAAGATTGACGTGAATTTTTTCGACTTTAGATTATTTTTCAGTTGAGTACATTTTTTTTCTTAAGGGACTACACCACTGTGACGGCTTCAAAAAATCGATTTTTTGAAAACCATTTTAAAAAATCTAAAATACTTTTAAGATTGAAATGCCGTTGGACCCAGGTCGAAAAAATAATTATTTTCGTAGATATTGAATATTTTGTGGAGCGGTGCAGCGGTCCGCGACACTCGGGGTCCCGCGCAGCTGGGCGCTGGTGACGGCGATTCTAAAACGTTTCTGGGCATATCGAACAGCGATCCATACGACGGTTTCGAGATAAAACAAAAAGAGTGCATCGATCATGTCCAAAAACGTATGGGGACGCGCCTCCGCGAAATCGTGAAAAAAAAAGGATTGTCTGGCAGAGGAAAGCTCACCGGAAAATTGATTGACGAGTTGAGCACATATTAAGGCTTGGCTATTCGGAGGAACAGCGATGATGTTGACAAAATGAGGAAGGCAATTTGGGCAACTATCAAACATAAAATGTCCACAGACAGTGAGCCACAACATGACGATTGCCCGGAAGGAGCCGAGTCGTGGTGTTCGTGGCAGCGCGCGGTCGCAAATGGTGATATTTCTAAATATCGCCATAAACCGAAGTGTTGGAGGCAATTCAGCCAATCTTCGAAAATTTGAGCAGGGACGATTTGCTGCAGCGTTGTTTGGGTGGCTATACGCAAAACAATAACGAAAGCTACAATAAATCAATTTGGACAATAGCCCCCAAGTGCCAGTCCGGAAGCAAAAAAATCATTGATATTGCAATTGATATCGCGGTATTAGTGTTCAATGATGGCCTGAGAAGTCTCATGAAAGTACTGGAGACGTTGGGGATAACCATCGGCCCAAATTGTTTCAACTTTTGCATTGAGACCGACGCAGTGCGGATCCAGCTCGCGGAGTGCTCGCTCACAGACGCTGCAAAAGAAGCGAGAAAAGCCTTAACAAGTTCGAGGAAAGAATCAGGAGACAACGATTTGCTTCTTGAAGGCCAGCTATATGGTGCCGGCATCGCTGATTGAAGGTAAATAATTTTTTTATCAATTTATAACATAAATTAACAAACCTAAAACTTTGAACGCGTCTTTCTCAAAACCACTTTTTTGAGTGCGGCACGCAGCAGAACTCGAGCAATTTTTATCAGATCGACTTCAAATTTTTACTGTATCAATAAAAGTAGATTATCTAGAGAAGTACATAGGATTTTTTCGATATCTCAATAATTATAAAAGTTATAGCCTATTTTCGACGAGAAATTTTGCTCAAAAATCATTCTTTAACTTCAAAGGCGTGCCTATTTTTTTAAAATCAATATTTTTCCAAATCCCTATGTACTTCTCTTCAAAATATCATATTATTAACGAAAACACTCGGTATTTTTTATTCAGATCGACGTTGAAGAGAGTTCTGCTGCGTGCCGCGAACCACTGCGCAGATGACGCGAGAGCTTCCCCAGCGCCACCATGCGGCGTGAAAAATGTGAAAAAAATGTTTTTTGATACATTAATAAACAAGGAACAAAACCCAAAAAAATTTTTTCGAATATCTCTTTTTTTCCCACAAAAAAAATTCTTGAAAAATGTGAAAAAAATAGGGGGTCACAGTGGTGTTGTCCGTTAAACTTCACAAAAGCCCGATGATAAAGTTCACACTTTGAAATGATAACATCAAAAAATCCAAAATCGAATTTCAATCTCAAATATCTTAAGTTCATTATACATGTACGAAATTGACTCATTGTTAATTATTTTAAATTGTTAATCTAGAGTTAATCTAGAGTTAATCTAGAGACAAGTACATTTACGTATACTATAAGATGGCGAAGACGAGTCGCTACTAGAGTCTTTACAGCAAGCAGAGTGGTTTTGAACAGTTTTCGAAAATTGTTTCGACGATATTTAATTAATTACAACATTTTAAAAGATGTTGCTAGTTCACGTATTTTTTATTTTTTTTTCTTTCGGTCGTGACTATTTAGAACTTTGTAGCCTAACGCATATTGGAAATATTAATATTTCATCCTTCCAAATCATCAAAAAAAGGTGGCATTTTTCGCACACATTTTTTGAAGTTTAGCGGTTGCTGTCTAGTGACACTAGTTATAACTAGAAATTTTCTGGTGATATGCGAAACTGTGTTCGTTGATGTGACAGCCGATGACTTTTCTTCAGGATATATAAGTAAGAGTGATAGCTGTGAGTTTAGAAAAAAGATCGCGGTTATACTAGTGACAGTTTTGGGGTTAAAAAGTAAGGTTATAAAAATCGCGGGTGTGAAAGCAGATAATTTGATTTTTGGTTAGACATATTCGAGATCAGGACTTTAAACGCGTATTCGGTGAACATTTAATATCTTTGTTGTAAGGTTATCAAAGATCGCGGTCAGTTTCAACTTTTGATTAAAGTGACCTTTGTTATATTACCGATAGAAGCGTGATAGTGCAAAAATAAAGTTTAAATCAATAAATAAACTTTTGAACAGTGTCTAAATAAATCATTTTTTTTTATTAACCCTAGCCCCAACAATCCATTTTTCCAAACGTAAACTCTAAAATGGAGTCGAAAACGGTGCCCCTTCTCTTTTACCATAAAATGTCCCTTGAATGCAATAATAAAGTTTATTTAGAAACCATTCTTTTTGTTTTTTTTTTTTTTTTTTGATAACTAAAGGAATAGTGTATGATAAACTCGTATTCGGCGAATATTTGATATCTTTGAACAGTCGTGAGGTTATAAAGATCGCGGTCAGTTTCAGTTTTGGTTAAAGTAACTTTTATATACATATATAGATAGAAGAGTGATAGTGCAAAAATAAAGTGTAATTTAATAAATAAACTTTTGAACAGTACCTTAATAAATAATTTTTTTTATTAACTCTAGCCCCAACAATTCATTTTTCCGAACGTAAACTCTAGAACGGAGTCGAAAACAGTGCCTCTTCTCTTTTACCATAAAATGTCTCTTGCATGCAATAATAAAGTTTATTTGGAAACCATTCTCTTCATTTTTTATATAACTGAGAGAATGGTGTATGATACCACCCTAGGTTTGAATTATATATGGTTTTAAACCACCCTAGAGTGGTAGAGACCTCAAATACATGAAAATTCTATTTGCACTTGCAACCCAAAACGGAATCAGGCGATGCGAAATAATTTTGAGCGAAAAGATATTTTATTTGACAAAAAAAAATTTCATAAGTACTTCACCAATTTTTTTTTTTATCTATTACTCATTTTTTATCTATTGCTAATCAATAAATATTATAAAAGAAAAACTCGCGTAGTACTTTGGACAAAACTATTTTTTCCAATCAAACTTTAGCTCTCGAAATTTTGTACGTATATTTTTTTGGTTCAAAATCTCGATTCGTTATGATTACTTATATTTAAGGCATCTTCTCACTTTAAACGCCTCAAAAATAGGCTGTTTTTGCGATTTTTTTTCGAGGATTTTTGCTTAAAATTATGGGATAAAACGGATCCTATGTAATAAACACATCTTTCAAGTACATGAAAAAATTTTTATTTTATTTTTTTAAACAATTATTATAATACATCAGTAGCATTGAAAAACCCGTGTAAAAATGTTATGGTCGTGGCTTGTTGATGGTATCTCCGAGACGGGTCGTCTGAAACAAAAAAATAAAACTGTTTTAGATTCAGTATGTCAGTGGCTATAGCGCATATCATCAGATTTTTGATATTCGCGAAAATAACAAAATGGCGCACGTTTTTCGAAAAAGTAAAAAAAAACCACGATTTTTTTGCAGTTTTTTGTAAAAAAAAAAATCTTAAAATCAAAATTTAAAAAATCTGATGATATGCGCTATAGCCATAACTATGAAGCATATGTCATTCAAATTTCATGACAATCGGCCGGATAGTTTCCGAAATTTCATCAACAAAGCACCGAAAAACCTTGTTTTGAGATAACTGCGTTTAAAGTTTTGGTTGCAGAAAAATCATGAAAAAACCTTACCTCGGGTTAATCAGCGATGCCTGCTCCATACAATGGACCTTCCGATTCTTCGTAGAAGGTGTGTTCGTCCAAAGTAGCTTCCCTTCGTCTCGACCTAGTCTCTTTTGAAGCGTTAGAGCTGCGGCGGTTCCCTACGCGTACGCGATCACTGTCGCGTTTCTCGGCGTATTGAACGGCGATAGGGCCTAGTTTGACACCCATCACCTCCAAAATTTTTAAAACAGGTTGTAGCCCTTCGTTATAAATGCATGCCGCTGTTTGGCAAGCAATTTCCACGGTTTTTCTTGATGATTTTGAAACATCTTTGTTACAAACTTTACACTTCACATATTGTTGTAATGTAGAAAAAACAAGAAAAAACTGAATAATACTATATCCAGCCGTTGGATCGATGTGTACATCGAAACTTGTATCGTCCGATTTTTTTAATTTTGCTGCACTCGCACTAGCATGACTCGTATCTGCTTCAGACTGGTGTGGAAGCACTCCACGAAATTTTCTTTTTTTAGATTTCGAACTTGGACGTCGCCACGTGGCACTTTGTTGCGAAGTCTTTTTATCCATTATAACAATCCTGAGCGCAGAGATGTTGCCGTTACGAAGTTTCAAATTAGACTGATGAAATAACAGTTTAGCATCGTTGCCGAGTGATTTTCTTTTGAAAAATGCACGTGTTAAGGTCTTATTACATGAGTATAGACCCGAAAACAGAATATACCTAAGCAAGGGGTACTACATTAACAAAAGAACACGGCTATTCAATTGTATAGAGTCAGATATACAGGGACCGTCCGAGCGGCGTGAAAGGGATCGCCGGGTACTCTCAGGTAGTCACCTAACGGTCGCCAAAAAATGTAGTTAGACTCGTCCGATCTTTATGAAATTTCGAGATGACATTTTTGAAGATATGTACTTTCAAAATTTAAAAAAAAAAAAAAATCGATTTTTTTAAATTTCCAAAGTGAGAAGACGCCTTAAAAACTTTCGGTGCATTCTCATGCTATTGGAGTATTTCTTCGGAATCATTTTGTATGGAATATTTTCCGATCCGTTGATCTGTTGGCACGGATGTTTCGGTGCAATGTTTTTTGAAATTTTTTTTTATAAAATTTAAAAAAAATTCAAGTTTTTACTTGTTCGTTGTTCTTTTATGCGTCGTATCTTCTCAGAACTACTGTACGTTTTAAGTAATCTGATAATTTTATAAATATTGACGGTTAATTACGAAGATTGAATTCATTTGAACACTTCTTAGATCAATATTTCACATTGCATTTTTAGTCCGAATATACACCAGCTCCAAATTCAATCATGTATCCATTTTTAGCCAAAATCATTAAAAAATCGCTTGAGCGACCTCTAATTTTTTTATTTAGGATTCAATTCTTGAGAGAATCACTTTTTGATAAAATGTTACCATATTTTGCTGCAATGCCGAAAAAAATGTCAATTCTCTTGCATCATTCAGATACATACATAATATAGATATGTTTAATTGGCATGCTATGAATTTCATACCCGAGTATGTACACAATATTGACATGTTTAATTAACAAGCTATGAATTTCATACAAAAAGTCGACAAATCCTAGCCAAAAACAGCATAAATGCTGTGAAAAAAGCTGAGACAAGTACATTTACGCCCCCCCAAATAGTCGTTCCAGTTAATCCCCCCCCCACCACCCAGCGCCAAAATACCGATCCCCACAAAAATTTACAAAAACCCGTCTAAGTCGTTCATGCAAAGACCTCCGCACAAAAATCCTTTCTAAAAACCAACTCATCCTACAAAGTTTTATGGGTAACCGCTCTCATTATCTTATCAAATTAAGTCAAATTGTACAGAGGTGATAATTTCATTCTCGTAAATATTGTGAGTTCACAAAAAGTTGATAAGTAAATAAAGATCTACTAAAGTATATGTGGCCAAGTACGTGGGATTTTATTATATTTATAAAATCTCCAATTATGTTCATATGCCATTTCTCTAATTAATGCTTTATTAAAACGAATTATTATCCTATGACTTGGAACTACAAGGGCTTTAAAAAAAATACAGAATTGCATTAGCCTGCGTGAGCTTGAACGCTGCCATACTCTCATTTGTAATATTTGTAGTATAGTTTTATTGGTAACAAATTGATAAAAGTTTACTATCGTACGTAGAGCGGATACGCACAGAGTACTTGTCCGGCCCGAACATTTTTCATAAAATTTGTCACATAAGTCAACATTAATTTACCATACATTTTGGTCTTAACTAGTAAAGTAAGCACAGCTAATTTGGAATCACAATATGCGGATTGTTTTGTATCCCAAATTATCCTCCTTTCCTTTAACCAATTGTTATCGATGAATTGATGCTCGTATGGAGCATATCTCACGTTCTTACACGGCACGTTTATTCCGGTTTTGTAACATCCGGGGAAAAACTGGAGTTACAGAGCATCTAAACGGTACTGTACACTTGAAATAAGTAATCCGGTACCATTTACACGCACTTTTACACCGGTTTTTACTACAACAGGTTTTACAAAACAGAATAAGCCTGCCATGTAAGAGCGATCATCAATTGATTTCATTCCAAGGCGGATAAGATTCAAATCTGCGTCAGGAGATCCGAATGTTCGGAGTGGTTGAAAATTTTGCCGCAAATGAAAAAGCATATTTTTAGCTGACTAGTCGAAAAATTTTCGGGCCGGACACGTACTCTGTGCGTATCCGCTCTTCGTACGATAGTTAACTTTTATCAATTTGTTACCAATAAAACTATACTACAAATATTACAAATGAGAGTGTGGCAGCGTTCAAGCTCACGCAGGCTAACGCAATTCTGTATATTTTTTTGGAAAGTCCTTGTAGTTCCAAGTCATAGGATAATAATTCGTTGTAATAAAGCATTAATTAGAGAAATGGCATATGAACATAATTGGAGATTTTATAAATATAATAAAATCCCACGTACTTGGCCACATACACTTTAGTAGATCTTTATTTATTTATCCACTTTTTGTGAACTCACAACATTTACGAGAATGAAATTATCACCTCTGTACAATTTGACTTAATTTGATAAGATAATGAGAGCAGTTACCCATAAAACTTTGTAGGATGAGTTGGTTTTTAGAAAGGATTTTTATGCGGAGATCTTTGCATGAACGACTTAGACGGGTTTTTGTAAATTTTCGTGGGGATCGGTATTTTTGCGCTGGGTGGTGGGGGGGATTAACTGGAACGACTATTTGGGGGGGCGTAAATGTACTTGTCTCAGCTTTTTCACAGCATTTATGCTGTTTTTGGCTAGGATTTGTACTCACCGAAGCGAAAAGCGCGACATAAAAAACTATGATGAATTTGGTCATTGTATTCGAGGTGATCGCTGTCAAGAGTTTACACCAACATCAGTCGTACCAGGCTATGTACACTCAAAATTATATACACTCAAAATTGATCAAACTGTACGGGAAAAACGGATCTGTTCCGTCAAGTAACATTTAAAATGTTTTTTTTTTTTTTAATATCCTCTATACTTTGTACAGAATATGAGAATTTAGGTAACAGTCACGTTGAGGCATTGTAATTGTTACAACTCCCACTTTTCCTTTGAGTGCAATGTAAATAGTTCTATATAGATAAGAAATGATATTATGTGCAAAACAATATTTCGATGTGCTTTCATAAAATATTTACAATGCTCTTTAGGAATTATAACTGATGAGTAAACATGCCTTGAAAGTGGGAAACTTCGAAAACCAGCATAGTCAAAATCCACCTTTAATAAGAGAATAAATACCAAATGCGTGTCATATTTTAGTTCAGGTATTGTATAATGTTTCATAATAGCAGAACTTGTTGTCTGACATGAGAATTTTTGTTTCCATATTTTTTATATTGCTTGATGGCTAATATAACTGTTACTCTTATGAGATGTATTGGCTGCTCGATTTTCACTTCCGCCGCTGCGTAGCGCAGAGCGCCGAGACTTGTCTCACATAAGGTATCATACTGCGGCTAGCATAAATTCCGCGAGGCAAACGAGTTCGATCATTCGAACCGATTCTATTCAAGAATTTGGTAGCGAATATTTGTTTTTACATAACACATATATGACTTAATGCGTTATCTATACACAGAGAATAAATATGGCATGTAAATATCCAACGGACTATAGGGTAAAACACTCAGTCCTCAGCCTCCTTCCAGTAGTTGGCCTTTTGCAACTTTGTATGTGTAAGAATAGCGTGAAAGTTGTTTTCGAAATGTTGGAATTTTTTACTGACATCTTTAACCTCTGATTAACCGGTACACAAAGTTTCAACGTACTACCTAACTATTCAAACAACTATGATGAAAAAAATATCTTTCAGAATGCTGCGACCGACGTGCACGGACTTGTGTAGCGCGCTATTTTTTTCTTAGTGCGGAGGCCTATCCTAGAAGATGGATACTTCATGTTTTTCGGATGCTTAGTGTTCTTATATGGATTTAGGCTATCAGAAAATGTGCTTTTTGTAATTTTCTAAAAGTTTCTGATGAAAAAAATCTTTAATAGTAAGAAATATTTTTTTTTCTTCTGTCTGGCCACTGGGTCTTCAATTTAACATTGTAAAGCCAATGGCCAGCCCTTCCCCGGCCGACTACTGGTTTTTTAGTAAATTTCTTCTATACAACTGAAATTTGTACTGTAAACAAAGTATATTTAATCACATTACACATAAAAAAACATTATTAATGATGGTTTTACTAGTAGTCCGCCTCACGTAAACGTACCTTAATTGAAGCGGTTAACTTTTGTATCAGATTACCTTAGTCGTTCAGGCCAACTATAGCGTCGACCCCAGCCAGCTTTGACCAATAGAAGAAAGGCCGACTATAGGGTCTTTATACTGGTTTAGAGCGGCTAACTACTGGCCAAAATTATGTTTTTCTAATAAATAACGTTCTTCTATATTTTAATGTGGATTCTATCGTTTGCAATAATTTTATTATTAAAGTTTATTAAATAACGTTTCATTTAAGACTTGTTGTATTTCGTTATCTTTTTTTTGGTCGTAGAACAATATTTTAAAATTGGAAATTGCGTTAATAGGCCGACTACTGGATGTTTTTCCCTACCAAGCAAAATAAATGATTCGTTTCAACTGCATATTAAATTATCTAATGCATGTAATCCCAAAGCATTTTTTACTATGCGCATTATAGGATAGGTAATCCAGGTCCTGTTCAATAGATGAGTCGAATTACCAATGCAGATATTTAAGGGGGGACAACCATTTAGAACGCCGAAATTGAGCAGATTTTTAAGAATTTTTTTGAAGGGGAAGAAATAAATGGATCTCTTTGAAATTTTGACAGTTTTTTATAAATATTTCAACGAGTATTTTCCATTTTTAATCATTAGAAAAGATTGAAAATTGACAGAGATGTAGCATTTTTACGCATTAGGCATTTTTTTTACGGTGCCAATTTTAGCGCCGTGAAAAATGATCTGAAACAGAAGGGCAAAAGGATGTGGTCAGTATATGCCTGTGTTCACTTGATAAACCTAATCTTTTAATAATAAGTTAAGAATTGGAGAAATGGCAGACATAAAATAAAGAAAATCGATATTTTCGATAATTTTTTTCTTCTTCGCTGATTAAAAAAACTAGTTTATTTTCAGAAATTAAAAATATGTTTAGGTTCACCAAGTGGTCTTATATGTTACGAAAATGTGTGCAAAATTTTAGCCCGATCGGTTCAATAGTCTCTGAACAATCTTTGGCACCAAAAAAACACATAGTGAAAAGAAAATTTCGAGAAAAATGCGTTTAAAGTTTTGGCAATGGAAAAGTGTTTGATAAAGCCACTTCCGAACTAATCTGCTATGCCGCCTAATCTGCTATTATTACTATTGTTATTATTATTACGAACTAATTATTATTACTATTATTACGATTATTACGATTATTACGAACTATTATTACGATTATTATTATTACTATTATTACGATTATAACGAACTAATCTGCTATTGGCCTAAGTCATGAAGTTTTTCGTATTCTACAAATATTAAAGTAACTTCTAAAGCAAAAAAAATCGATTTTTTGAAGGTTCTAAATGGTTGTCCCCCCTTAAGAATATTATGAAGTTTGGGATTTTTACTGTGTCACAGAATATACATTCTGATGCTACAATGGCAAAATTTACTATGTCACAAAATATACATTCTGATGCCACAATGACAAAATTTGCTATATCACTATATACATTCTAACGCTACAATGACAAATCTTGCCTCGAGTATGTCGATTTTTTACTATCCCCCTTGAAAGAAATGCATGTGTAGACCCTAAAAACCAGTATGCCAAATACCAAATAAAGCTATATGAATCACATCATTTTTACTATAGGGATCGTGTACGGCGCTTACAATACCACGAAATGGGCAATCTCTACATTAAATAGATAAAAAGCGTGGTAAAAAGTTATCAAGTACGTGTACAAGAATTGCAATGTTTTTAAATTAATTTCCGAAATTAAATTATTTTGTTTGTCTTTTCTTCATCAAAAAGACATTGTTACATGCGAGGCGGCTCTCACACGTCATTTTGGCTTCAGAAAGATAAACCATTTTTGAAATATTATGCTTTCTCCGAGAGCACTGTCCATATCCCATCGAAGAGCGAGAAATAAACTAAATGTTTTCAAATGTCTACGACATTTGAAACGTGTCCTGAATCACATAATTTTTTTCTTTTTAAATAATTGTAACTCCTAACACAATCATTAATTATGAGTGGGAAACCTTAATTGATAATTTTCGACATTGTTATTTGCAATATTTATTTGTTTTTCATACACTACAGCCAAAAGAGCACCGGAAAAATTGCACATTCAGACGCGAGGCAGCGCGTACATCGGAGGTGCCTATGTCGGATAGAACTATTTTTTATTCCGACGTTTGAATAAGTACTAAAATTCGGTACTGTCCTCAAAATACTGTTATTTTAGTATTAATCCGCTAGATTTCTAGCACTATTTGTTTGAATTTTCGTCCTCGTTTTCTCCATGTACGCGATCAACTTGGAACTCGTGTTTGATCAAGAATACAAATTTACTGCTGTTAAATTGTTCGATTGTTTACATCTTGGAACATTTGAGTTGTTGACTTACGCCGATAACAAATTTTTCTTATTTTGAAAAACCAAGAAAATAAAAGAACTCTAAATGAGATGTAAAAAATAAAAACAATTATTGGCTTATACGCTTTGTGCGCAATACTTTATCAGAAGATCAAGGTTTGAATTGTGCAATAATTTACTGGAAAATTTGAGGTAAATACATTTTAGTAGGCCTCGAAAAAAAATTATCTTATTTACTCAATTCTTCCAAGAACAAGTTATCTATGTGTATCCATTTAACGTACGATGGTAAACTTTTATCCAATTGTTATCAATCAAAATATACTTTAGAATAACTAAAAATTCTTGTACTTTTCAATCGTCAAATAATGTTTTATGTTGTAAGTCGTTAATTAGGAGGCTGAAATGTATTTCAACATTTTTTTGGAGATTTTATGAAACATAATAAAGCTCTATGTACTTGATCATACTTTAGTAGCTCTGAAAATATTTAGTAACTCTGTCGGAAGTTCCAACTTAATTTTTTTGCGAGAAATGAATTGTCATATTTTAGCTCGATTCAAATTTAATTGATTTTATTTTTTTAAGGTTTCAACATTTTTTTGAGTACGTCATCATTTTTGAGAGCCACTGTTACTCCAAACAAGTACAAATTGTTTCGAAGTGCCAAAGTGGCGTTGTCAACAAGACAGCGGCCCCCTTGTTTATGCAACTGTCTGTCAATTCGTTCTGCTGTGAATTTCTCCACATATTTGAAGCCGTACACTATTAAAAATATTTGTCATTGCGGTTTCTAATTATTTTTTTGTTTAAGAATTTTTCTGTCATTTTTTTACCGAAATTAGAAAAAAAATTTGAAAAGTCGCTGAGGCGGCAGTTCATTTTATTCAGAATTTTCTTTTTGAAAAGCTCACATTTTGGGAATATTACTTTTTTATTAAGAGCTTATTTGCAACACAAAAAAACCACATTTTTATATCATGATTTTTACCTGAAATTCAAAAAAGTTATAAAAACTTTTTTTCACACACTGATGACACGAAAAGTTGATTTTCGCCTCACAGCAAAGGGGTTAAAGTTATAAGATTCTTACATTTATATTCATGTCTCTATCACCTCACGTACCAATCACTTTTCATTGTTTTATTATCATTTGCAAGTGCACTCGCGAGAGTTTGCACTAAAATGTGGGAAATGTTCGCGAATCTACATAGGACCAAGCCATTTTTATTGTATTAATACAGTACCCCTACATTTTTCGATAATAGGAACACCGATGTGATTCGACGAGCCTTGAGATTTGTATTCGATTGGGGCCACATATGCAGTGAAGGTCGCAATCCAAATGAGTTTATCGGTTCTGGGTAATCGTACCAAAATGTCGGTGATGATTTGTACTGCTAGCAAACCCGCTTCACCTCGTTGTTATCACGTCAAAAGATGATGGTAATTAAGTGCTAATGACTTCAAGTAGTCGGAGTTATTAGCACTTATGTCCAACTTACATTGTACCGGATATATCACGTTGACTATACCTTGCAGAATTTCGTTGACAACCATCATGTATCCTAATGAACGTATTCAACGCTGACATCACACGTGACGACATATGCTTGCTCGAATCATGATAATAATGCTTATCATCGGATAGGTACTTTCCGCAAACCCTAACCACGACTACGTCATAGATATTGCTTTTACATCTCTAGGCTACAGAAACATAGAAACGCACGCGCGTATTCGTTCGTGATTTCGCGTGTCTACCAACGACATTGGGACAAGGGAGAACGACAACGAGGGCTGGATGATGTGACGTGTCTCGATGGGTACTCCGGAAGGTTTGGAGACTGACGCACCCCACGGGAAACTATTGCACCATCTACTTTCACCATATCCGTGTATTTCCCCATGCCAACTGTCTCACTTCAGTCGGTCTGAGTCTCAGTCCAACACCGGTAATTCTATACAGTCAGCGACAGGGGATCGAAGTTTTCACACTTCCGTTGTACTTACGCTTCCCGTAGATATCGTAGTGATGCACTGATTTTTAAGGGTCTAATTCAATTTTTTGCCCTGCAATTCTCTCATATCCTCTGAACATTCTTTTTTCCTATTCTTCGCCTCTTCTTTTTTGCCCCATCGTTTTTTTTTGCGGTTTGTTCCGGCCTTTATTCATCATTTAATTTAACGTAATCAATGTAATTGTATGTTGGCACTATGAAACACGTAGGAACTTTAAATTAAAAAAAAAAACGAATGAAAAAAAAACAGGCATTGTGGAATAATGAGGGCTAATGGAACTGTAAAAAAAATCGAAGAAGGTACGAAAAAGAGCAGGATTAGTGGTGAGCGTTAAAGTAAATTTGACGAAGAGTGGTTTACCGTTCGAACAAGAACCAACCTCTCATGCTGTTTTCGCTTTGATACCGGAAACTGCGTCTTTCCACGTTGCTGCACTTCCAATTTATAAATATTCACTGAGCCGAAAGATAGACACAGAGAGAGAGAGAGAGAGAGAGAGAGAGATTTGATTTGATTTTATTTTACGCTCTAGTAATGACTATGGGGTAAATAATTTAAATGCGCATAATATTAAAAAAATATTGACAATCTTGCAATATAATAAGGTATAATGTGATTTAGCACTACAGGAATATACTGTTTTGGCTTTGCGTTGAGAACTTACATGTTTACGTCTCTAAATAAGTACTACATATTCAATACTTAGTAGTACAGTATTACAATATGGCTTGGGGGTTCGCAGGTGCGCTAGAAAATTAGAACTAGGTTAGGAGGAAAGTGCGTTTTGACATCGCATTTTACAATGGAAAAATAAAGAGGGTACGACGCGGTGGTATTGTAAATTTGAATCCATATGAACTTATAATACGATAGAATTAAACACTTCCATTTTAATTTTACTTTTTAATAGTGTTGCTTCGATGAACCCATCACCGCATTCAACCAGCCGTATAGATCATTCACAAGACAGTAAATGTACGGCTAGCCTGGATTTGAAAACATTCAGAGATTTGGAGCGAATTTCGATACATGACTGTAGGGTGGGGCTGTATCTTAAAGATGGCAGGCGGAAGCCTCGAGGATCTTCGGAGGTCATTGTCAACATCCAAAAACAAATCGCGAGTATAATCAGGCACAGAAGAGGGAGGGGAGAGAGAGAGAGAGAGAGAGAGAGAGAGAGAGAGAGAGAGAGCACAAGAGCACGTTCATTCCATAAGAATTGGAAGAGTTCGGAACAACCAATGCTACCATCGTGAAGTATGGGCCATCATTGTGAATCCCTATCCTCGCTCCATCACTGTGGATCCCCATCCTCGCTCACGTCGTCGATATCCTCACACTCGTTCGCCTCATCGGATTTTTCTCTTCACTCCACAGGTGAATTTTTCCTTCTAGTTCTTTTCTCTATTGCTCTCTTCTCTTTTTATTTTGTTCCGCATTCTCCGATCTCCCTAGCTATCTTTGTATTTCATTCTTCGTTCCTTCGACCCTTTCTATTTTTTTTCGCATGCTACTTGTATTGCAATCTTTTTTTTTTTTTTTTTAATAATTCTGCCATTTTCCAATAGTAGATTCAGATGCTGGGAGGAATAAGGCTGAAAAACGCGAGCCTATTTTTCAGCTTGATTGATGGCTTTCAATACAAGAGTATTTCGTCGACTTTTTCACTGGATATGCGAACCAGTATCGAGAAATAAAATTTCAAGCCGAAAAAGTAACGTTTTTTGCAAATATACACGAGCGCGATTCACATGCTCTGATCTCTTTTGTTTTCCTCTATTAGCTTGACTCTTGACGATAATGCAAGCTTGGCATATAAAATATACGTATCAGGGCAGTCTTCTCTCTACATGGCTCATTGCCAAAATTTACGAAAGCCTGAAAGCGAGAGGAAAGCTCCATTGTCATATTATGAAAAGAATAGTCATTGGGTTTGTGATATTGTCTAAAAAGATAGTGAGAGTTTGGCCTTGGGAAATTCATGATTACGTTGAATTTCATTGCTTGCCACCTGTTTAACAACCTCATGAAGCCTCTTTGTTTCACTCGTTTTCTCTTGTCTCCCGTCCTTCCAAATTCTTCGTTATAGGACAAATTGGTCTGATATTATATAATGGAGAAATATGTTACTATTTGGAATATATCTTTTCGGTAGCTTGAGGGTTCCTTTTCTTGTTACCTCATCGCTAGTACTTTCCATTCCTCTGCTTCTCTCCTTTTGCTGTTCTCTTTGCCTCTATTTCTTTCTTACTTTAGTCAAAATGAATTTAAATAATATTTCACGCACGCTACAGCGATTCCGTATGATTCATGAGTGAGAGGTCGCATGTATGTGTGTGTAATCTTTATTATGTGAATGAGTGAGCCGAGAAATCGTGCTAGGCGCGAGATCCTTCTTACCCAGTTCACGGACTAAAGGATGAGCTCTTTCCTCGTAAAGAGGAGCCATATAAAATAAGAAGTAAAGGGCGACAGACATATAATACCTGTATCTACTACCACCAGCAGTCCTCATTGCTCTACGATATTCCTTCCGGCAAACCGTAAAAGCGAGACGAGTAAAGAGAAATGACGACTCTTCGGCTCACACGCTTAGCACTCTCTTTCGTGTTGGATATCTCGCGCGAGGGATTACTCACGTTATAATATATAATCTCCAGATTAATCATTCTGTACATTCTGCATCATGCTGCGATACTGAGCAAGTGTCCTTTAAGGGGACCGTATGGTCTAGAAATTTGAAAAAATCGATTTTTTTTTTTTTCGATATGTCGAAAGTATAGTATCTCAAGAATATACTGTGAAATTTTCATGCGGAAATTCTCAATATTACAGCTTCTACAGCCCATAACGCAGGTAGAGAGCGGTCCGCGACACGAAAACGTTCAAAGCCTTATTGGACACAAAGCCTTACGGGGATGATTTTTTAGTTTGCAAAAAAGAATGTGTTTTGCATGTTAAAAAACGTTTGTACAAACGTGCTGTTGATGCGAAAAAAAAACATGCACAAATAAAGAAAGCAACAAAGAAATTGACAGAAAAAGAAGAGGGAAAAAAGACACAGCGGAAATCGATAAATAAAACACCGAAGCGTCAACAATTGACGAATAAATTATTGCAAGAGCTGTCAACTTATTACGGTCTAGCAATTAGACGTAATTCAGATTCGACTGAAGGGATGAGAAGTGAAATATGGGCAGCATATTATCACAAAATTTCAACAGATGAAAATCCGCAACACTCGTACTGTCCTCCAGGTTCCGAATCGTGGTGCAAGTGGCGTCAAAGTGAGGCTGCAGGTACTTTAGACACCTACGAGCACCCACCTGCTCTGTGCGATGAAGCACAAGAGATATTAAAACCAATTTATGAAGAATTGACAGCAGAGACTTTATTGGAAAGGTGTATTGGCAGTAATACGCAGAACAATAACGAAAGTTTCAATGCTTGCGTGTGGCACCTTGCGCCGAAACATCTGTTTGCCGGAAAAAAAATCATTGATATTGCCACTCACATTTCCGCTTGCATATTCAATGAAGGATTTGCATCCCTATTGAAAATAATGGAGACCATGGGCATAACAATCGGGCCACAAGCGGAGCAACTAGCGCAAAACCGAGACGAGCTGCGAGTATCGAGCGCCAACCGTAGGAGCACGGACAACTCCAAAGAGGCTCGGACAGCTCGAAGAAATGAAAGGAGTGAGGAAATCTTGAATTATGAACGTTCCGAAGGAATCCTATATGGTGCCGGAATCGCGGATTAACTGTAAGTATTCAAAATTTGCTCAATTTTTGAAAATATCTGTACCTCAAACTTTAAACTCATTTATCTCGAAACGACTTTTTTCGGCACTGCGCAGGTGAAAACAAAAAAACTATTCAACCGAATCACTTGAAATTTGGATATGTTGTTCACAACATGTATGGCTATCGTCGGAACTACAATCATAATTTTATTTAAATAATTTCTTATTGTTTATACTAAAAAACTAGTGAAAAAAAAACCCGATTTTACGAATTTTTTTTCAAAAGCGCGCCATTTTGTCAATTTTTAATTTTTTCGATTTGTTCTAGTCCCGACCATAACTGCACTCTTTCTGATTAAGAATCTTCTTGAATTTTGTGTTTCAGATGAGTAGAAGTCTCGGATCGATCTTCACCGTCCGGGTCGGATTTTTCGAGAGGGTCGTCTTCAATGCCAATTATATGATAATAAACACTGTTTTTAAAATTAAAAAAAATTTTTTTTGTATACTTAATAAAGGTAGTAATAAACCCGAAAAGTTAAAACATCGATTTTTAAATTTTTTAAGGCAAAAAAAAAATCGTGAAAATAGGTGAAATTTTCGTGCTCTAGACCATACGGTCCCCTTAACCTGAAACGTTACCCTCATTACCTTTCCTCATCAAAAACTTATTACTTTTTTTCACGTCTTTCCGTCTCTCAATCACTTAACCTCTTATTTACGTTTGAATCTCGATTATACAATGATATTTAATGCTTCAACCAGACGACTGCCTATTTTCTGATCAAGTTTTATTTTTTTTATAGCCGTCCCAGATCAACACAGTGATCAAACAAATATTAAGGCTTTTTTTGGAAATATTTACTGAGCTTATGAAAAAAATCTAACTGTTCTCAGGATTCCAATCGATGCAAAGCAAACTTTGAGAATATGTTTTCAAACTTACTTTGATAAACTTGCCGAGTTTTTCGCCGCGAGCAGGGCATAAGAAAACGTAAATCCGTCAATTTTCTCGATCTCCGATGCCGTCAGATCCCGTTGAATGAGAGCCAGCTCATTTAAATCCTATCGGATAGCAATAAAAAAAGGGATAGGAGAAGATATATGTCTACTATTATTTCCGTGAACACACGGATTTGGTGAGAGTCGAGAATAGCTGGTGACAAAGGAATGAGAAATAAAGGGTAGACGAGTCACGCGGGAGCAAAGTAGTGAAAGAGAAAAAAAATCAGGTTTGGAAATAACATGCGACAACAGATTTTTCAACAATAAAGTAAAAAGAGAAAAAAATAATGGAGAAAATATGGTTCGGGCACTTTCCAAAAGCCTACTCGACCGTTTTGTATGGTAATTTTATCGATGATTTGTCTAGATCCTTTCTCAACCTCAATCACGTTTTTATTATTCTCTCCCTCTCCATCATACGCAAAAGGTATGTGTGCTCATTCGAGTGGAAAACCTTTTCTACACTTTGATCCACTTGTCTCCTAAAATGAGACTCCAGTGGTCTCTTCCTCGAACACACCTGCGTCCTTCGATATTTAATGCGGCAAACAATGAAGATCCGTTCTCAAAATATCGAGCGACATTCAGTGTGCATTCTCACCTTGATCGTACAAATCATTTTGTGGGCACGCATGGAAACTCCCATACAAAGGTCGAGATTAATTGACTATAAAACTATAGTTTTATCCTAGTGGATCCAACAACCATCAGTGACCGAATTTACGGTTACTAATTGGCCGTAAACGAACGGTTTCGGTCGATTCGTTCCATTTTTCGACCGAAATGTCGGTGACTGACGGTTGCCGGATCCGCTAGGGTAGACTTGGTGGCGCTTCATTCCAGCAGAACGGAACGCGTACGAATAGGAATTCCAGAGTGACCAGAAGTTCTAATTGACCCAGATAAGACGTCCGAAATAGTGGTACATGAATCTAGTAATACATTATTTGCATTATTGTCTTGAATTAACTACATGCGTTATTCTTTCATTTAACATATGCACAAAATATATGCACGTGACATATTTTGTATAGTAGTTTCAATTTCATAACGTTGATCCTTCATAGAAGTTTGTGAATTTTGAACCTTGGTAAAATTACGTTTTGCTGCAACTATTCAACACCGCACGAATATGCATACATTCCTTCAGCATCTATGTTTACACGCGATCGCACAAATTGCACATCTTTGGTGATACTTCGTAGCGGTGATGAGGTGAGCGAGCATAAACCGTATAACGTACTGCGGTGATATACATAATGAATGTATATATGACGGAATACATACACAGGCTGTATCTTGTCGTGCAAGACGTATTTCAACCTCACAAACCGTGCTTCCTCCCCTCGTGAGCCAAGTTTCCTTGGGATTACACCATAAGCCATCGTCTGCGTCATTATACACAAGAACCCGAGCTTGCGAAGGCTTATGCTCTAGGCAACCCACTGTCTATGCGACGTATACTACAATAACCATCTCGTTATTTACGATGTCGATGACTTTTCACATGTAATATAATTAACAATTAATGATTTTCGTTGAATAACAAATTTTCACAGGTTCAAGTAAAACATAATGTACGATTATTATTATATTATGCATTTGTATATCTCTAACTACTGTATTTCTCTCTATAAAAAAAGAGATACACAGAGAAATGTTACCACGGGCAATATTTTTTCGCCACCGCTGGAAGATCTCATCAAATTTATGTGTTAAGTATATACGAACTGTGCTATTTCGACCCACGATTGATCGGTTCATAGAGTCTTCAATTATACTAGTCAAGAATTGCTGAGTGGGAAAATTACCGGTACAACGTGGCAGGTGAGATAGCAGTTTTCGATACGTGTAAATATAGATGGGGCTCAATGACACCTGCAACGCAAATTCAATTCATGGATGCATGACCAGCGAAGGCTAGAATACAGCATGGAATGATACTGATCCTGACCAAAGCGATAATAGATACAGTGTAATGGACTTGGTGGAGGCATCATCCCAATCCTCCACGCATCCTTCTCGAAAATCTACCTATTGCTCCTCTTTCTCTCTCTTTCTCTCTCCTCTATCTTTACTCAATATTCTCTTTCTCTCTTCTTCTCTATCTTCAGTCTATTCTATCCCTTTTCATTTCTCTATTTTCACTCTATTCTCTCTCATCCTATTACCATTGTATCTAGCTCGGAACCACAATTATCACTACGTGTATTGTGACCAGTTCGAGAGGACTCGGAGCAGCCAATAGTTATTTGACCATCGCACAGATCCATCCTGATAACTCCCTTTCTCTCCCTCACTCTCCATTCGATGCTACGAGAACACTAGCAAGCACGCCTGGTTAATGCTGATTGTGGAATTGTGTTGCAGATCTGAGCGTTTCTGGTGCCGCGCTGTCTCTGCCGGGCCCGTACTCTCTACCGCGTCTCTTCCGCTTATACCCGGTCATCACTATGTATACAGAAGAGATAACTATACCCAATGTACCTGATGCGCGCCTTCGCATCCGTTCTATATTGCACAACCTCGTACTATCTGCATGTTCTCTCTGTACTATCCAACTTGCATTGACCACTCTGCCATCATCGTTCCCCAGTCTCCGGCATTCACTCACTATTGTAGCCACGGCCGAACATTCATTCTTTTTTACCTTTTTTGTTTTGTCCACCAACAATGACCAGGTATTACTAACCACCTGGTACAGTTTTCTCCCCCGCATGCCCAACCATCTTCACACGTCTGTCACGAGCGATCAGTGAATGAAAAAATAAAATAAAAAAATGAAACAGTTTTCGATGGAATTGAACACGAGTCCCAACTATTCACTGCAAACACAAGATTTCCATCACGCGTATCGTGTTCTGCTCCAGTTGATATGATATCTTTTTGCACATTGTCAGTTATACATATATATCTTTTATATATGAGAGATCTGACGTGACGTTTTCATTTTGAAACCTTGATCCTCTTTATATGTACGAATTATTTCTATATTTTTGTATACAACAAAGTAGTAGACCTGTAAAAAGGCAACATGAGTAAAATGCAGACAAATGAATTTAAGCTCAGTAGTGCACAGAAATTTCCCAAGAAAGCTTTAATCGTTGCACTTTATTGCAATACTTGTTCATTCTCTGACACTTTGTCTGACATTCTTTGACTGCACACCTTTGTCATGTCATGGTTGTCGTTCCTCCGATTTTTTCACGCATTTGTAAACGTAAAAATTGGGACCGAGGATCGAGAACAAGAGGTTTAATGGCATGCCAATTTATCACGAATCCTTCTTGCTCTTTTATTTTCTGTTGCATCTGTACAGTCGTTTATTTGGTATTCCGATTTATTGTTTTTTTCCTAACGAGAAGGAAATACCGTCTGTTTTGGGGAGCGCCTCGGTCGTCTCTGATCGATCTTGGTAAAGAGAATAAGAAAAAGAGAACAGAGAGAGGAAATTCGAAGTAAAGACGGAAAGGGGTAAAAAAACGAAGACAAGACCGAGCTAAAAGCTATATGCCTGAGGCAGAAAACACAATAAGTTTAAAGTGGATATTTCGAGACGAGAGAGAGAAAGAGAGAAAGAGGGAGGGCTAGGCGAGTTATTCGCTTTAAATACCTCGCAGGGTTCTCTTATTTCCTCCCAGACGAGCGAGCGGGGTAAGGAGAAAAGCTCTATGGATGCTTGACGGCCTCGCACATTCTCTTGCATTCCTCTGGCGACATCGAGACGGACACGTATATATGCTATAGACCGTATGCGTTGAGTTGTCCTCTCACTGTTTTTTTTAGCAGGAACAAGCGCCTGATGCTCGAGAACCCAAGTAGCTCCTGCTAGAGGATATCTTTGCACACACACACACACGCACGCGCGCGCGCACACACACACACACACACACACACATCGTCGTTAGTACTCCAGTGTTGCTCTTTGAGCTTTACGATGCGGAAGAGATAGCACCCGCTGGAAAAGCGGTAAAGCTTTTCTACTATCCATCCCACAGTATGTGGGCAGCATTGGAAAAATTTGCGAGGACCATTACGTTTCTTTCTTATGATCTTTCTGATGATGCAAACTGTAACGTTTGCGAAACGTCGGCAATATGCTGAAACTCTACACGGCATCCATCCGGAAGCCATAAACTATTGTAATGTTTCTTTCTTTTCTCCAAAACCTCCCAGCAATAAGTGTGAATAATGAAAAGAGAATTGCAATAACTTTGTGACCCATATCACTTTGTTGGTCATGCTAGAAAATAGTTGTTTCAACTACAATAAGTACATTATTGCAAAGTTCATCTTTCGATTTTTATCCGTCTTGTCAAATGCGTAGCGAACCCATCGAAAACTATTGAGAATGGTATAAAAAATGTGTTATTTTGAACAAAACTTATTTTTCGCAGGGGATCACTTTGAACGAAATAATGTTTCGTTCAATTTATCTACGTAATAGAGCTAGCTAAATTGCTCTAAAATAAAAGATCACTGGAGAGTAGTTCAAACTTATCGCGATCGACCTCTTGTAAAACATTTTCCAAAAAACTGCTCAAAAATCTTCTCAAATTCATTCCCCCGAAGGTACTAAAACTTGAATTTCCATTTTGGTTACTCTTCTTGAAGCAATGTGACATTCGAATGTTCCAAAGTAACTCTCCTGCAGAAGTACAATATCTCAATGGTAAATTGACCTTTATGACGGATATAAAAATTCCGCGTAGGAGTTTAAGGATCAAAGTATTTCAGATTGCTATTTTGAGATCAACGAGTAAGAATTTCATAGATATTTCTGCTCGATGGACGGATCAAAGCATGTTTTCAGATATATCTATACTTGCTTTGTACGCTAGATTCGCTTGGCTAAAAATCATGCGGAAATAGATATCCGACAGAAGGGGATCGTAAAGTTTCACACGAAAGTACCTCTCTCTCGCTCTCTCTCTCTCTCTCTCTCTCTCTCTCTCTCTCTCTCTCTCTCTCTCTCTCTCTCTCTCTCTCTCTCTCTCTCTCTCTCTCTCTCTCTTTCTTTTATACACATTCACGCGCGCGCGCACACACACGCACGCACACACACACACACACACACGCGCGCGCGCGCGCGCGCGCACACACACACACACACACAGGCGCGGCCTTCCATATAAACGAATACGCATACTCCAGAAATATCTCTGGGTCTTGCCGGAAAGAGCTCGCGTTGGCGCGCTGTCGTCTTATCCACGATTCCTATTTTCGATGGACGTTTCCCTCGAGTCGTCAGCGAGCAAGACTTTTCTTGCCCAAGCATCACGGGGTTTCGAGATGACCAAATCGTCTGGGCAAAATGAGTGCTACATAATTTTGTATATCTCATTAAATTAGGTATCTTGTCACCGATTATTCAGTCACAAATTCAGATGTACAAATAGTTAAAAATAGCAGGAATTACAGACTAAGAATACAAAAAACTATATTTTCTCGCTCAAACTTAATATTAATTTCAGCCTAAATGATAATTTCGGGCAGCCCTATATTTCTTTTTTCCCTACATTCCCCAAAGTATATGATACCAATTATGTTTTGAATTTTTTTTTAATCAGCTACTTGAATTTCAATATGCTCCAACTCTACGAACAAATAAATTCAACAATATTATTTGAATTAAAATCTAGTTGGTGAAATATGTATTAGTTTTTACACATACAGGATTGACAATGTCTCAAGGTATATCGCATAACAAAATTTTACTCTCCACGAGACGCATATTTAATATAAATGAAATCCGTTCCCCGAGGGATTTAATGTAGGATCGAGTCTCCTCAGAAAATCTCGTAACCCTCTCACTGTATGTATATTTTGCTACTCCACTAATGGTCCATTGACAGCCTTTGTAAAAGGGTAATATTAGCGCAAGGGTTGGCAAAAGGTGCAACGGATGGAGGAGGGTGATGTGAACCATGGACCCTCGGGACTTTTGAGAGAGAAAGAGAACGGGATAAAAGTATGTATATAGCATTACGAGAAGTTTCGTCCACCGTTCGAACCCATTAAACTCTTCTGCTCACGACTCCATCGATGAATCCAATTCCCAGTTGATCGTTCGTTCGAGATTTGCGTCTTCGACGGTGCAATCAGAATACACACATACACATATATTAATGTAGATATATGCGCGTGTACGTGTGTGTTTGTATGCACATACATATGCACTGTCCAAGTGTCCGGTACGAGGACAAGCCGAGATTTCAACGTCGAGTAATCGGATCCTCTAATAGCTATTACTGAGGCAAGTGGAGGAGAACAACGATACATACCAGATTTCTCCTCACACTGTGTCACACTCTCTATCTGTATCTCACTTTTCTAGCGTTTCTGCAAACTCGACTTGGACACGTTCAAAATTATACCAGACCATTTGCTCTAATTGAGCGTGAGATTCGATAGTACCGGCAAAACCGTAAACCAACAAACTACAAGTGGGAATGTATATTTCAAGTGCTAACCTAACCTGCAAGGTAAGTTGACCGCTCGGATAGGCCAAAAGCAATTCGTCGAATTTCATGCTGTATGAGTTTATTTTTTATTTCCTAGGTACTCTTAAATTCTAAATAATGATACTGGCCATTATCTTACATCCAGTTGTTCTATATAGAATTTTATAATACGTTTAATCGAAAGTTTATTTCTAGGTCGCGCAGATCAAATGGCCGGCCGAAATATTCGGTATTTTTAAGAGCTGTTACTCAATCAGAATCAACGGTTAACTTTTTATTGGAAAATTCGTAGTATCATATGGAAAGGTCGTTTCTCGATATAAATAAATATTTTTCTTAAAATATATTGTGAAAATTCTAAAATATTATGAAAATTCTATATATATTCTATATATTGTGAAAATTCTAAAAACTCTTATATGTATAAACCAAACTTTTTTTCATACGGTTTTGTTTAGAGCGCCCTGACGGTCTCATTTCAAATATAAAATAAATAATAAAACAATATCGAAAAAAGCTACAAAATAACGTGAAAATTGATGTGAATAAGGAAAGTATACCCGCTCCGAAAATATAATCATGATGGTGTATACACACCAAAATCGTTTCTCACTCTTCCAGTTTTATTCTTTTTTTTCTCGAGACCCTCTGAAGTTTAGTCTCGTAATAAAAACACGAGAAACGTAAGCACGCGCTGCGGAGGATATGCTGTTTGTTTTTTATGGAATTTGATGAACGAGAAACGATCACGATAGAAAAACTCGTTTAACATTTTCGTCTCTCGGCCAGATTTCCAAATCCGAAAAAAAAAAAAACATCAAACGGAAACGTGAACGAGACGTTCGAGTCAATCTCAGCGTGATACTGATTATATTGAGATGACTTGACGGCTGCATCGGAAAACGCGATAATTTTATGTCTCTCCCGTGTATACCTAGACTCTTCTGACATTTCCTCTTTTACCAATTTCTCGTTTTTTCCAGAATACACATATATAACGTCGAGTATTGAGCAAGGGTTGTAAATTAGTGAGGATATTGAGCAACAGAGCAAACCGTTCGATACTCGTGAAGAAGCTGGATGGCAACTTGATCCCAACGCTAGAATACATCTCGCTTCCTCGATAATTGAATTTATCTAATTTATTCGGGACGTATTAATTAAGCTCGTTAATTTATTCCAGAAGAAGTTTCGTCGAACGAGGGCGGGTCATGGGATGGGAGAGACTTATTAATTGAAGAGTTCGACATTAATTTGTCCCCGAGTAGAACATTCGTTAATACGTAGAGATATATTTAATATTGATATAGGATGATTCGCGTCACCCAGCCCAATCTTTGACCCTTCAATTATTTCCTTTGATACGCATTATTTCTTTTTTACTCCGTCATCTCTCATTACATAGAAGAGGTATATTTCTGTTTCCTAATGGAAAATATTAGTACTTTTTTGTTCAATAAGAACACTTTTCTCAAAGTAAATTCAACATTGAATTTAAAAAATAAATTTAATATCCTGAAAAAAAATGGAGACGTAATCCTTTGACAGAACACACAAACACTATTTATTTGACATCTTGAGGGAAACGGTGAGAATGAAACTTGAAAATTTATCCCTTATAATTTCCATTCATGTGATGTCAATTTGACAAATGTAGTAAATGTTCAACAGGCCAGGTGGAAGTGATGCGATAGTATCGTTATTTATACAGGCATAGATATATGTCGGCTGCAAGTATATATGGTATATTCATATTATAGTACTAGAATTTGCTGTAAGAGTCTCGAAGATAAAGGAGGAGAACGAGAAGAGTTTTACCTTTGTTGGAGAAGTCGGAGGAGCCATCGGCTCGAGCACACCGATGAGGCGTCAGCATCAGCAAACTCGTCAGAAACAGGAAGGAGCACGTGAGCTGCATCTTGAAAGAGGCGGAGTAACTCGCGGGTTTTTCTCGTCGAAGAGCGATATCAGTTGGAGAGAACTCTATCGATCGACCGTATCCCACCTTTAACTAACGCTCACTATAACTATAGCTCGAAAGCGTTGAGAGAGGGCTGCTTTCGAGAGCGTATAGTTACTATCTTCAAGCGACAGTGGCCAGTTCGATGCTTCGCAAAAGTAGTATTGGTCGCAAACACGACAACTCGCACTTTCGGTTAAATCTTCAAGTTCACACGTACGAGCATTCGATCACGAGCGATCGATCCTTTCTCTGATCCACGTATGCACTTATGTGCTTTTTCTACAACTCGTATAATATACTCTTTCGATGATGGACTGTGAAAGACGGAAGCTGTGTGTCTTCGGATGGTGAAGAATCCGAGAAAATCGAAGACGCTGGGAAAAAATACGACACGGTCGGTGATCTCTTTCTCTCTTCTCTTCGAGAATGGCACTCGTATGTTCTTGGTAGCAAGTTGACGAAGAAATTTTCAAAGTTCGCAACAGCATCGAGTGTCGAGCTGACGCAGCTTTGACAATCTGTGCCACCACTGCGATCCTTCACTGGATCCTTATTGATCGATTTTCCTCGAGGTTTCTTCAACCAACCGATATCTATCGTCCAGCACCCGAAGCACGGTAGCATTCTTTTTTGTCTCGCTTCTCACCCTTCCCGCGTTCCTACGTCGTCGAGTTAACCTGCAAATACCTATTACTGGAATCCACCTCCTCCTTTTTCGCTCATGTTCTCGAGTGATCCTCACAGGTGGCAAAAGATACTGCATCGAATTCCCAATCGAAAGGACCAGCTCGTAATTTGAGCTTGTTCATAGATTCTTCGATATTTCGCGCAACTCTATATCGAAGTCTCTACACGTTGGACGTTCCTTTTTTAACCCCATACTACCATGTTCTCGAATGGATGTATTCAAGTTTTCGCGTACACGGTACCATACGCTAGTACTTGCTTATGTTTGTTCTTTTTTGCTACGTTCTACAAATGAGAATGATGTTGCCCGAATGAAGAATCTTTTCTCTTTTAACGAACTCACGAGGTTGAAACGCTCTCCTCGTCTCGACTGAGAAAAGCATTGACAATGAGAAAGAAGCAAACGTACTACTTATATTCCTATGACAACATGTGTCAGTTGTTATTAAGCCGGACGCGTCGACCCGTTCGAAACCTTTTCATTACCAAACGAACCGCCGCCTTTTCCACTTCCTCTTTTATGTGTCAAGTGACCTGGTTTCTTTTTTATTTTCATTGACACGACCACCCTCGATCTAGCTGCTGCGCAATGAATATTCCGTGCTCTGGGATCCAACGTTTTTCTTTGTCCCTCTCTAGTCAGTCCGATGGATGTTAATTTAACTGTAGCCCTTTTTTCGGTCCACGCAACCTTTTTCTTTGCGACAGGCGGCGTCTTCGTGGTTCTGGGGAGTCGAAAAGGGTTCACTTGATGAGCTCAAACGTGACATCACTTTTTACCGAAAATATAATGCCGTACCTCGTCAATTTGATATGTCACCCAATTTCCTTCTTTCTTTCTCACTCTATTTTTTTTGCTTGGTATGGCCGTTTTTACATCGGTGGGACCGTAAAATGCTGAAACTTGGTTTTATGTGCTTAGGGCTCTCCGTATTTTCGTGGAACTTTAGTGAGTGATGCAGCGTAAAACGATAGACTCACAGGGCTCTTTTGGCTTGTCATCCTCTCTGATTCTTCTTTCTCTCTCTCTCTCTCTCTCTACATCTCTGTGGCTTGGTCTATTCGCGTGTGGATGGAGTTAAATCGATTCCTCCGAGCTGCGACTTGCCAAAAGTTACCAAGTTTCTTCACTACTTTCTCCCTCTTTCTCTGACTACGTATCTCGTTTACTTCCTTCGATCTGTGCTGTATCTCCTTCCTTCTTGTTTTTCGCTCTTCTGTGTCTTGCAGACTTTGAAGTAGCCTCTTGTACAACGTAATACCAGTGAGCCAATTAGCTTCGGTCGGTTAAGTTCACCCAACGAATCAGTCAACGAAACTTATTTCGTTTGACTAGTTAGATAACTAACGGAAGAGCGGAGTGCGCGCCTTCTCGGAGCTCTTTACAACGGAGCCTACATGAGATCAGGTTATTACCTGGTCTCTATCGCTGGAATAGAAAAAGAAAAGCAAGAATAGGATGGGGATGAACTCTGTTCGTCGCAACGTTTCGATTCCTCTCGTTTCTATTTCATGACTCTCTCCCGTGGATACACACCGTACTGGAATGCATTTTGTACTTAAACTTTACGAATGAACTTCGCGATTGGCAGGCGTACTATTACCGATGAGTACATTATTTGGGTTGTTTGATTTTGGTTCAGATCCAAATATAACGTCGAATTAGGTCACGATAATCAATTGATAATTTGTTATTATTCTTCACGATCATAATATATCAAATACTCAATCAATAATCGATTAATTTTCGGCACAGCGGAACAATATGAATGCCTTATTAGGATACACGATCACAAATCCACACAGATACTGGTAGCGGTTTTTACTGCTCATAGCGCACTGAATGATCATTCATATTACAATATATGGCATATTATAATCACTTGATGAATTTGAAAAATCACTTGATTCAATCGGATTACATGCGGTTCGCGTAAAAAAGCTTAATTGGCACCTTATTACTGAAAAAGCGAGAGCGCCCTCGAGAAATTGTACGACCGCGCCGGGCACGACTGCCACCAAACTAAAACCAAAACCGAAGACACGCGTGTACTCCCCACTTAGAGAGTTTCTTCGTGCTGCAGCGCGGGGACACCAATGGGCAAGTATAGATACACACTCATTTAGTCTCACACACCCCTCGAATTCAGATGTACATCTATATATACATAGTCTTAGGTCTTTCGTCCTAACACGCATACACTTCAATACACATGTTCCCACAAACGCAACGGGGTGCTACACTCTCAATCGCCCCGCACAATGACAGACGCACACACGCATGTATCGCCGTCCAACTGTTCGTAAAGTAGAACCTCCCATACAAGAAACGACTCCGTTTCGAAAATGTATACAGACATGCAGTCTCGTATATACGAATCCATCCTTTTCTTTCTCTCGCGCTCTTCTGTTTTGGTCCCCCGCAATATTCCATCTCTCTCTCTCTCTCGCTCTCTCTCTCTCTCTTCCCCCCCCCCCGCTCGTGCTAAAGTTCCTCCCTTTTGTTCAAACTATATACAGGGTGTTCGAGAAGTATCGAACTTTTTTCTCATATTTTTCTCACCGAAAGATTTTACGATGAAACTTTTCCACCTAGGATTTTTATACTAACGATGTATTTAAACTTTACGAACCGCCTTGCAAAGGTTATGAAAGAAATCTTGTTCTTTCCTCAAAAGGTAAAAGGGATCGAGAACCACAGTCTCCTGGATTCAAAGATTTCAAAGCGGTTGACCGATACAACAGATCTTCAAGGTGAACGAGATAAGTTTCACTAATTACATTCATAATGTTTTCAAAGCTTAAGTAACAAGAGTACCAACATATCAAAAGTTATTTTTGTATATTTTACGTAGAAGACTTCACATAAAATAATAATTAGTCATAATTACAGTATCAATAACAATTCTTGTGAAGTTTTTGTATAGATTTTTTTATTTTATGTATTCATAATACAAAATGCATATAATGCGAAAAGTATTTATAAAAAAAATGAAAACATTCATCATATCAATGGAGTTTTATTAAGTACAATTTTTGGAATACTGTATATATAAGAGCGGCGAGTCGGAAATTAACCGAAACCCCCGATGCCGTATATTCTCCCCTTAGGTGGGATTTACATCACCAAGGAACAGCCGAGGGAGAACAACGAAGAATTTCTGGTGTATCATTCCCCATATACGATTACGCGACACACGATACAGTTGAGGCGAGTGAAAAACGAACACGCGTTTCCATTCCCTTCTGCTGGCTGGATGACTTGGAAATGAGCATCCCCAAGGATCACGAATGGCCGATGGATGAAAAGCCAAAATCCATATCCCACCAAGACTTTATAGAACTGCAGCATAGCAGAGTTTTACGTGGGTTGCTGTATCTAATAAACAAAACATAATAGCGGGATATATCGATAGCAATACTTCGTAATCCCAAAACTGTCGATATTCCTCACCCGATTTATCGTCTTAAAAATCGTTAGAAAAAAGTACTATATCATGACAACATATGTGATGATGAAACCATATTCATGGATTGGCAGTAGAAATGTATATTTTTTCTGATCATGTATATATATGGTGCCGTTTATCAATAATAACTATTCAATCGAATTTGTTTCAAATAAGTCCAGTCCAATGGATTATTCATATAATTAACGAACCATATTTTTATGTTGATAAAAAATGAGCCCGGGGCTGATCCAAACAATATTCTGGTAAATAAAAAAAATAAAATGATGTAACATGGACGTTTATTCAATCAACCATGTAATATGCTTCATCAATTCTTCTCATACCTTTATAATTTTTCATTTTATCCCTGTGAATTTTATTTAGCTCAATTAATCAACAAACCAATCGATCGATATCGAGTATATCGACATCGTATTCATTTCTCCTACTAAAATATTCAGATTGACTGACGTAAATGGGGCCGAATGAACCAACAGCTTCGAAAGACCGAAGCGTGTGCATATTCGTGAATAGATTTGTATGGAGAAAATAAACAAAAGACGGAGAGTCTTTGAATGTGTTTGCATTAAATAGGAAATATAGACAAACAGGGTGTTAAGGAGGCAATCACTTGTCTTTTGCAGCTTTCTCTTTGTCTTGAAGATAATCAAACAACTTTGAATTATCTCGATGGTTCGTGGTAGAAAGCGTTACCTTGATGTGGGCTTACCTATCTGAATAAATGCTTATACCCATATACTCGAATAATGTACGGATCTCGGAGTGAAAGAGTGTGTTTATACGACGAGGGTCCGAAGCCTATCCCGACCTCGGTAATTGGATCTATTTCCAGAGTGACCCACGTTTTCGGAGTTCGAAGGAGGGCGTGTACACTTCTACAAACATATACGTATGTGCTAAAGTGCATGTATATTTCGCTATCCATTTAAATCTAAAAAAGAAAAAAGTTTGTCTATCGACCAAAATCCAAAAATGACGATAAATTTATATACCAAACGCCATTTTCAAAGGAACGCGAATACGAAAAGAATGAGCGCTGTAGCTGAGGTTCCCATTCCCAATAGAATGGATGGTTCAGTTCATGCTTTTTGTCCAGCTTATACAAGGTGCCACCCACGCGCGCCATTTATACACCACGAAGTATGTGTGCATATGTGATGTTCTCGTAAATATCGTAATGTATTTGTGCGTGTATACTAAAGATACGATATACTGAGAGCATAAACATACAAAAGTGCAGCACAACTTATTATATTCAAATGAAACTCAAATTGAATATTTAAAAAATTATATTACGGACGTTAAATCGATAAGCCGATAAAAGATTTTTCACCGAACATAATGACGTAAATGATTCAAATTTGAACCAAACGATCAATCAACACGTGCAACCAGGAATTTGCTTATGTTCTTGGCTTAAAAAAAAATCTGAAGAGTGGGGGGGGGGGGGGGGAGTGAAATGCCTCAAAGTCCTATACATAAAATAAAGAAGAAAAAACGAAAAAAATAAATTAAATCGTGTACTCTCCAGAGACTAACAGTTAACAACTCTCTTTTTCTTTCGTACCACGCGCACGTGCTCAGGAATCTCGAGTTGGATAGACAGCGAAGATGACGGAGAGGAAACGAGTGATTTTACAAAAAACAAAAAAAATAACAAAAAAGAAGCGCAACATTTATGCGAAGCTACAAGCTCCTCCGGCACGTTCCACTCGGAGAAGTGCTTGTTTTTTTTTCCAGTTATGGTATTTTTAGTCTCCCGTTTCTCGGCGCTCTTTGCACTCGTTGCGTTTACGCGCGTCCGTCAAAAACTTTTTAACATCCATTTTTGTCTCGTTTATACCATTAAACAGCATTTTCACGATGGATTTTTAAATGTTTTTATTCATGGATCAAATCAAGCCATACAAGAAATCAGTATTTTTATAGTTGAATGGCAGCTTTGAAAAACCATTGAGAAATTGAAAAGTGATTCCGAAAATGTTGAACAGAAGATTCTTTGTCTTGTGCTCATCTCGATTTTTTGAAATCTTATTTTTATTATGACTCAACTAGGCGGTAGTTATAATATTCGAGACATCTTCTTAACTACAATGAATCGTGTGTGGTTTTTCATGATTCTTTTAAACAGCTTATTCTTTCTCGTTGAGATTTGTTTTTCCGGTTTTTCTCCCCTGAAGATCTTTTCACACAATCGTGACCATACGGCTCAATTTCGAAACGGACCACGTACAACAAAGTCAATATAATAAGAGGGCATTAGCCCTACCCCTCGTTCGAATGACTTAGCCCGCTTGAGGTTTCTGTTTTCATTCATCGTTTTTTCGCTCGCTCGCGTGCCACCACGCTGCTTTCTTCGCTTCCATTTATGCTTTAATATCTCCCGTTGACGTACACTCAACCTCTTGTTCGTGTTGTAAACACACACACCACACACACACACACATACACACACAGACTCGGAACAGTCCTAAACTTCCATTCATACTGATTTCTTACGAGACCTGCGTGTACAAAAACGATTCAATGCTGCATGAAAGCCACTCACCACTGCAGTAAGATGCGTCACTTCACCACAGCGTTTTATTATATACTTATACATATATATACTTCTGAGTGAGTCACAAGAGGAAATAAATCCTTATATCCATACAATACGCCATCCCCTTTGATATAACGCTTTATCCGTTCTGACAATCTAATACACTGAATGTTCATCAAGAGTTTCCAAAATTTACCGATGAATATAAGTCATAAATTATTAAAAAAATATCAATTCCGAAGATCTGCCTCTACTTGAACAACTTCTACAAATACCGACAGAGTGATTCTCAAAATGCGAGTGATTTTTCTACATCCAGAGGAATTATAAAATGGGCAAATATGAGCAAATGTTGAGAGTCGAAGTTTGTGTGTAAGTGAGGACAGATATGAGAAACTTTTTGGTTCAGTTGGTTGAAATATTGCATGAATAATAAAAGCAGCTGAGCATCAATGCGGAACAGACTCGTGCGTATGCAAGAGGAATATGACCCCGTAATGTCCTTTGGCTTGTATGAACAAAAATCCATCCGTCTATGTTAACGCGCTATAGACTTGACTGCATCGAGGGTCGAAATACGAAAGGACGTAAGTCTCAAGGCACTAAGATGAATTCAATCGTTTGGATTAGGCCCTTTTGTCGGTTATAAGTGGATGTGTATATTGGAGTTCGGTTGGTCTCTTCTTAGTGTCGATGACCGACGTGTGCGCTCGAAAAGCCAGATCGATATCTTGCCCAGCAGGCCGTTGACTGGAAACACAGCAGCCAAGGGAGCTGGGCGGACGGGCATGCAGACTAAGGATAAACACACCCAGGGAACCCCCCCCCCCCTCCGCTTTCCCGCTGTTCCGTCACCCGTGTTGTGCGAGTGGTACCCCAAAAACCACTGCCCATGGAATACGCCTTCGTTCGTTCGTCACTTCGCGGATCGCCCTTCTTGCCTCTAGTCACCCCAACCCCAGCAGCAAGATCAACGGAACAGGATCACCACCAGAGAATAATAGAGGCAATACCCGACGTAAACCTATTGGACATTGGGCGGGGGGTAATTGTTACGAATTGGACTGTTATTAATGGGAGCAACCCTTAGGTGGTCGACCTCTCGTTTATACGGATCTCCATCAGCGAATTAATTTTCGTGAGCCCTTCCTCATGGTATGTATGTATGACTCATATATATGTGTATGTGTTATGAAGTATCGCGCCACAACACAGCTCATAAATTTATTTCATTCATTTGAAACGGCTGTGGCGCTTTTCTTAAATTAATTATTTATTGCTCCGTGATGCGGGTACGCGAGCTACGAATTTCCGGTGGACGTAAACGCATTCACGACATACCCGCTTTGTCAGCCATGAAATTAAACGAGATGTGGAAGTGCCGGGGCACGGACGCTTATCGTTGTTACAGGCCTTTTCAGCCGGACAAGCTGAAGATTGTTTTAAATTATCGGGGTGTTTTAATAAACGGGATATGAGTGTTCGTGAGGGATTTCAAATACGACTTTTATGGCAAGTTATGGTTCAAATCGATGAATATAAAATAAATTGCCAAATCACAATAATATAGTCACACTCCGATGATTAGAAAAAAAAATTAGATGGCCTGATTTGAGTAAAAGCAGAGCCAGCTAAAGAATATGAAACTGTTTCTATTTTTTTTATACAACATTTTTTTTATTTCTCAGCAGCAAAGTAGACAGACCATCTTTCACCGAAGTTGACTGGGGAATAAGAAGAAGCTTCACTGTATAAAGTGCTTCGTATACGGATTGATGGTAATTTTATCTTTCAGTAGTTCCAATAAAATATGAAAAAAAGTTGAAATGAATAAACCATCTTAAAATTGTAGATATAACATATCTACTTGTTATTCAATTCTCGAAACGCCTTAAAGTTTTGCGAAGAGTGCATGTATATAAACGCTGGAAAGTCAAGGAACGTGAGGCATTCTGAAGAACGACGAGTAGCTAATCAAGATATATTTAATAATCGTTAAATTGATAATTATTCGCGCCTGCCGAGAGAAGAAAAGGAGCCCGAGAGAGTCGAGACAGTGTTGGGACTGGGGTTATTGCGATATCTTGGTACTTAGTCCATTAGTCACACTCATTCAATCATATCTGGTTTAATATGAAAATGGCGTTCTCGTGATATAATATCGCAATGGGCGACGTTGCCGCGACAAAAAAGAACAAGAGAGTATATTTTACAATGGTGCAATGTTTCTGACAGAAATGACAGTCTCGCTTTGCTAAGAAAATGGTGACTAACTCAATAAAGGACAGAGCAAAAGTGTAAAAGTCCACTTAATTTTGATGCCTTAATAACGCCATGGGGTACTATATAACTGTAATATCCGAGTACATATTAACTGCAGAAAATCTCAGATGCCGATATACTTGAGGGTGTGTTGGATCCGAGGAGAGAAGAATTACGTCTGTAGAGGATATTCAACTCGTGTGTGAGGAAAGAGTAGGATCGCGTTATTTCCCATTCGTCTCGTTGGCTCGATCATCGACGCGGAGCGTGGCTTTTCCGACATGCGCGCTTATATATCCCTTTTCCGGATAACTCGTCGAGTCATCCTTCCCGTCAGAAAGAACTCCAGGACGAGTAATAAACTTTCTCGCAACGAGAACGATCGTTTCGTTACTCGTACAATCTCGCTTGACTGTTACGTTCTTGGACCAAACGCTATATAAGTAATTAACTCATTATTATACATATGTGTATATGTATATATGTTTGTAAGGCGTAGGTATATATAACGGTTCCCGAAATGATGAGAAATCTCGTTTATTGAGCCATCACGAAAGGCCTTCGGGAAAAGGGTGGCCGTAAAGAAAATGTGCTAATACAGTATCATATATATGTATATACATAGCTGCAACATTACGACCGTGATCATTCGATGAGAGGGAGAGAATCCCGTGGCGCTAAGCCCTGGGTTATATAATCTCCCGCGGCGATGGAACGCTTCGAAGTTTCCCGCCGTGACGTCTCTTACTTCTTCGGTCCTACTGAAATTGCCGCTGGTTACGTGTTTCTTTTTTTCTTTTATTTTTTCTTTACGACTGTTATACAGACTCGAAAGGCGAGAAGAAACGACGTAGCCTCTTTTACGAGTCTTCGATACTCTTCGTCTTTCTGGCATCAACATGGGCCACGTTCGTGGAAATTTAAACCGCCCATTTTGGTTTCGAAATATTTCCATTATGAGAAATTAACTCTGAGTATATTAATCAATGCGTCGTTGCCTTTGGAACGATTTTAGTGTTGAGTTGAAATCTTTTAAACGTTTATTATTCATGAGCTACCTGGAAAAACTTCTGACAGGAAAAATAAAGGTAGTTCTTTTACGAAGTAATATAAAAGTGGGCTGGAAATTATAACTTTTATAACTTTTATTTTTGAGTTTCTGTTGAGTTTCTGTTTTATTTATAGCTCCAATTTCTGTATATTTGTGATGTTAGACGAATTTGAAAGTGACTTTCTTACTTCAAACCGATTTCGATGTTTAGCATTTTTTATAAGGCACATATGGAGTGTGTATTTTGTGATTCGGGTTTTTGAATATGAATGATTAATTTGTCAGTGATTTCCAGCTCTATCCTTCCTTGGTGGTTCCATTTTAGAAGGTCCTTAGGCATTCCAATCGCCCTTTATTTTCTTCAACATAGTTCATCAAGACAAGGTTCTCCTTCGTTCTGATTTCTTCCCACCAATAGAAGCAATACATCTTTTTGGGTTCTTGACGTGAACTTGGATTGCGAAGGGATTTGAAGGCGCTCAGCATCATGCTTCATTTTAAACGAACTGGAATGATTCATTTTTGCACTAGCGATTGAAGCTGCGATAGCAAGAACGCGTTTTAATTGCGAAGCTTTTAAAAATTTCCTGTTGGTAAAAACTATGCTCATTTATTGTATGACTCAGACCCTATCCTGGCCACGTGGTATTTTTCATTCTTGATGCCCTGCGTCCCTGTAGGCACGTTTTTTTGCTGTTATTGCATGATTCGCCCCCTCATACCATATATATCAACATACACATATAGAAAAACGTGACATGGTATTATTTTTATGGTTTTTTTGCGTGGGTACCGTATCTATGATTCACGAGGCTTTTTCTCCCTCGTTTATACATAAAAAACATATAGATATAGGATATTATGTAGGAAATAGAATTATTATTGGCCGGGGGTCAGTAATTTCCATTCTCCCTTCTTTCCTTTTATCGATTCGCGTCCCCTTAAGGGTAAATCTAAAGAAAAAGAAAACAGATTCCATGATCCTCCAAAGTACAATCTATTCCAATATTAAATAGATAATCGAAACAATTTATTAACGGCGCTGAATGAAAAAAATAAAGTCCCATTTAACTTTTAAATGAACTTATTTTTTTTTTTTGCATTTGACTTTTTTCAAAGTACTTGTTCGATTTTCCTTCAAGTTTTGCTACTATGAACAAAAGTTGAGGACGCTGAGAGCTCTTTGATGCAAAGTAATTAAAAGAAAACTTTTCATAACGCCTGCGGCAGCTTATTACACTTCGAGTGGACCTAATCATTTTAACGTTATCTTTTTTATACGAATTCCGTAAAAAATGATTTTTCGGATATAATACTTTTCGACAAATATGCTAAAGGGAGGTAAATGGAAAGTTGATAAGACAAATTATGCCGATTTCAATTTAGAAACCATTTTTTTACCGTTACCTGCGATCTGAAGTAAAATATTCGGCAGTGAAGGAATATGGTTATCTCGGTATATAGAACATCCTAGTCAGCATACATCAGCAATATTAGATCATTGGATGGGGTCAAGCTTATTACGAGTTCTCTCGCTTTTGAGTGTACAATAGAAGCAGGGTGGGATTACGAAAGTTTACATCAGAATTGAACGAGGATCGCGAAATTTGTAAAAATGAATGGGAAATAGAAAAAGGGAGAAAGCCAAAAAGAGGGGGAGGAGCATAGATAGAGAAAGGAAGAGGCGGAATGTCAAAGAAATTTTCTACTTCCTGCGGAACCTGAGCCGTTTCCGGAGAGAATCAAAAGAGAGCTGAGTTCCTCGTAACCAGGCATTTCAATATTACCGTATGTAAAATTTCAGATTTTTGTAGACACAAGATATTTCTATCCGAGTTACTGAACAAAGATTTATTCTCCAGCCTCAGTGCGGAGAATATAAGGTTGTGTGCATACTCTCCACTCTGTATTGTAAAAAGTAGTCCGATGAGGCGCGTGAGCTGTAACTTTCATATGTACATATTATACTACGTGGGGGTTTTGTACCAAAAGGGCGTGAAAAGTGCGACCACGCGCGTACAAAGTTTTTCCCACTGCGTCCTACTGTTTGCCACGGGGGTCCATGTATATCGGAAAGTGGAAGTACGTTGCGGGCGCACCATTACAGATCCGAACACCTGTTGGTTATACCAAAAGTAGAAGAGCGTATATATATATACACGTATATGTTCTTTGGTATAGTAGCATAGAACCGGCTGCAGCGCGGCTTCCAGATGTGCGGAATATCAATTAGTGGGTTAAGGATGATCTCGGGTTATGAATATTTCAGGGCGTTCAGCCTGCCCTACCAGTTCGGAACAACCTCGCTGCACACTGAACCTCAAACTAAGTATGCATTTGTAAGAGAGAAAAAGAAAGAAAGAAAAACAAAGGTGAGAGAGTGAGAAGAAAACAGAATATGAGCAGAGTATTCTTCTCTCTACAACTTTATACTATACTATCACACTTTGCTCTTAACGGGTAAAACCACTGTAGAATTTTCGAAAAATTGATTTTTTTATTGGCTTAAAATATACTTTAAACCCTCTTGAATATGAGACAAAAAGGTTTATACGTGAACAAAAAATTTTCATCGAAATTTCAGGCTCTTCCCCGAGCGCGTCGGTCATTTCGGTAGTTTCAATACTTTCAACGCGTTTTTCTCGAAACACGATTTTTCAAAACGGCACGCAGCATAACTCACACAATTTTCATTCTTTTCATTTGAATTTTTGACAATATATTTTAAAAATAACATTTCGAAATGAAATACGTATGGAATTTTCGATAAGTTCATTTAAACATTTTTTATCAATAAAAAATTATCCCTTTTTTCTGTCGAAAATTGAACCTCTCCATTCAAACACTCGCCAATAATACAAAAATGAATATTTTCAAAATCCCCTACGTACTTCACTAACTATGAGTGTCTAGATTAAATGTTTTTCTTTTTTATTCCAAATCAACAATTGCACCAGTTACACTGCGTGCCGCAGAGCGCTTCGAATTCAACAAGCCTCGCGGGAATGGCTCTGGTGTCGCCATTTTTAAATATTTTTCAATCATAATTTTTTGTTGTATAGCTAAATATATGCTTAAGAACTCCCCCGAATATTATTATTCTATTACCTTTCCTTCCACCCGAAAAAATTGTCGAGAAAAGGCATTTTTTGAGGCCGTTACAGTGGTTTTAGCCCTTAAAGCACCCCGCGTAAAAAAATTTTAGTCCGCGACAGATCCGCGGCGACTTTACCAAAAAATCCGTTTCAAAATCCGTCTGGTGAAATAATCCTGAACGTTTGGCGTATTTTTTTATTTTCATAAAATACGTTCACAAGCCATTTTCCGCGGACTTTTCGTGCATGGACATTCCAATTTTATCGTAAATATGCTTTTTGGGAAAATGCATTTTCGGTGACTCTGAATTTCATAAAAAATGGACTTTTAATAGATTTCAAAATCTAGCAAAAGATCGTCTCTAAAACATTTCCGTCCTTTATGTGTCTTTGAAAGTGATACCTGGTAGGAATCTCTTTATGTATCTTAAAATGTTATCCAAAGTATGGATAGGAAAAAATGTACTTTCGGGACACTTTCAAAGATATACAAAAGACTAAAATGGTACGAAAGACGATCTTTTGCTGGATTTCGAAATTCATAGATAGTCCGATTCCGATAAATTTTAAGGTCACCGAAATACAATGCCCCAAAAATCATATTTGCAAGAAACTTCGATATATCGCAAAGTATCTACTCAATTAGCCTTAAAATTTACTAGCACATTGTGGATATATTAAGTTTTGGTTGATCTCTTTTATGTTTATTTAAAAGATTATCGATAGTACATGATTTAAAAAAAGGTACTAGTGTGTCACTTTCAAAGACATATAACAGACGAAAATGTTTTAAAGACGATCTTTTACTGGACTTTGAAATTTATTAAAAGTCCATTTTTTACGAAATTCAGAGTCACCGAAAATGCATTTTCCCACAAAGCATATTTACGATAAAATTGGAATATTCACGAAAAGTCCGCCGAAAATGGCTTGTGAACGTATTTTACGAAGATAAAAAAATACGTCAAAAGTTCAGGATTGTTTCACCAGATGGATTTTGAAACGGATTTTTTGGTGAAGTCGCCGCGGATCCATCGTGGACTAAAATTTTTTTGCACGGGATGTTACGAAAAATACTGAGAGCTTTGGATTGATCAATGTTACCCCCAAACTGACCACATTCAGCTCTCTCCACTTACAATTCGTCATTTTTATGATATTCACGAATGTTTACATAATCTACGAATACTTTGAATTCCAATGAAAACTTTATACTTGAGAGAATTGGGCTCGGAAAGCGTGGGCAATAATTCATTCGAATGATTCCAACTATCGAATAGCAACGACCACAGATATTTATAATATGTAAAAGCGCACATGAACGATCGCAGAATCGTCCGATTTCAAAATCTGTATCCAGTCGCGCATTTTCAATGCGACCGGGGTCGACCTATGTTTTTGTTCGAGCAAACGTGCATTATCGACAATTAGTCGTCCAAGCGAACTCAGGCAGGACAGCCTATACGTGGTCGAGTTTCGGACTGAAATGGACGATATCGAGCATCAATAGATTTAATTCTTTTCCTTCCTGTACTTCAGATATGGTCAGGCTCGACTTTTTGCTACATATTATATGAAGTGAAATTAATGCATGTAATATGTCAAAGCTGTTGATAAACATTTTGGTATAGTTTGTAAATTTCATCGGAATGTGATTTATAGATATTTTTCTACTCTCAACAGATCAGTCGTTAATTCGAAAATTGTTCTGAACCTTGGAAATACATGATTTTTGTTATTGATAAAAAGGATGCGGAGAAAATGCACGCTTATTTGCAGAACGATCTTCTACCGGTACACTTGATCGGTGGGAAGGATCTCGAGATATAGACTGAGAGAATTCGGGAGTGTTCCAAGCATTTTCTCAACCATAATTTTCTTTTGTTTCTATGACGCTAGGAGACGAAGCAAGAGCGCATTCATTTTTACATTCCACGGTTTTCGTAGACGTGCAGCAGCTGAAAGAAGAAATTATTTGGAAAAAAGGGGCGGCCAAGAGAGGAAGATGGGAGGGGGGGGGGGGGAATCAGAACAATAAGAGGAAAAGAGGAGACAATTTCATGTGGAAAACACGGCCAACACTTTTCAGAGAGAAAGAGCTGAAAAATGAGAGTGAACAAGACATGGGCGAAGACAAGATGGAAAGTCGGTAAAAACGAAGGGAGACAAGGAGAGAGTGCAGAAAATGAGGAAGAAAAGTACAGCTGATGAGAGGATCGGTATAACAGCCCGAAAAAATGTCTCGGTGTGCGGAGACCAGGACACGGTATGCGAGCAACGTCGAAATGCTTCTTTCTTTACCTCTTTCTCTTTTCCTCCCCTATCGCGAAACGAAGAGTACGGTGGACGTTATCCGGCAGGCGTGCATCTGTCTACCACTTTGCATAATATTCCCATTCCATAACGTTGTTCAAGAACGATGCTCTTTCTCGTCCATCCTGTTTCCTCCCTTTACCACTTTTTCCTTCGCTTTTCTTTCCTTCTTCACTCTGTTATCTCTGTATATTACAGACATACATATATACATAGTACCAACACCCACACATACATCTATCAGCTACTCCGGAGCAAATTTTCTCGCCCGGCTTTTTTCTACCCTCATATTTTTCTGAGTACACACCGATATGGAGAATTTCACGAACATTGGGCCCAACTTTTTCTTTTGTTAGGAATCAACTATTTGGATGTTTATTCGCAGTTTACTTCATATTTATGCGGCAAGCATTTTCTCCTACATAGAAAAAATAGTTACTTTTCGAATACAAAACGGTAGGGCAAAGTTTTTAGATAATATACATAATTTATAATTATTATATTTATAACAAATATAATAATAATATTAGATAATATACGAAATTAGATTTTTTTGCACTCTTTGTCAGTGGTTTTTTCTTGCTTATTGACCATGAAAAAAACTATGCCACTTCCTTCTGAAAACCTTATACAAAGTATACGTCGTTCATAAATTTATCAGTGCGCTCGACTACTTTTGCTACGCCCTTCTCCACCCCCTGGTGTGGTTCAACTAAAGTGCCCGGAGTGAACTTGCAGAGGCTGATCGAGCGAACGACCAAAGGCTCAAATGATACTTTTTTTTATTGAAAAATTTTTCATCGTCTCAACCTACATATACTTATACATATGTATATTTATATAAGAGCGCGAGAAGAGTATCCGACGGAGTGTAATCGATAGAATAAATTCATGGGGTGGCGCGAAGATAAAGTAGCATGTGGGTCCTGCGTCAGGTGTTCAGCGAATTTCCACCAAGTGATGACAGCGCTGAACTCCGGAAAAAACATCGAGAAAAAGAGAGAATGGGTCGGGATAAAGAAGAAAGGATGATTTGCCCTGCAAAGGATCGAAGTATTAGCAGTAGCTTATATTGAGCCTTCGCAATGAATATATTCTGTTCTCCAACGTAAGATTATAAATTGCGTGCTGTACAGCAGGAAAAAAGAACAAATTCTAAAAAAACAAATTGCCGAGACGGTTAAAAAAGGATGAGAAGGTGTCATCTGGCCCCGACGTTCCTTTCTTCTTGACGCTGAGCACGAAGCGTGTTAAGCAGTATTTATGTTGACGGAAAGATTGTACAAGCCCTAGCAAAATTGGAATGGAGAGAACAACAAGGAGAGATATAAAGTGCGAGCTAAATGAGCGTACAGGTATATAGTAAAAAAAAAATTCCCCAGAAAATAGGTGGTCTTGGCGAGCAGATATGACGATGCAAAGAAAGAACACGATTTTATGCTCCAACGAACGAAATTTCGTTCGCGCGATGTGTTTCTACTAACGCGTGCGCCACCTCGAGCCGAAATAGAGTTGTGCACCTGTTCCAACAGAAAAGGAAGATTCTGTGTCCTCCTATCTCGTTTTCTCTTTTCATATCTCCACTTGCATCTGCAAGTTTCATATCATAGTTATATATATCTCAGTTATGATGTATGGGACTTTCTACGTTGGATTATTTACATTGAAGCTGACACCCTTGAGTTCACAAATGGTACTGGAATGAAACAATTGTTGTTTTTTTCTTCTACAGTCAATTTCAGACAACATTTTTTTATCCGATCTATGGTAATTTTTTTTATATTAATGTTCGAAGAATAGAGAGAGGAAACAATATTATCCATATATTTCAATAAAAGTAATTATCTATTTATTTTTCAAACTCAATGTTACACTATTGTCTCGGTGTCTTGAACACTCTTTACCGGTAAAATTGACGAATTTACTACATTCACGAAAGAGATTTAAGTTGAATTTACTATGGCTAACCCGGTCAGTTTCAACGTATGCGGAAGCGTTGGCCGTTTACTCAATATACAGTCGAGCTTCCGCGCGGTTGACATGAGAGCTTTCCTATCTCGGTCTCACGAACGCTTGCTTACACAAGGATGTTATGTACTATTTCCGTCTCCCGTCACGATGGAAACGACCCAAGCCACTTAATTTCCCTGTTCCCGGACGCATACATAGTAGTAAGCGTCCACATAATGAAATGACTCTGCAGATTCCTTCGAGTATGTTACAAATAGTTAGATTTTCAACGGAAAAAACACCTCGAATTATACTCAAAGTCTACAAAAGTAAGCGTCGCTATCTATTAATTTCATTAATCTTTTAATCTTTAAACACTTTGAATACTTAATAATGAAATTAAACTTTCAATTATTTATTTTATCTTTCGGGTTCAATATCTTTCTTAACGCCTTACATACGTCCAGCAGCGCCTAAAACGCGCTAAAAGAAAAACTGTTTTTAGAAGAGATAGCAATAGAAATTAATAAAAATAATTTTTACACATTATTTATTAGTATTTAAACTTTATAAAAAAATTTATTTCATTTTTTTTTTCAAAAATTACAACATAAAAAATCACGTTTCCCGAAGCACTATGAAAAAAAAGTTGCTCCACGGTCTGCATCATTTCTTCTTGAAATATTGATGGATCTGCAAAACGTAAAAAAATTCTTGTAAAATAAAGTTGTAGTTATAGTCTGTCGAGCCGGATTTTTGAAATTCGAAAAATTTTGGCAATTTACGGCAGTTTAAAAAAAGTGTGCATTTTGTGTCATAAATGTTACACTTTAATTATGTTTATAAAATTTTTTAATCACAACATCAAAAATCCGACTCGACAGACTATAGAGAAAACAATTTCGAATATTTAAAAAAAAAGCATCAAAAAATATTAAAAACTGTATGAGTTATCATGCAGACCGTGCCAGAAAAAGTAGCTTTGAGAAAAATGCACTTAAGGTTTCAAGTGCGTTTCGCTCGAGACATCTGCCTGCGCGCATCAGACTCTCGTTGGGCAGTCGCGTTTTCTATAATAATTTTCGATCTATGGGGAATTTGTACAAACGACTTACACAGAAATACGCCTAAAACTATAGAGAATAATAATCTGTAAAAAAAAAATCGATTTTTTGAAAATTCTGGACGTATGTAAGGTCTTAATATATCTCAAAATAACACTGTTTATGTAAACGAAAGATCAGCCATTAATTGTTGTGAATCATTTGTCACTCTGTCACGTCATTACAATTGATAATGTGAAAATTTTGTTGTATCCTGGTTTTCATTGTCATGATAAATTTAATATTGTAAAGGTAAATTGTTGGTCATTATGTCAAACTGCAAAATTAGAGGAAGAATAGAAGGTTAATTATCCTTGGAGTATGTACTCGTTTAGTTGAGAACAAGTCTCGTCGTTTCACGTATCTCGAATATGAAGCAGTGGAGTAAAGTGCTCGCAAAAGTGTTTTAAGTTCAAAGAACGTTCTCAATTTCACAAGTAAGGAAAATACACCGGATAACAGAGTAAACGTGAAATGAGATCTTTAAGTCGAGCAGTTTATAGGCCATGAGAGTCCATGTGTCACGCAGGTTCCAATTTCAAAAGCTTTATCGGCTGAAAAAAACGACAAAAAATGCCCTTCGTTCCTAGTGATTCTTTCACCCTCTGTCTCTCCATCTGTTTCACTATTTTACTATTTTGCAACACTTTTCTCTTAAATGATTTTATTTAAATTTCAGTCAGACGAGTGGCACCAAAACCTTTTATTTATTCATTTGGCGACTACGCATATTATTTGTTCCTTTAATGATAAGGTTATGGTTTACCGAATGACAACCGTACCGCTATATGATATGGATAATAAAGAAGAAAATGGAGAAGTACAGAAAGGGAGATCTCGTAAGACGCGTGTTTGACAGGATAATCTTTCTTCTGGAGAGAGAACACCGCATTTTTCGTCCCTAGAGATTCCGTCATAGCAACGATACAGTAAGATTTCGTTTTCTTTTTAATGCACTCCATGTTGCCTAATCTACTAGCATAAGACATCACTTGTTACAGCTGGCAGTCAGAGTAAGGGGTATACCGGATTGACGTGACGTTGTGGGGAGGCAAGTCAGTAAGGTTTCAAACAAATATCCGTACGTAAAAAAGGCGTTATGCAATTCAAAAAATCTCGTAAAAAAGGTATCTGTTGAGCGTGGGATCTTGGGTCGTAGACTTTTCGAAATGACGTACCTCTGCACTCAATTTTTTCGTTCATGCTGTCTTCACTGCATTAAAAATTGAAAAAAAAGGGTTGAAGTGCTTCAAATATGAAGGGGGAAAAGGCTTTAAAAAAGAAAAACAGTAATTAAGGTTAAACTGCATTTGTAAATGAAACGAAAACTTTGGAATGATTGAAATTCTTCCTCAGAGAAAATTGGAGCTGTCACCCTTGGCACAAGCATACACAGTCGGCAAAACCCTTGTGTCGACCACCAATGGAGGGTTGGTTAAGAGAAAATGTTATGTATGTATAATAGTAGTTGAAGTAGCAAGAGACTGGCAGGGAAAACTCACCCTCGCTATAGTTGTTGCTCCGTATGCTGAGGCAAAGGAGTAACCTTTATAACCTACCCTCGCATGTTGTTCCCGTACAATTCTTGTAAGAGGGATGTTTATTAAACATTTCCGCAATTCTGCATCACTCAAATGTCGCCGACGTTGTCGTCATCACGGGCCCGTGGGCATAAAGTTTAAGCATACGCGTAAAGGATATCTCCATGGAAAAGCGAGAGACCGAAAATGAAGGATATGGGGAGACTGAGAGAAAAAGAGAGGAACGCCGTAAACTTGTACCGGACTCTTCTCAACGAAACCAGACAGTAGTGGTCTCTAGGGCCATATATATGCAAAACTATACTTGTCAAAGTATACCACCACCCACGATCCTTATACATATATGACGCATCTCGTAATTCAGGAGAAATACGAAGACAGATGATATGGCACGGTATCCCAGCAAACACCGCTGAGATCAATTTCAAAAATATTACGTAACGAAAAATATAACAAATATGCCATATAATTGTTATCACAGAGCCATAACTTTTCCATTTCACACATAAATGTGATGAAGATCATACGTCCCACTAATATGTTCTAACAACATAACAAAAGATTTAAGCTTTATGTAATCAAGCAGTCCTTCATGCCACCTCCATCTTTGTGGTAAAGATAATACAGAAATTTATGAACATTACAAATATGTAACATTAATACGTAATACGTAAAAATTTCGTCACAGAAATACCTGATATTTATATATCATGATGCAAATAAAATTGTTACAAATCGAGGCGGTAACAATTACAGAACATTGTGATATCATCATCTGGTATGATGGAAAACATAGCAAATACATATCATATTTTACATAAATGTTACAAGATATTAATACATAAAAATTTCATCACATGAGTACGAGATATTTATAACAGAGCTGTCAATGTACTTGTCCCGAGACTCTACCGAGTCTCTTGATATGTTAAAAACTCGTAAAATTATCACGAGACGACCCGGTAAAAATTATAGAACAGCGGTGATATCCCTATTTAGTAGGATGTAAAACGTCGCAATTACGTAGAATTTGTTACATGAATGTTAACAAGAAATTCCTATTGACGCACCATTTTTATAAGTTACGTGTCATTCATACATAACCTAAGAATGCAGAAAAATATATCTCTTTTGATAGATTTTATGTATTTAATACGTTTTCGGTGCTACTGATTAGTGAGATTACCAATTTCCTGTAATTGTTACTGAGCTGGCTTGTAATAATTTTATTTACATATTTTGGTCATAAATAATTAACTCGTGTACGTGTAACGAGATTTTTAAATTACGCTGGTATTATATTTAACTTTGATATTACACATGATCAATGTAGGTTAAAGTTTAAGGAATAAATGAAATCCAGTCCCCCATCTATAAAGTTCAGTCTACATCTATTTCGTGATACACTGATATTAGAATTTGTCAACCTTATAAATTGTTTAAATAAAATTTTAAAAAATTTAGTCAAATTATAAAAAACTCCATTCATCCATCTGTTGTTAATGAATTCTTGATGAATCCATATATTGTCAAAAAAATATGGATATTGGAATTCAGAGTGATATTCTCATTGGATAACTAAGAATTGTCAAAGAGACAATAGCGTAATAGGTAGCATTGTATATTCGTTAAGTCAGGAATAATCAGCAAATAGGTAGGTAGGTCGATTCAAATCCTCGTATAAGCAGAACATTTTTTCCGCAAAAATTATTTTTAGCAATAGTGAAAATAACAGAATGTAATGAACTAAGAAGAAAAACGGAATTCTATATGGAAAAAAAAATATTTAAAATATTTTTGGACTTTTTTATGGATGCGGCAAAACAAAAGAAACTTCTGACGAAACTGTTACTCTCATATATCATTGGATATGAAAAATTTACGTGAAAAATACGGAATTATGTTTCCAGCGCATGGGTATGTAAAATAATGTAACAGTGAAACCACATTGACTTCATTGTTACGAATATTATACATAAGCGTTGCATACTTCGTAGCAATTATATCTTTGAGTTGAGTTACACGATTGTTACCTGTAGTTTTTTCATAACTGTGATTTGTTAAAAAGATGATAAATTTGAGAACAAGCTCTCTTAATTCACGGAGTTGTTGATATCAATGTTATGATCAATGTAACAGCCGTTACTTAAAATTATCGTAAATTTTTTCTAACTGTGTTTACTGGGATACCACGTCATTTAGCAGTCGAGAAATGAGGTGAGAAAAATATTTAAAACCGGTTATTGGTATTACCTAAATAAACTTAATTCATGGATGTTGACAAACCGGATGCTAATGATGTAAGTAAGATTAGTTACAAGTGCTAAAACGTAAAAACTTGACGGAACTCAAAAAAATTTCTTCACACACGCGAATAACAGAAGAGAAGATAACTACGCTCAAACTTGTGCATGTGTTATGATAAAAAATGTAATTTTTCTGTCCAATTTCTGTCACAGTGCGTGAACGCTTTGTGAATAGTGCCTCTTCAACCAGATGATTTTTCTCCACTGTAACAGAGTTGTCCTTGCGTCCGATTAAAAGTGACACAACAGTGCTGTTTGTGTCATAGTATGCCAGAGACTCGAGATTTCACTGAAATACATAAGAGAAATAAAAAAAGGATCTTAATCATTTCACAGCCTCTCGCGCTGCCAGATATACCTGAAATAACAAATTGCTTGAGTCTGCCGTCCGTCTAGCAATCGCTTTCGTATTTATACAGGCATATCGCCGGTTGCACTTTACCTCGATTACTATTTCGAAGTATATAGCAACAAATGACGTTTCGAGGGTCGAGTATTCATTCGCGTACAAATACAGACGATTCCAAAAGTTGCGCTCAACCTTGCTGTCGACAGTTAGATTGCTAAATCTTGTTTCTTTTTTCAATTTTCCTGTGTCAGAGTTCACAGAATCTCATTTTCTTCACAGTATTCAAGATACGCTGGTACTAATTGATTAATGTCTCATCGATGGTTCGTCGGAGAAAAAAGAAATAGGATTGTTCATTCAGAAAATAGCGATTTGATTGCCCTATAACATTTGGACACGAAATTTTTGTACGCGTATATGCTTGGCCGCCGTACCGCTATGTATACGCCGGCTCAAGCGACTGCGAATATCTAGTAAACCCGGGATGACGATTTGGTGGATTATGGTGAAGGAAGTCGGGGGGTTGGGTCTGTTCCGGTTCAGGTGGCAATATCGGAAGAGTGCTGAACCGTACCGCACACTGAATTAGTACGAAGAAGAGAGGAAGATGTACGGAACAAAGCACCGCATCACTGTACACAAATACACCGATTCAGGATGCCTTCGAGTTTGACCACTTAAGAGAATAACGAGAATGCTCTACACGCCAATCGTAAGCCGTCCCGTCCTAAAGCACTCTTCCTTGTTCCACCTTCATGACCACAGTCCGAAACTTGTTCTCGTGGAACGGAGAACAGCAAACACTCTATTCTTTGGATACTTGCTTCCCCTACCGAGCTCTAGGAAGTAGAGGATAACCGCCCGATGTCCGATCTGTTCGATTAATACTTCCTTGTATTTCGTCCGCCAGACATGTTGATAACACACGTATACGCCAGGGTTGCCATTATTCCAACCCTAGATTGGCCAGTTTACGGTGTGGTTTTCCATTTGAGCGACTGTCATCAAAGAAACCTCATGTAATCGACCAGTGAGATTAGCCAGCGTCTTTCTCAAGTGGCGGGGCATAATGAGAAATGCGGTTGAAAAGGATCTACATGGTATCGCCTTTCAAAACTATCCTCAAAGTTCTAATTTGTCTCATTCAATCGAAATTATTACTTGATCTACATCCTGAGATTATTATTTAGACTGCCGTAAGCTCTCCCTACTATGCCATCGTCATTTCAATTTGTCAACCTTTTCAGACTGCAAAGTACAAATTTACCAAGCAACACTTCTCATTTCTAGAACAAAGTGTTTCTCGTATACAAGCTGACGTAATCCTTTCATTATATCTAATTACCTTTTTTGTATATACTGTCACTCCTGTAAGAGTTTATTCAGGAAGGTATTACGTAGTCACTTTCAGAAAATTATTCTGGAGCTGCTGTTGCTACTTTGATCAGACTTTCTCGGAATGTAGCTCGAAATTTCGAAGTAACGCTTTCATTGGTTCTCCTGGTAATGCAAATTTGATGAATAAGCATATGGAGAGTAAGCTCCATGGACTTTTGTTCCGTACATATCTACTATTCAGGCACCAGCTTTGACAGGCATCCGTAAAGGCTGAATTTGAGTTTGTACTGTATTTATAGCCATTCGATGTATAGTTTATTATAGGAATAAGTCTACGTTCTAATTTCGTAAATCCAAGAAGCTTAAATGAAAGAGAAAAAAGGAATCCTTGCTTTACTTGGCAGGATCAAGTATATATCTATCCTTATGCCTAAGTCCTTTTTGCACGCTCACGAGGAACGCGTCATACCATCGTCAAATGGGATTACACACCCTTTGGCATCTGCGCTCCCCTCTTAACGTTCGTGACTGCGTCGAAAACCCGGTTCTTCTTCTTCGCGATGAGTCGCGTGCCGGTGTGGGTTCGAACAGAAACGAAGGGTTGGAATGAGTTGAAATGGAAATTGAAAAAGGGTCTTTGCGTACGCGGCGATTTTTCTTACAGTTTCCTACACATCATAAAGTATCTTATCTGTTGTATATATATATCCACGCCGGTTCTGTGTCAAATTATCTATATAGCAAGTGAATAATGTTACACAGCTTGCGAGCTTCTGTACGCTATCAAATCCGGCTATTATGTATTATATTTGATATGCATATAGGTATATACTATTTAAGTGCGGAATGCTCTCAAAGGCACAAGTGTCGCTATTAATCATTCAGCTTGGGATGGGAGAAATTTCGTATATATTATTGGAGTCAGGGGGTTTCTAAAGATACGAAGAATACTGGGAACGGGGGAACGGAAGTTACGAGTCACGGTTCACAGTAAAAGAACGGTAGCACAAAAAAAAAGTTTCACGATTTCCGTTAAACGAATAAACGCTCTTATAGAGATGACGATTGGTACGAAGACCGAGAATTACGCGGAGATTTCCTGAGCTATGGCCACCACATGTTTCCGCAAACGGACCGAGTGATGCATTGATCGAGAGGCCTTTGAAGAACGAGCTGATGGAGCACTATCACGCAGAGAAACGAAGACAAAGAGCGAGAAAATCTCTTATTCTCCACTGACACAAAACGAGATGCGGATGTAGGAAATTAGGGTGTTGCTTGGTTAAATTTATCGAACTCTGGGGACTCAACCAGACCCTTTCCCCTGCATCGGTGAGATCGTAAAATATACTTTTTCTCGCTAGTAAAACCAGCCATCTCAACCACAGGCTGTTGAAAGAGCTTTGACAAGGTGAACACGTGAAGTGCTAACGCTGTTTGAGGTTCATATAACACTTTTCATTCAACAGAGCTAACACCTTCAGTGGCATAAAGCAAACTCAGCTGTACAAGTATTCAAATGTTATACCCACGGTGTACCCAAGATGCTCTTTGCTATCGCTCACTTCGCCGAACATTGCCTCGCAAGCTTGTGTATCAAAGATATGGAACGATATATATAGGCCATTATATAGTGGAGGTTTGTCAGTGGGTTCTCAGCACTTTGCACCCTTTCCCCTTCGCTGCGGAGAGTGCGCGATCGGTGTGGCGACCAACAACCAAAAAAGAGTAGTTGTAAGGGCGCCTATTTTTAGGTTTAACCTCTAGAAACATCACGTAACGAAAAAAGGGACGAGCCATGTTGGCCATCGAGAGAAACAAAAAGAAAGATGGAGAGAAAGAGCTAAAGAAGTGCTCTCTTTTGGTGAACAACATGCTCTCAAAGTGGGCGACACGAACTCCACGTTCTTTTACTACATATCATAATTTCGGTAGGTTCACTTTCTCAATATATATAATCAAGCTTAGCATTTTTTTTTTTGCATTTTTCTTTGCCTTTGTCAGGGTAAGCTGATGATATTGTCGATTCTTTATTTTTCAATATGTATATAGCAGTGAGGTTTAGGAGGATTATATTTTGGAGAAATATTTTTCACGAATGATTAGTGAGTCTACCTCCTGGTACAGAAAAAAGCGGTGCACCCGTAAGAGCAACAGCAACAGCTGCTACGATCGAGTAGCAATATAATATATCCTACGCATAGATGATGTATAGGTAGAGGCGTGTAGCGAGATGACGGTATAACCGCATGCGATATCACCCCCGCCCAATTCCTCCATACTAACCCCCTGTCGATGGTTATTAATATCAATCGGGTAAAGCACGAGTTATCGGAGCCATTACGCGGCCGATCCGAAATTCATGCCGCTCGAGAGATCTCCCGGATTGGTGTGCAGCGCCCGCGCACTCACTTCGTTCGGATGCAACACACGGCGCCATATCACCGAACCAACTAGCGGATCGAGCTTAAGGCGCTTAATGGCTCACCCGCTGCCCCTCTCTCCCGACGTCTACCAACCACTCACTGACGCCTTCTACACACACCATAATGTGTGGACGTGCTGATAAATAAGTAAATAGAACGCTCTGCGTGCACTCAGGCCAGAGCATGCACGAGGCCTCTCGCATCCTATAGAGGCCCAGCGACCATCCCCTCAGGACATACACGCACGTACGTAACATATACGTACGATCCGGTAGTCCGGAACTCACTAGTGTACCCTGTGCGGTCACGATTCGTGAGGGTTAAGAGCGTCAACGAAACGTTATATAAACGTTGTAACGATTAGTCTACGATCCTTTACAGAACGGGATTTGAACCCATCCCCAGACCGGCGAGTTGTACATACTGGCGAGAAAGGATATCAAGAATGGTTTGCATCACCCAGGGAAATTCCACGCTTCGACCGAAATCACGTACTCTCACCCTTACGTATTCTCTGATTCATCGACATATTACGACTGCATGCCATTTTACGGCTTTTATATGGATTCACCTATTAGAATCTAGGGACAGCCGATGATTGGTACGAATGAGCAATAAGACGTGACAACAACATTTAGAAGTGCATATATAACGTTGAAAAAAATGTCAGTTAATACACATTTAATAACTATAAGAATATGTGCGTTATTTCAGGACGCCCAGAATGACGAAATAATTCAGGGACCTCTTTACTTTCAATCTTTATTGGGCCCGACTGAGCGTTATATATTTGACTTGTTCTTCTCGTTATCCACTCGTTTACTCATTTTCTCTCTCCCTTCCTCGAGTTGGCTCATCTCCTTTTTTTCTCATCTTTATATACTGTCGTTTCTGAGATCCATTAAATTTTGTCAAAAGTTCCTGCAATCTATTTGCCTCCAGTTGCTGAAACTTATTAATGGCTGTCAGGATCATCTGCCGTTGGAAAAGTAAGAAGAATGAGATTGAAACGGAGAGAAAGAGGGAGAGAGAGGGCGAGAGTTAAAGAAAGAGAAAGAAGTGAATAAGGAAATCCACAGTTGGAGTGTAGTAGGGAATCACGATCACCCAAATTCCACTATCATCGGTTTCACTCTTTTTCAGTCACTCCTCCCCCCTTCCCTCTCACTCGTTCTGCCTCTTTCTCATCGGTTCTGAATAAATAACGAGAAATTTTTAGTAGCTCTGGTTGCCTCGTCGCGCACCCCTTAGTAGCGACTTCTTCGAGTGCTCCTTTAAATTTCCTTCTGGCACCAGCTCTTATATACAGGTGCCTATATTCTTTCATCTGCTTGCCAGAATTTTTACTGGCAACTACATATATGTATATGAGACATTTTAAACCATTTTTACATTTCGACACCTTGGCTCTTTTTGATTTCTACAAATTTGTTATATTTTTTTTTATACAAACAACAAGCAGCCAAGCATTTTAGCATTTTCGGATTTCGCAAATTTTTCTCTATCTCCGAATTCATTTTGTTTTCAAAAACTATGTTAATATACGTATAGATGTTGAACGTAAGTTTCGAGTGAAGCGCTCATAATTTTCGAATCATTGGAGTGCAATTCAGAGAGTTTGAGCAAAAATTCACTAATTCAAGTGAGTGGAACAATCGAAAAAATAAACAAATGGAAAAATCCCGAAAAACTCATTTGATTATTCTGTATATAAAACAATATATTTAAAAATCTCACGAATCTAATGGAGTAAGGGTTATTGGAATATAAAAGTGGAGTGAAATGCCTTGTATATAAATGACGTATATTAGATATCGTTCGTGCCAGAAGAGCCGGAGCTAAGGATCTCTCTCGCAGCACTAATATTGGCCTGATAAAAATATATTTCCTGCTTGCGAGGCATTTCTCTCTCTCTCTCTCTCTCTCTCTCTCTCTCTCTCTCTCCATCTTTCTTTTAAAAACGATTTCGCCACAAATGCCACACCAGTTTTAAGTGTAACTATGAGTCACACTACTGGTATTCCAGGATGGTGGTTCGGAATGTCCGGCTCTAGCTCTGATTCTAATAATACACATAATATACATATAAATTATATAGATGCAAAATGGTACGAAAAAAAGAAATAAATTTTATTTATAACATAAGCGACTCGAAATGTGTGCTTACTGGAAGAGCTTCCTGTCGAAGCCCCCCCATGTGGCGCCGCGGCAGGTCCCCACTTTCTTCTTCTTTCGAAAACATCGTTGATCGTCTGTCTATAACGATTTATTTTTATGGATACACTCCAATCGTCTGTGTATATGTTGATGGATCAATTTATCGCTTCGCGAATCATGACACGTATCGAATTTACTCTGTTGGTATGTGTATATATATTTATGTACATATATAAGAGTAAAAAACCCTTATCTAAAAAAGAAAATAACGAAATAAAGCGGAAGGGAGAGTCTTTGACGATAATCTTAAAAGTGATTTAAGAAATAAAAACTTTGTGGATCAATTTCATATTTTGTTTCATCATTTTTTCCACGTTCTCCAAATTTCTTCGTATGCAAGCTTTTTAATGTACTGAACGTGGATGGATGTTTTTTGTAACGGAAAAAATAATTGTTATGAACTAGTGTGGGAATCTGGAACGTTTACGTTTACATTATTTAAATATTACGTTTTAACGAAAGTTTCTACGTTGCAAAAGCTCTCGTTGAACGTGAAGAAAATAATTTGGGTATAATATAGTTTAATAATTTGAACACTCTGACGATGTGTTGAGTTACGTATATATGGCGCTAACGTGGAGCCTCATCGTTGGTTTTGGTCCAGCGTATATATATGAGGCGAAGCTTTCGTCGCTCGTGAACATTTTGCATCCAACATAACCTTCACTAACATTTACAGCGCTGCGGCCCGCCCACATACATACGTGATATATAACAGATAGAAACACGCTGGATATGCTGGGGAACGAAGTATCGTTTCTATCACCAACAGTGGAGGTGCAACAATGAGAGAACTCGGAGTTTGGTACAAGGTTGCCAAATTTGTGTCCTGGAAACTTAGGAAGAGCTTGTGCCGTGGTTCTACCCACCGCACAATATCGTATACTAATATTATAGCTATATAACTACGAAGTGTATACATATGTACGTATGAAGTTAAATGTTGTTGGCTTCCCAACGAGCCAGACCTGTCGACCGCTACTAATTATTTTCTGTAACAAGAGAGTACCTACCTATTGCTGTTCCAAAACAGTTAGATCCGCCAGCTAGAAGTATGATATTCACTGGGCAAGGCACATCTTTCGAAGGTAAATTATTTCAACTCCTCGTCCGATCGTTGAGACTTTTGAAAAGTAACATTTACAATAAATAAGGCAATAAAGCTAATAACGTAGACAAACAAGAAATAACATCTCCGAATTTATACTACATTTTACTCAGAAACAATCATGCAATTATTTTGTGCAAAAATGAATATGTGTTTGTTTATTTTTAAATGAATCGCAAAAGAAATAAGTTAATAAGGTACCTATCAATTTCAGCGTTATATTTTTTTAATAACGTCATTGCCACACCAGCCTGCAGAATACGAATGACAGAATGATATAATAGTATTTTATTTAACAAGTGTGGAAAATGACGAATTATTACATCACGCCTGAAGTTGCCACATGAGCCGAAGGCTTGTAATGCATATTTGCACTCGTACTCGTGCGAATATGCATCATAAGCCTTCAGCTCATCGAGGCGAATGCGGCATACGCACGATTTAATTCGATGTTTTCCGCACTTATTACATTCTAGTGTTTTATGTAACAAGTGTGGAAAACAACGAATTACATGGCGCGTGAAATTGCCGTATGAGCCGAAGGCTTATGATGCATATTCACACGAGTACGTAGTAATTCCATCAAAATTCCAGTCCATTTTTTTATTTGGTGATGGTTGAAATAGACAAATAAATATGGAACTACAGCGACATCAATAATTGAAGTTACTTGATTTTGGTATCACATCAAAATATAAACGTTTAGCTTTTTTAGACCGCATTAACTTGTTTGTCATCAAAATAGTTTATTTTTTGTTCTTATTATCCCTTTAAATAGGAACGTTTTTGTAAAACCTTCAGCAGAAAGGAATAGCAGCACATGCTTCTATATTATTATATAAGATAGCCCGTATTATTTATCGGTACTGGTAGTAATATAGCTAAACTGGCATTGGTTTTAATAAATTTTCTGATCTGTCTGTGAAGCCCCTCGATAGTGTGATTTGCAGCACGAGTCAAATGCGAGTACTGTAAACACACGAGAGAATGAGTAAACACAAAAAAAAATTATTGTTATACCTGCTTTGAAAGTTTGATTTTCGATTGATGTAAAGCGTGCGGAAAGTGGTTTATTTCTCAACGATTCAACTTTTGTCGCACGTTACCGCACGGATTGACAAACTGAACATAACCACAATTGACTTTTCAATCTCAAATCAAACTTTCGAGACAGGTATCACAAAAAAATATTGTATGTTACAAGTGTGGAAAACAACGAATTAAATCGCGCGTATGTCGCATTCGCCTCGACTTATGATGCATATTTCGCACTCGTACTCGTGTGAATATGCATCATAAGCCTTAGACTCATGCGGCAACTTCATACGCGATGTAATTCGTCGCTTTTCGCACTTGTTACATAAAATACTATTTCTCGTTATTCTACAAGTGCAAAATTGTCCAGGAACGAGGAATTCCCATGTTTTTTCAAGCATAATGATACAAAATTCTTCCACAAGTTCGACTTTACTCGTTTTTTGTCCCTCTTGTCTTTTCAAGCGAAGATATACTTTGTGTTTACAATAAAACATGAACATGTTATAGTGTACGCGGCAAACATTATACAGAAAAGTGCAATATTTCGTAAAAGAGCTCGAGAAAGAAGAGGTAAAAGGAAGAGAGATATAGAAAGAGTTGAAATAGCAGAGGAAAAAAGTGGGAAGAGAAATTCTGGACCCTAAGGAGTAGTCGCTTGAGTACGAACCCAGAGGAAGTACAATTGAGCTCTTTTTATTCCAACCAAGGTTCTCGAAGTAGTGCAGAGCGTACGCCACGTAATTTAGCCGTCTGGCAACGTTCTCGTATAATTTGTACCTGCTGCTGTGGATAATTGAGGCGCGGGTGGCACGGGTATTGCAACGAGGAGTAAGAAACAAAAGTCTCAAAGATATGTATATATCTAGGTCCATGTACAGATGTAAATATATTTGCATACAGGTAGAATTATTGACGAATGAAAATCAACAGATGGCGTGCATCGATGTCATCTCACTATTCGTATGCTGGGAGTCATTGCACTTTCGTGAATATTCATTTATCCCGAATCATCTTTAACTTTTTATTTGATTTGCTACAGTATTCAGTCTCGTACCGATTAAGAGAGAACAAAAATTCTATTTTTATTTGACATGCTATGAACTTAAGTATTGCATTAATAAGAAGTGTAATTCACAACATAATTTTTATCGGTATGCATAAAGTCAAAAAGCTTTGTGAACTTCCGAGTTGCACAGTTTAATTGCGTTAAATCTTTAAATGCGATTGAGATGTCTTATAAAAAGGCGGAAAAAAATTAAATATTCGAATATCTATAAATCCTACGAACCATAAATCTCTACGAGTATATGAACATGAAAAAAACGTGGTGCGCGTGTTTACGGAATCATTCGTGCTTATATAACTGAATTAATTTCTTTCACATCGGGTTGAAATCCAAATGAATAAACGCATAACGAAATGTGACGCCGGCAACGATTGTATTGTTTTACGAAGGCGAATGCTCGCAGAACAATTTTTTTCTTTTTTAAATTTTATTTCTTTTTTTATTCTCTATTATGTAATATTCTCTTTTTATAAATTCCATTCACCCGGTTTTCCCCTGAGGGTGCGCAAAAAGGGATGCAGCGCAGAAGGGCGGGGAGCTTTTATTATCTCGGCAACGGGCCTCGCACCGATGCTAGCCAAGCAACGTGGTGTAATTACGTTACGTTAATTAATCCGTCTATCCGACTTTTCACCTTTTCTCTTTTCCAGTTCTCTCTCGCTCTTTCATCTCTTCCTCTCTTTTTCTCTTTCCTTCGGAGTTTGTACTTTCTCTTTAAATTCTGCATTCTCGTACCATCCGCCTTCATTCGTTCTATGCACACCTACGGCTTTTCACTCAACTCTTTTTTCCTTTCCTTCCCTTTCTTTTAATCTCAGCAGAAACATTGTAGCATGACCTGGCATTAAAACAATTGCGTGATAACTGTTTCATACTTACCAACGAGGGATTTTCGAGATGATTTTCTACCAATACCATTCCATATAGGAGTACATAAGAGTTATCTGGTTAAAAAACACCGAAAAGATGTGACAATTTGCATCCCGACGTGCATCAGCACGTGAATATACAGTAGCGTGAAAAAGTTTCGGGCCACCCTATTTTTTCCAGTTAATTGATAAAATATTTTATTTCTCCACTCGTTCATTGTTCAAAATATTCAAAAGAGTTAGAATTAAGATAACAATGTCGTATATTATATTGAATTATGGCGTATTTTTCGTATACTACGTGGAATGACTTCGGTCGATGTGCAAAAGTATCGGATTTGTTTACATTTTTTTCCTCATTAGTTTCAAAACATGTCCCACAATGGAAAATCAATCTCCTCTCTGCCACAATGCCGAAACACACGAATATTCAGCTTCGTGAAATCGTATTAAAACTTTCGTCAGGAGGAAAAAGTTCTCGTGATGTTGCGGAGACTTTATCTATTGGCAAAGGTACCGTTAATCGTATTATTACTAAATATAAATTCTCAAACTCACTGTGTGACAAAAATCGGAGCGGTAGACCGCGAAAAAATTTGAATCGCGTCGACAAAATTATAAAAAGGAAATGCATTGTAGATCCATGAAAAAGTGCTGCAGATGTTTCCCGGAAATTGCGAAGTGAAAATCTAGCTGATGTTAGTCGGAGTACGGTATCTCGACGTCTCAAAGCTGCGGGGCTAATTGGACGTGTTGGTGTAAAAAACCATTGATTAGCAAAAAGAATAAGAAGGCTAGATTAGACTTTGCGAAAAAATATCAGCGCTGGACGGTATCAAATTGGCGGAAAGTACTTTTTTCCGATGAATCGAAATTTCAATTATTCGGAAGTGATGGTCGGAAGTACGTAAGACGTCTAGCAGGTACCAGATATAATGTAAGGTACCAAATTCCTACCGTAAAACACGGTGGCGGAAACATTAAAGTTTGGGGAGCATTTTCTGATGATGACGTTGGTCCGCTGGTGGAAATTCATGGCAATATGGACGCTGCAATATATAGGGACAATACTACAAGATCATATGCTTCCATTTGCAATGAAAAATTTGCCGCGTGGTTGGGTTTTTCAATACGATAATAATCCGAAACACGCTTCGCGTCTTGTTAAAAATTTTCTTCAAAGCCGGAAAGTCCGCCTTCTGACTGGCCATCGCAGTCATCGGATTTAAATCCTATTGAACACCTGTGGTAAGGCCTCAAGCATCGTGTTGGAACGAGAAATTACTCCAACAAAACGGAATTGTGGAACCATTTGCGAAGTGAATGGAAAAAATTGCCACAAGAACGAATCAAACAACTAATTGGGTCTTTTCCTCGTCGGTGCGCTGCAGTCATCGCTGCTAAGGGCATGGCAACAAAGTATTGAGTCGAGTGACGAAGACCAAGGCATACTTCCTTATTTTTCAAGTTTTTTGTTATTTTTTTCATACCCACAAATACGCGGCCCAATACTTTTGCACAGCCAGTCATAAAAAATTGTTGAACAATTAATGATTTAAGATTGATATCAATGTGTACAACCTATTGTTTCTAAATATAAGTGATTACGTGTTATCATTACTCGTTTGTTTTTCTCCCACCACCATATTTCTGTTTAATGTGCATAAAAAATAGGGTGGCCTGAAACTTTTGCACGCCACTGTATGTTGATATATTATGTATAATTAAGTAAAAAAAAGGTGTATTAAAAAATGAAATTAAAGAAGAATCGATACAATCCTTAAAACTGTTCAATTTTCGATCTGTTTTCTCACAATATTTATTTGAAGATGTGTATCAAAAGAGAGAAAAATGTTATCGATATAATGCTAAACTTTATCAACAGTGCTGTAGAGTGTTCTCCATTTGATAACTACAAAGGATTTGGAAAGTAAAGTAAAAAGGAAGGGCGAGTTGATTCATAAAAAAAGTTAGCACGAAAGTTTGGTTTCTCGATAAAAATTTCGTTCAGGAATATTCACGACGTTCTCTCTCAGTGAAAGATTTTTTACTCGGTGTGAACTGCTCTGCGGATGTTTGAATATCGATATGAAAGCATCTCGGCCTATACATTATTTCCCCCATCCCTGCCGCAGGAAAAAAGGGGAAAAGCCTCGAGCATACAACTCGTATAAAAAAGTGGGGTGTAGTGGATTCTGACGAAGGATGCTAAAGGAGGAAGAGAGAAAGAGCGCGAGTCATGGACCATCGGCGAATTTGTATTAAGAGATAAAACAGCGTTTGGATGGTATGTACGATCGAGCTGCATGTTCCTGTTCATATATGTATATATATATATCGATGTCATATACAATTTCCCAAGCTGAAAATAACCACAGAGGAAAAGTGTCTCGTACAGCGGTTACAAATTGGGTACTTCACTTGCACGCAGATCGTACGGTCATCCTAACGCGAACAGACACATTTTCGACCCCGTTTTGGCGACGATACGATGACGATAATGCCACCGCGAGAAAATTGCCCAATCTGTGAATTTCGCCTCTCTCCAGCAGCAAGCGTTTCAAAATATGTATATTACCAGCATGAATTGTCTCACGTGTAACCGTAATGATAATATTTACAAATATTCAAATGAGAAATTTTTGGCCTAATAAAAAACGCGCTTCAAATATTTTAAACGTAAACAAACACTGTATTTCGGAATCTATTGAAATAATTCTTGACAATTTATTTATTCGTTAACAAAAAGTGATGAAATTGAGAATTTTTTTCTAAACACCAAAAGTTATATACACATTAAAATTCATCGATGAAATTAAAGTTGACCAGGAAATGCAGGGTGTTCTATTTGCCTCGTATGCATTCAAAACACATACAAGCATGTGCATATATATATAAATTGTATATATATATCTACGTATATACACGTATATACATAAATTGTTGGGAAAATGCAAATAAATTCCCGTGTGTAACATTCCCAGAATGATATTTGTACGCAATGACCGTGTTTGTGTCTTCATTACCGTCGGAAAAGCTACATCAGAGTGCAGCATCAACAGAATTAGAGAGGCACGTGCTCTGGGACATTCGTCAGTTCAAATATATGCTACCATTTTGTATAAAATCGTCCGTGTGTTTAAAAAATGTATGATGTATGTGAATGAGTGGTGTTAATTTATTTTCATTTGGGTATGAATCCCAAAGAATATTTGAAGAAAAATGATTGTTGATATTTTGTTTTCATGAGGTGATGAGGTAATTTGTAAAATATTAAAACACATTAAAAATAATAGAATTTTTGATACTTATTTAAATAGTTATATTAAATATTTAGCTCAGTCAGTTTTATAACGTCCTGAATTAATCCTCCTCTATGAGACCTGCTCGGGCCCTTTTTCGGGCGGCACTGTTCAGAGTTCGTATTGTAGATATTTTTTCTTTAATAAGACAAAACACCAGATCTATGGTCCAATTATTTTTAATCGTTAAATTGGAAAAAACAGAAGGTAACATTTAATAATTTCGATTCACATTTGGGGAACAATAGTAAATAAAATCCTCCTGTAATAGATAAAAAAAATTAAATACAATAGATATCTCATTGCATTGTACTTTTGCAAAAAAATTTTTGTTCCTCGAAGAAAATTTAAAGAAGAATAAAAATGTGAAATATGCGATGGAGCAGATATTGGTATATGTAACGTAGAGGCATATACAGCTGCAACCGTCGAATAGTTTCGTTTTATAGAAAGTCAATATTAGAAGAGCAGCGAAACTCAATCAGCCGATAAAGGTTTTAATGCTTCGTTAAATATTTCACAATACTTTTTCCTCATTTGTACGTAAACCGTAATATGAATATTATGAAAAATTCTGCTGTGGGCAGTATGTAAAAATCGAAAATTTTACTTTTTTAATTAATATTATTTTTGTAATTTTTTTTGTAATGGAGAACCGTTAGATTATATGGATTTCATTCATTTAATATCTACGAATAGTATACGATATTAAAGAATATTTTTTAGTTATATACAAGGCGAGGCAAAAATTATTAGCACTGCAAACATTTTTGAAACTGTAATAAATTTAGGAGAACATACTTGGGACATCAAAGGGGGCATCGTACGAAGGGGGCCCCCCTTCAATCAATCAGCCACGCAAACAAAGCGCACAAGATTCCACTATTGTATAGAAAAACAGGACCGTACATTTAGTAGAGTGCTGTCTGTTCTATAAAAAATGGTCGGTTGATAAATTTTATGATCTGTACATTGGAAAAGTTGATTATTATGGATCAAATTTTATGATACATCGGTTTGGGCTTATTGACGACTATGGAGATATGTAGAACGTCACATAAACTCGCTTTTCCTCGTTCTTTTTCTCTTGCTCCCGCTGCTAGGACAGCTGCTGCAAAATTAATTACCAAACACGTCGCTACTCTTGTGTCCGATTATTTAACTGACGTTGTTAAAATTTTCGGTAATGAACCTTCATGTGATGCCCGCGATAAATGTCGACGAGCGTCAAACTCGCGTGAATGGAAAATTCGATGTTGGTAGTTGAATGTCTCGTGAATGCTCACCCCGTCAGTGTTCAGTCGAGCGAACATTTATGGAAGAATTGTATAGAGAGATAACAATAAAATTGCCTGAGCCACGTACAATTATAAATGGCTTTCATTTATATTTCTCCTATTGCGCATTTAATTTCTAAAAAGCTACGAAATCACTACTGTTCTCTTACGGCTGAAATACAGATAATGGTACAAAAACTGGGGAAAATATATGAAAGCCGGTACAACTACTTTGTCCGAATTATTCAAATTCCTCTGGTACTGCAAGCAAAAACATTGCTGATTTCCACTAAATTGCGAATTTCAATGGATTTTCACGGAAGCTCGAATTTTCCTCAAAAAATAAAATTAGTATCAGAATAATTGAAAAATAAAGAATTCCTCGAAAGATTCCTTTAACAATTTGAATTTTAAAAATCTTTTAAGGCAATGTGAAAGACGTTCAAAAAAATATGAAAAACGCTCGGTCGGTAAAAATCCTGTAACCAACTTTTCTCCTACGCAGATGATATTTTGAGCAAATAACGAGAACCACCTTCCGTTCAGTTAAAAAGCGAACAGAGTGGTTCTCATTATTTGCTCGAAATATAATCCGTGTAGGAGAAAAGTTGGTTAGCGAATTTTTACTGATTGAGCGTATTTCACATTGCCTTCAACGTCTTTCACATGGCCTTAATTAGTAATTTATATTTAATCCTCTGTCATATGTACTAAGAGCGAAACGCTGCAACTTCTGCATTTGTGAATGTAAAAAAAAATGGAAAATTATATGCTTTTTTAAGAATTGAGCCTCTCTTACATCATAATTGTACTAATCCGCAATTTAATAAAGCAGAAATTCTAGCAGCAGAATTTCATTTAAATTTTGTAATTAATATATAACATGTGACATTTCGCACTTGCTCTGCCATCAGTAGTTCAAAGCAATTTCTATCTGACATCGGAGATACATATCTTGTGTCCCTTAGTCAGATATTTGTTTACCCATATTCGGTAAGGTAGGCTGCGTTTCTTTGGATTGCTGGTGGATTTACCTCGATCTTTATTACCATCGGTATTTTCTAGGATCATCAGAAGATTTCTTAATTTCGATTAGTCGGTAATGTCAAGAACACAAAACATGCAATACCTACATAAATAATTCTGATTATTATTTCTACTTATCCCGCTGGAGTCGAAACGAAATAAATTGACATGTTTTCAAAATCGTTTTTCAAATTTGTTTTATGCTGCAAGTTTAACATAATTCAGAAGAGAAGCTCTTTGAAAAATATATTTGTAATAAACCATAAAAATAATTTATGTAGTTTTGTTGGTGATTTTTTTCAGCATTTTTTGGTGACTGCATAAAAAAAATCACGTAAATGAATCATATGGTATTTGAATAAAATATTCAAACAAAAGGCTATTATTTACAAATACTGAAATACTCGATTTCTGCACCGCGCAGAAAAAAATGCACACCTGCCAGAAGCGCCTGAAGGAACGATCAACATTTTCTTTCGTACAGTTTCATTTGTTTATTTCTACTTACTTTTTTTCCTTTGTTTATTAATCAAATGTGCAGGATTCCCGAAGACAAACAGGAAATGAAAGCAGCTCTCATAGCGACACAAATAAAGCACCGGAAATTAAACGGATCCTCTCTTCTGTACCTTCTATCACCTCTGTTGGGTTATCAGGGATATTTGCAGTCACTTATTGTATTGAATCGTCGTGCCAATGGTTCTATTGTTTTCAATCATCCGTTTATACCCGCAGGCACATTGTCAAAAGAAAAGAATCGACATTTGACGCAAATATGAATTTAATCCACGGCTTAACTATAGCTAATATCGAAACCCTGGGCAGTACTACAACTCTATTCTTCATTTCTCTATTCTTAAATAACTCTATGGCTAAATTTCTTTATTTTGACACAACTCTATTCTTCATTTCTCTATGCAAATAACTCTATGGGCTAAAATTTGTATTCTAACACATTTCTATTCCTAAATATGACCATTCTTAAATAACTCTGTGGCTAATTAACTGTGTTCTTATAAAATCTTATTCTTAAATATGTATGCTCGAAAATATGTCTACTCCAAAATATCTCAATTCTGTAATTTCTATACTCTAAAATATGTCGTATCTGAATCATTTCTATTCCGATACATCTCTATTCTTAATGAATTTAAAAAACTCTATGTCAAAATATCTCTATTTTTTTATGTCTCTATTGTGATGGATCTTCAGATCGAACACAATGTTCAACATTGTCAACATTGCGGAACAGAGATGTGTCGCAATTAATTTCGATACATCTCTGTTCCAAAATATCTCTCTTCTGACAGTTCTCTATTCGGGCACATCTCTATTCGTGCAAAAACAATTGAAAATCGAATATTACCGAGCACTCTGATTTTCAATTATTTTTCCACGAATAGAGATGTTGCGGAATAGAGAAATGTCGGAAGAAGATGTGTTTCGAAACAGAGATGTGTCGGAATTGAGGTCTTTCAGAATCGAGATATAAAAGAATAGAGATGTTTCGCTATAGAGAGATTTTTGAATTAATTAAGAATAGAGATGTATCGGAATAGAAATGATTCTGATACGACATATTTTAGAGTATAGAAATTTCAGAATTGAGATATTTTGGAGTAGACATATTTTCCAGCATACATATTTAAGAATAAGGTTTTATAAGAACACAGTTAACGGGACAGACCTAGTTGGAACGTCAAAAAAAAGGCCTTTTTTCCGATTTTTTTTTGGTCAAACGATAAAATAATTCACAACAAAAGTTCTTCCGTTTAAAAGATACATATGTAATGTATATGTTGCAATTTTTTCAACGCAATACATATCGAAATAAGCTGGTGACCGTCAATTGCCGAGGACGCTGCAAAAAAAAACACGGTTTGCGGTGATCAAGCTCACGCTGCAACGGCTCATCTGAAACAAAAAAAACGGAGGGGATTTTTAGTTAATGATATAATGCTCCAGTTGAACGAAGGGTTTTGAAAAATTTCCATTTTTCACAAAATGGCGGCCGTTAAAAGTCAAAAGTGTTTTTTTGACCAAAATATCAGTTCCATTTTTTGCTATTAAAAATAAAAATAATTATCCAAAAAAAAAATCCTTCGTTCATATGGAGGACTACCATGTATAGAAGAAGTGATATAAATTTCAACCCGATCGGTAAAGCCGTTCTCGAGCTACAGTGATCACCGACTTCAAAAACATGGTTTCGAGAAAAACGCATTTAAAGTTTTGAGTACGGTTTGCATGGCTCAGACACGACGTGCTACAAAGTCTTGTATTTCGGCGAATAATGGTCCGATTTACATTTACCTGGGCGGAAAATATTCGTAAGAGATTCTACTTTTTGAAAATGAAATAAAAAAAAAATCGATTTTTCGAAAATTCTAACTAGGTCTGTCCCGTTAATTAGCCACAGAGTTATTTACGAATGGACTTATTTAGGAATAGAGAAATGCCAGAATACAAATTTTTGCCCATAGAGTTATTTAAGAATGGAGAAATGACGAATAGAGTTGTAGCACGACTATAGATTAGAGATATTTACCCATAGAGTTAATAAAATACAGTTATAATTAAGAATAGAGAACTGAAGAATAGAGTTGTCGTACTGCCAAACCTTGAATCAGTCATTTCATTTTTCTTAATTACACTTCACATTTCCCCAATATTTTCCATTAGTAAGTTTTTGCCGCTTGCGAATCAAAAGGATCCTGAAAATGTTCATTCAATTTTCATTTAACCATCACATTAAATAATTATTAAATAAATAAATAATTATATGCAATAATACAATTTATGCTGCACATTTTTTCATACAACACTTTGCGTTTTACTTAAATAATTTTTCCAAGTACTCGTAATTAACATGTAATTTTCCATCAGTATTATCGACCAACATTATAACACTCATTTTCTTAGTAATACTTGAGTACGCAAGGCTTAGAAACGTGCAACCGCATTTGAGTAACTTTTTTCAGACCTGTAAATTGAACCAAAAGAGTTGATTTTTCCGAAGCATAATGTGCGATAACTTTTTTCATCCATTATTCTAGCTACGTATACAATAATAATTGGTGCCATTTATAGGTCTGTATATTTTCCTCGAGATCTCCATTTTTTACTCTAACTTCTTACTTAAGGTAGATCGGTGAATTCGAGCCATCCAAGATGAAGAACTAACAATTTTTATAGTTACACATAAATACGAGATGAATTGATATTTGCAACTTGAAGACTATTTACCATCTAGTTTGGTAGTAATTAATTCGTAAAAATCGACTGTTTTCAGACATTTGTCCCTACGAGCATAGAAAAATCGTATGCACGTCAAGATTTATTGAATTTTTACATTTGGTACTTTCAAGATTTCGTAATAAAAAATTGATCACTGTATTCCGCGAATATTCCTGAATGTAAAAGTGCTTGAGTTTTTGGACGTTACCGTTGAAAATCGACTGAAAAATAAAAAATTATTCGTTGTAAAATGATTGAGATTTCCACAGGAATGACACGGGAAAGAGCGCGAGAGCGCTTAGCAACTCTGTATTCAGCGTCTGCTAGAACATGCCTTCAGACGTGACAGTTTGCCAATTTGACTGTGTTTTTATTTCTTGTTCTTGAATGTTTTTACCGTATTTGATAAATATCGATAGAATTAATGGTAATAGGTAAACTGGCAAAATCTCTGTCGTTGCGTAATTCCTTTGTGTAAATACTCTATATAGGTTATAAACAAAACTGATAGTTTCGACAGATGACCGTAACGGCCATAACACGTTTTACAATCCACTACGCTCGTCCAATTTCAATTAGTAAACATTTTTTGAACAATAAAATCGTATAAAAATATCCATTTTCCGCTGTTTATATTTCGAAAATAATAAAATTATAATTTCAAAGTCAATTTTGCATTTGCAAACTTTGGTCTATAATAGGTACTGCAAAGATCACGTAGCCGTCACCGATCTACCTTAAGAAGACAAAAAATACATTCGAATGAAAGCAACCGTTGCACCGACGGCTGTGTATGGCTTTGAAATCATAATACTACTCTCACTTTAATTCTCAGGCTATAAAAAAACTACATTTTTTGTGTACAACATTGTAATTTTCTAAAATGTATGAATTTCGAAGTTTTCTTTATTTTCTAAAAATCTCGTAAAATTATATTTCTTGCTATTTTCTATTATTAGACGTGAATACGAGTTCTTTTTTATGAACGTAAAAGAATAGTGCATCGACTGTTCAGTGGCTCTCAACTGTTGATAAATCATCGTCGTTTTCCCAGAGGCCGATGGGAGCGTGTGACCATCGCGAATCGGTCACTCATCCAGGAAACCAAAGGCGTGTCACAGCACAAAACACCGATCACTGATCGTCCACAGTTTTATAGCTTTTGTTAACATAAGCGGAAATATTTCTGAAGTCTCGTGTTATTGTGCGATATATACAACCAACGTGGAAATGATTATAGATGCAGCCGGCGTTCGTATACCTTTCATTACTGATTCCAGGCATATGTGACATTCACTTTAGTTTCTTATCTTCCTCACTCCAAGTACGAATATTGCAAATTTTCGTTTCACACAGATATTGTTATTGTCAAAGATTTTTGTCCTATCATTTCTGAAGAACAATTTTGTTGGTTATGGTATCACGTTAATTCTCACTATTGCAGGAAAAAAAACGAGGATAATTAATGACGAATAATAAATCAAGCTGCGATGTTGCCTTGATCGATGGATGAATGTCTACATTCCCATTTGAATATCGCATCATTATAATTTAAACTTTGGAAAGCCTTGAATAATTAAAAAAAGGTTTTTTTTAATTATTCTAGTCATTAGAAAATACGTGCACCCATATATTACGATAAAAATAAATAGTTATATTTATTGTAAGCTGGAATAATGATTCACCAGTTCTGCGTGTTTTTCATTCCCGTCTGCCTGTTTCTGCACGATTTTGCAGTCATTGAGAACTTCCAACGTGAACAGCCATGATATGTCTCGACGTCCTTGAAAAGTATACACGGCTACATCTTTGCATTTCCATTCGAAACGCTTGAAATTCTTAAGGCGGCGATAAACGATGTTTAATGTGTACTTGAAGAAGAAAATCCTGAAAAAGAAAAACCAAATGTATACATGACAAAATGTTTGTAAAAATATTTTTAAAAACGTATAAATCCATGGAATCTATGAGAAAACATTAAAAATTGCAGAGAGTGAATATTTAATTCCTAGTACGCTTTTATTGGTACGGTAATTGAAGCCTTTTTTACTACAACGTAAGTCCACAATGTTCATTTTGTAACTTGCATTCTGAGAATTTATATATCATTGCTGAAACTTCTATGAATCTTTATTATCCACATATTTCGTAAAGACATACGATATTGGCATACGACTAGCTTCAGATTCCAACCTAATCTTGGAGACTCAACCATATGAAGACGACACGACGAGGGGTATATTGAAAGTAAATGGTTGTTTCCTGAGCCAAAATTTCCAATGACATTCTTATCGTTTGCAATTAGTTTGCTTAACGAATATATTTCAGTGAAACATTTAAAAGGTGGCTGAACATCTTTTAAATGTTCCACTTTCAGAGCCGCTATTCTCTAAACGTTCGAAATAAAGAGCTTAAGAAGCATTTCCAATATTGTTTCAATTTTCAAAACATGTTAAAACAATTGAAAGTTCATCTTTTCATTGACTATTTTTGACAGAGTGTCACAATTTTATTTCTTACAATTTTTGTGAAAATGGAATGAAAGCAATCGCAGCTTTACTGGACTTTTTTCCGAACGGGCTTAAAAATATTCTGTCAAAATAACAGCGCACTCACAATTAGGATACCCTATTTATTTAAGATACAGTGTCAAGGATGATAATCATTCGGGTTTTCAAATTCCATCGATTAGTTTTGGAACTACGAACTCGAGATTGCTAGACGCTGTAACAATATTTGCGTTATAACACATTCAAAAATATCTTTGTCTCCACAGGATTGGGAAAGATGTACGTGAGAAAAATATATTCGAGACGCGATTGAATTTTTGCACGAAAGTGACCGTGAAAACTAACCAGGAACTTCTCGGGATTAATGAACATCAATTCCGGACAGATATTCAATAACATTTAAACAAAATAGGCACATTTCCCATCCTCTCCCCCAATTAAGAAGTCATACTTCTTATCCCAGCAGATGAAATTTTTAGCATTTTCCCAAAATGGATTTTAACATATGCGGACGAATTTGAATTCTCAAATAAAGAATAATAAAAAATTCTAAAGTATTTCGAAATATAAGTTCAGGACAAACTCAATCAATTATTTTTTTTTCTTCTAATAACTGCAAATAACTTATTCTTGTCATTTCGTGGAATACTCGTAGCTAGTCTTTGTCTTTTTAGTGCAGGCTTAACATTTTTTACTTGTGCACATGCTGAATTCGATTCTTGAAAAAAATGTTTGCTGACGTACCAATGAAATGACGTTTCAGCACAATTACTTGAACGATGAATCTCTAAAATTCAAATTTTTAAAATAAATATCCTATCGTCCCATATAAGGACTGTTTTCTGAGGAATCGTATATGAATTATTATCCACAAAGGATAGAGGATTGAAAAACAAAAAATTCTCACATTTTGGTTATTATACAGGAATGTTGAAATTATTAGATATGATTTTTTTTGTTGATTTGGTATCCATTGAAAAAGGAAAAACGAAAGAAAAATAGTATTTTTTTATGTTCAAGCATGTATACGAAGACCTTCCATCCGGGTAACCTCGGGTTCGGGACGATATTTGAAGCAATCCTACTTAGCTGTTTTTTTTTAATTCACAATAGTTTTCAAATGGCAAGCAATAGAATTTAAGTTTTTTAAGCCAATGAGAAGGTCGCTCTCCGCCATGATGAGCGACGCCTCGTCTAATATGGGGGATAAGAAGGGGCTTATGCTCGCATTCAGATCTAACATTTTTGTCTTTTGTTTTAAAGTCAATGTCCCGCGAAGCGACTTCCGCGCGAGAAGCTTTTTTCTTTCGTGTGACGTTAGCACCGTGTTGCGACGGGCGCGATGACAAATAAATCCGAATGTTCCTCGTATTTTTTTTGACAGATTTTAGAAGGTTAGCACATCGAGTCGCAGTTGATATGATTGTTGGATAATGTAAAAAAGTTATATGAATAATAAATATTAAAACAACGATTTAGACTATTTATTTTAATTTTATGAAATGTTCAAAATTATTACAAGTTTATTTTTCTAATTATTTAAGGGCTAACATGTAATGTTATAATAATATGACCAGCGCCCAAAAAAATGTGTTTCGACGAACATTTTTTGCATGGTCTATTGAAAAAATTTTTTAAAAATATCGCTAACACATGATCACTTGATTCTTTAGTTGCAATAGAAAATTTATTAAGGATTATTTTTGTAGTTCAGAAGATCCATTTAAGATTGAATGGATCTTAAAAGTCGAATGGCTTTTCCTAACAAACGGTACCGTTACACTTGGTCGAATTGAATTTTAAATTAAAAAAGCGGCCAAGTGCGAGTCGGACTCGCGCACGAAGGGTTCCGTACCATTATCTATAAAAACGGCAAAAAATCACGTTTGTTGTATGGGAGCCCTCTTAAATATTTATTTTATTCTGTTTTTTAGTATTTGTTGTTATAGCGGCAACAGAAATGCATCATCTGTGAAAATTTCAACTGTCTAACTATCACGGTTCATAAGATACAGCCTGGTGACAGACGGACAGACAGACAGACGGACGGACAGCGGAGTCTTAGTAATAGGGTCCCGTTTTACCCTTTGGGTACGGAACCTTAAAAAAAAAGCTATGGGAGGTGTTTTGAATTGAGGTATCCGTAATAGAAAAAAATCGACTCTTTGATTGTTAATAAATGACAAAAACTGAAAAAAATCTTGAGACAACGGTTAGACAAACCTCAAAGAAAACGATTTTGACGATTTTATAAAAAGCTACCGAAAAGTGTTGAAAAAACTTTTTGGGTGAGTTTTTTTACATAAAAATTAAGATATTTTATGGAGTAAAGACGGTAAATCCAAAGATAATATGTGTTCGTCAGCTCAAACCTTACATATCACGATGAATGTCCGAATTCCAGTCACCAAAGAAATAACTCGAAATAAATAAAAATACTCTATGAGAAAAGATGAAGCTAAACTACACGAAATCTGCATTTTTCGTGTATGCTAAATATAAATAATGTACAACTTTTTTGTATTTAAAATATATTATTAACATATGAAAAATATATTTCAATTGTATTTCTAATATATATCAAATATAATTTTGATTGTGTAAATGTTTGTTATTTCTATGATTTCCGATTATTTGAAACAAAAAAATATTTTAAATTTCTATAAAACTTATATTTCGCATAAACAGTCATGCTCACTTGAAACTCATCTCATTATTTGTTGTAAGTTTCGAGCACAAATTTCTTGATTCCAAAACAGCAAAATTGTGAATTGCAGCGAATTTTATCCGTTTTCGAATGAGCTCGTTCTCCTTTCGATCAGCTGCGAACTGAACATCGGGAGCAATGGGGCACGTCCAAAAGTCCAAAAGGCAACCTAGCGAGGTTTTCCACAACTCAACATCGATGTGATAAATACTATTTTCTATTACAAATAATCGTGAAACTATATGAAAAATAATTTTACACAAACTAAATGATATATTTAATTTATATTCAACTTATATTTCGCATGTATTGGAAACATATTTGAAATACAGTTAAAATGTATTTTCCATATATTTATAATATATGTAAAATATAATATAGTTATACATTATTTATATTTAACATATACTTAAAATATATTTTTCTTATAGTTTTTTATTTTCTAATAAGTAGGATAATACTTTAAATTTATAATTGAACATAAATATTCGATATATGCTTAATATAATAGTGTTTCGCCTACTTTTGAACCCGACCCCCTTCGATTTGGCTGAAACTTCGCAATTTTCTTTTACGCCACTAAAGAAATTTTTGTGAATTTTTTCAAATTTAGTTACCGAAGGCAAAAAAAGTTATGAATGGTAAAAAAAAATGGCTTTTTCTTTTTCAAATAGCTATAACTTTTTCAAAAATTGACCTATCAGGACGGTTTTTTTTAAGTTTTATTTTCGAATGTACTTTTCTGAAAAAAATACAAAAATAATTTTGGAAATCAAGTTCTATGGAAAATTTCAGTTTTTTGGAAAAAAACATGAATTCTGCGAAATCTGACACTTTTAATTTTTTTTTATTTTCCCAAAAAAATCTTTGATTTATTCCGGAGTTAACCCCGCTAGTTGCTTAGTGGGCCGAATTTTTTTCTATTTTTTTTTCGATCCAAAAAAAAAATTTATTCGTTGTCAATTTTCAACTCCTCTGCATTCAAAAATTTTATTTTATGTCAAGATCAATCATAGTAAATAATTTTAAGATATTTTATACCTTACACATGATATAATTCAATAATTTATGATAAGCATTTCATGGGTAATATAACTATTTTTATTGTAATACCAATTTTACAAATCAATTTATTTTACCTCTCTTTGGCGCTTAAATATTTTACATACTCTGTATTCCTTTGAATTCGAAAAATTTCAGACACAAAGGTAACCATCTTTGTCTGGAATGACACAATATAATTAATGAGTTCCAGCGATTGATTTTGTTTTGGCAAATCGGTCCTTCAGGTCATTTACAGCCTTATTATAATTGTATTACAAGAAAAATAATTGATAATCGCTTTACCTGTGAAATGCTTATCATATATCATTGAATTAGATTATGTGTAAGGTATAGAATATCTCAAAATTATTTACTAAAATTGATTTCGATGTGAAATAAAATTTTTGAATGCAGAAGAGTTGAAAATTGACAACGAATAAAATTTTTCTTTTTTTAATCGAAAAAAAAATAGAAAAAAAATTCGGCCCACTAAGCAACTAGCGGGGTTAACTCCGGAATAAATCAAAGATTTTTTTGGGAATATAAAAAAAAAATTAAAAGTGTCGGAATTTGAAAAATTCATGGTATTTTCCAAAAAACTGAAATTTTCCATAGAACTTGATTTCCAAAATTATTTTTGTATTTTTTGCAGAAAAGTACATTCGAAAACTAAACTTAAAAAAAAACGTTCCGATAGGTCAATTTTTGAAAAAGTTATAGCTATTTGAAAAAGAAAAAACCATTTTTTTTAACATTTATAACTTTTTTGCCTTCGGTAAAAAAATTTGAAAAAATTCACAAAAATTTCTTTAGTGGCATAAAAGAAAATTGCGAAGTTTCAGCCAAATCGAAGGGGGTCGGGTTCAAAAGTGGTCGAATTGATGTGGAATGACCCATATATTTCTTATATTTGAAACATATTATTAATATATGAAATATATATTTTAATTGCATTTCAAATACATATATGCCAAACTTAAGTTGAATACAAATTTGAAATACAACTTTGTTTGTGTAGATGTATTTTTTTTCCTATAGTTTATCAATTATTTTTAAATAGAATAATATTTTTAATTTCTATGTAACTTCTATTTAGCATAAACAATAATGCTCGCTTGAAACTCATCTCATAATTTGTTATAAACTCCGAGCCCGAATTTGCTTATTCCAAAATCGCAGAATTGTAAATTGCAGCAAATGTTATCCGTTTTCGAATGAGTTCATTCTCGCTTCGATCACCTGCGAACTGAACCATCGGCAGCAGTAGGGCACGTCGAAAAGTCCGAAAGGCAAACTAGCGAGGTTTTCTAAAACTCGATATCGATGTGATAAATACTATTTTCTAGTGTAAATAATCGTAAAATTATAGAAAAAATACTTTTACACAAACTAAATTATATTTGAAATTTATATTCAACTTATATTTGGCATGTATCCGAAATATATTTGAAATACAGTCGAAATATATTTTTAATATATTTATAGTATCTGTAAATATATAAGGAAGTTATACATTATTTATATTTAACGTATACTAAAAGTATATTTTTCTTATAGTTTTGCTATATTTTCTAATAAGTAGTATATTTATAATATATGGGGCATTCCATGTCAAGTGGGCCACCCTGAAAATTTTTATTTTTTGATTTCGCTCAAATTTTTTTCTATTATTGTATCCATTGAAAGAACCTTTCTTGATTTTTTTCAAATTTTTTTGTCCATCCATTCACGAGATATGATTTTTTTTTCGAAATTCGATGATTGTTTTTCAAATGCTTGTAACTTTGCGAAAAATGGACCAAATTGAGCTTCTTTTTTTTTGAAATCTTGGTTTTTTATTGCACTTTCCGAAAATGAAAATGAAAAAATGCATGATGTCCATCTTTTTGTCTGTTCTTTAGCTTGAAGCAAAAAAACGTTGATTTCAGAAGGTTCGACATTTTTAATTTTTTTCAAAAAATTCTCTAAGAACTTTGACCGATTCAACTATTTTTGAGACTCGTTTCATCGTGGCAAATTTTTTCCTTCAATTTTTTTCTTAATTTTATAAAGTTTTTTTTAATGAAATATTTGTTTGCTGGCACAGTAAGCCATTCAGAAATGTAATTTCGTTACATCCAATAACTTTCCATCGTAATTGACCTTGACGTCGGGTATATATGTGAAATATCTTTCGTTTATTCTTAATACATTTACCATAGAATAGGATACACAATAGCGGATTTATTTTCATGTTTTTGTAGTGTACATTCGAAAAGTTATTCAACCTCAGAAGCTTTTGTTTTTCTCGCCCACAAACCAAAAGAAAAATTGGCGTGATGGCAAACCAGTATGTACACAATGTTGTGTGTGTTTTTGCGGAAAAAGGGTTCTGATGTAATTATGATTAATCCTTTCAAGCACGGTGGGATTATGGAATCCCACTTTTTCCAAAACAATTTTCCGAGTAGATGCCGTAGTTTTCTTTCGGTTTTCAAACTTTTTTCCATATTTTGGTATCAATTGCATATTTATGAATAAAAATTGATGTGAAATAATTTGCAATAACTGGTGATTTTGTTTACACAAATGAACGAACGTCGAAAAATAACCATTTTATTGATAAAAAATCATTATCTCGGAACGTCCTTGAAATTTTCATGCCCAAGTTGGTACTCAGAGGCTTTCGGGGTCACTGATTTTCGGGTCACGCCAATTTTTCTTGTGGTTTGTGGGCGAGAAAAACAAAAGCTTCTGAGGTTGAATGACTTTTCGAATGTGCACTACAAAAACATGAAAATAAATCCGCTATTGTGTATCCTATTCTATGGTAAATGTATTAAGAATAAACGAAAGAAATTTCATATACATACCCGACATCAAGGTCAATTACGATGGAAAATTATTGGATGTAACGAAATTACATTTCTGAATGGCTTACTGTGCCAGCAAACAAATATTTCATTTTAAAAAAAAATTATAAAATTAAGAAAAAAATTGAAGGAATAAATTTGCCACGATGAAACTAGTCTCAAAAATAGTTGAATCGGTCAAAGTTTCTTAGAGAATTTTTTGAAAAAAATTAAAAATGTCGAACCTTCTGAAATCAACGTTTTTTTGCTTCAAGCTAAAGAACAGACAAAAAGATGGACATCATGCATTTTTTCATTTTCACTTTCGGAAAGTGCAATAAAAAACCAAGATTTCAAAAAAAAAAGAAGCTCAATTTGGTCCATTTTTCGCAAAGTTACAAGCATTTGAAAAAAAATCATCGAATTTCGAAAAAAAATCATATCTTGTGAATGGATGAACAAAAAAATTTGAAAAAATCAAGAAAGGTTCTTTCAATGGATACAATAATGGAAGAAAATTTGAGCGAAATCAAAAAATAAAAATTTTCAGGGTGGCCCACTTGACATGGAATGCCCCATATGTAAAATATAAAAAAGTTTTACATTATTTATATTTAACGGATACTCAAAATATGTTTTTCTTATATGTAGTTCTGCTATATTTTCTAATAAGTAGGATAATACTTGAAATTTATAATTGAAAATAAATTTTTGTTATATGCTACATATAAATCATGTATAAATTAATCATGTATTAACTTATATTTGGCATATATTAGAAATACATTTGAAATACAATTAAAATATATTTTTCATATGTTAATAATATATTTAAAATATAAAAAAGTTGTACATTATTTATATTTAGCATAGACCAAAAAAACAGTTCTCATGTAGTTTAACTACATCTTTTCTCATTGAGCATTTTTATTTATTTCGAGTTATTTTCTTGGTAACTGGAATTCGGACATTCGTCATGATATGTAAGGTTTGAGCTGACAAACAAATATTATCTTTGGGTTTATCGTCTTTGCTATATATAAAATATCTTCATTTTTATATAAAAAATCTCACCCAAAAAATTATTTAACACTTTACGATAACTTTTTATGAAATCGTCAAAATCGTTTTCCTTGAGGTCTGTGGAATCGTAGTCTCTAGTCTATTTTTTCTATTACAGATATCTTAATTCAAAACACCACCCATAGCTTTTATTTATTTAAAATTCAATTCGACCAAGTGTAACGGTATCGTTTGTTAAGAAAAGCCTTTTGATTTCGAAGATCCATTAATTCTTAAACGGATCTTCTTAATCACAAAAATAATCCTTAATAAATTTTCAATTGCAACTAAAGAATCAAATGATCATGTATTAGCGATATTTAAAAAAAAAAAATTTAAATAGACCATGCAAACAACGTTCGTCGAAACAACACATTTTTTGGGCGCTGGTCATACGATAACCCTTAAATAATTAGATAAATAAACTTGTAATGATTTTGAACATTTCATAAAATAAAAATAAACAATCTAAATCGTTGTTTCAATATTTATTATTCATATCATTTTTTTACATTATTATTCTTCAAAGTCAATATTTTTATCCCACATAGTCGTAATTGTAATCGAACAATCATGTCAGCTGCGAATCGATGTGCTAACCTCCTAGAATCTGTCAAAAAAAGTACGAGGAACATTCGGATTTATTTATGTCATCGCGACTGTCGCAACACGATGCTAACATCATACGAAAGAAAAAAGCTTTTCGCTCAGAAGTTGCATCGTGTGGCATTGATTTTAAAACGAAAGACAAAAATGTTAGATCTGAATGCGAGCGTGAGCCCCCATCTTAGCTCCCACAATTAGACGACGCTAAGGCGTCGCTCATCATGGCGGAGAGCGACCTTCTCATTGGCTCAAAAAACTGAAATTCTATTGCTTTTTATTTGAAAACTATTGTGAGTTAAAAAAAATGGCTAAGTAAGATTGCTTCAAATATCGTCCCAAACCCGAGGTTATCCGGACGGAAGGTCTTCCTGAATCACCCATATCTTAACCTTCCTACTCCTCCTCCTCCGACAATTTGCCCCACCATTCAATGGAAGTGGCTCTGTTTAAAAGTGAAAACGTGGTAAAAGATATGGTGTTGTATAGCACGCGATTTGTCCGTTGAATCTCGGCGACCAGTCGAGAGTCGATCTTGGACCCGAACGGACCCAGAGCGAACGAGTCATTGAACCATCCATCTCGGTGCCCTAACAGTATCTGCAGTTCTACGTGTTTTGTTCTTTTCATCTTAATTTACATTACGCAGAAGGCGCTAACTTTCACCGAGATGCTGAGGCAAACTTTTCTCGTTATCACCGTGGTTCTTGCGATGACCGAAGCCACACAAGTCAGAAAATGCTCAAACGGTGAGTTTTTACAAGTACTCAAGAACGATATAAATGGAATTGCATTCAAATAAATTCACGAAAAACTCTTAGTCCTTGTCCCGCGGGAACACTGCACAAGTATGGTCCTTTGTTTAATACAAAATTTCTTTCGCATCTCGAAAAATACCGAACAAAAATCAGTTTCAATGAAATTCATGAGAAGCTGGAAAAAATATTTTTAGTGGCTGATTTGTTTGTAAATAGCTGCATGATCTTTGTTGAAGGAAATTAATAGTCGCGGTAGCGACTCGAGACAAGTCCATTTTCAAGCGAGTCTCTACAAAACACTTTTACAGGAAGCACCGCGATTGTACCTGTTTTTGAAATTTGTTTCTTTAATATTTACGCAAAAAACAGCATAAATGCTGTAAAAAAAGTTGAGACAAGTACATTTACTCCCCCCAAATAGTTTGTCCGGTAACAAATCTCAGTTTCGACACAAAACCTTCACTAAAAATTATAAAAGAGATTTTCTCCCAAGAAAACCAACCTTGCAAAAATTCTCTGATTCATAGCAAATCTCTCAAAAAATGATAGGAGAACCCCACAAAAATTTTCTCAATAAATTAGAAACTCACAAAAAGTTATAAGAGTCTCTCAAAAATTTATAAATCAAATCATAATTTCACAAATGATGCCAATTCAAACCTGCCCAAAAATTAAGTCTAAACTGCACAAAAAGTTATTAAATAAATAAAAATGATAAAAGCATTAATAGTCAAATACATTAAAACCTATTAAAATTCAATAAAAACACTTTCAACGAATTGAAAATACAGTTGTTCTACCCAACAAGAATAAGAATAAAAAATAATTATGAGAAAAAATTTTAATACAAAAAAGATTTCAAACGCAAAAAATTAGATTGAAAAAAAAATTTCGGCCGAAGTACTTGGCGAGTTTGTAACCATAAGTGATATATTATATAAATTAAGCGAAAAACCTCGCCAAGTACTTCGGCCGAAATTTTTTTTTCAATCTAATTTTTTGCGTTTGAAATCTTTTTTGTATTAAAATTTTTTCTCATAATTATTTTTTATTCTTATTCTTGTTGGGTAGAACAACTGTATTTTCAATTCGTTGAAAGTGTTTTTATTGAATTTTAATAGGTTTTAATGTATTTGACTATTAATGCTTTTATCATTTTTATTTATTTAATAACTTTTTGTGCAGTTTAGACTTAATTTTTGGGCAGGTTTGAATTGGCATCATTTGTGAAATTATGATTTGATTTATAAATTTTTGAGAGACTCTTATAACTTTTTGTGAGTTTCTAATTTATTGAGAAAATTTTTGTGGGGTTCTCCTATCATTTTTTGAGAGATTTGCTATGAATCAGAGAATTTTTGCAAGGTTGGTTTTCTTGGGAGAAAATCTCTTTTATAATTTTTAGTGAAGGTTTTGTGTCGAAACTGAGATTTGTTACCGGACAAACTATTTGGGGGGAGTAAATGTACTTGTCTCAACTTTTTTTACAGCATTTATGCTGTTTTTTGCGGGGATTTGTTGACTTTTTGTATGGAATTCATACCTTATCAATTAAATATGTCTGTATTGTGTACGTACTTGGGTGATACAAAAAAATCAACATTTTTTTTCGGTGCTGCAGCAAAATATAATAATATTTTATCAAAAAGTGATTCTGTCAAGAATTCGACCCTTAATAAAAATTTTAAAGGCTGCTCCAACGATTTTTTTCTGATTTCGGCTAACTAAAAATGGATACATGATCGAATTTCGAGCTGGTGTATCGCGACTATATTCGGACTAAAAATGCAATGTGAAATATTGATCTAAGAAGTGTTCAAATGAATTCAATCTTCGTAATTAACCGTCAATACTTATAAAATTATTAGATTATTTAATACGTACAGTAGTTCTGAGAAGATACGACGCATAAACGAACGACGAACAAGTAAAAACTTGAATTTTTTAAATTTTGTTAAAAAAAAATTTTTAAAGACATTACACCGAAACATGCGTGCCAACGGATCAACGGATAGGAAAATATTTCATAAAAAACGATACCGAACAAATACTCCAATAGCATCAGAATGCATTGAAAGTTTTTAAATAAAAGTACTCATAACGAAACGAGATTTTGAAACAAAAAAGTATGCGCACGAAATTTCGAGAGCAAACGTTTGATTGGAAATAAGAATTTTGGCCGAACTACTACGCGAGTTTTTCTTTTATAACGTTTATTGATCACGAATTATATCTTATGAGCAATAGGTAAAACAAATTGGTGAAGTACTTATGAATTTTTTTTTCTGGAATCAAATATATTTTCGCTCAAAATTATTTCGCATCACTTGATTTCGATTTGGGTTGCAAGTGCAAATAGTATTTTCATATATTTAAGGTCTCTACCACTCTGGGGTGATTCAAAACCATATATAATTCAAACCTAGGGTGGTATCATACATCATTCTCTCAGTTATATAAAAACAAAGAGAGTAGTTTCCAAATAAACGTTATTATTGCATGCAAGGGACATTTTATGGTAAAAGAGAAGAGGAAAGAGGCACCGTTTTCGACTCCGTTCTAGAGTTTACGTTCAGAAAAATAGATTGTTGGGGCTAGGGTTAATAAAAAAAATTATATATTTAGGCACTACGCAAAAGTTTATTTATTGAATTACACTTTATTTTTGCATTATCACTCTTCTATCTATATATATAAAAGTCACTTTAACCAAAAATTGAAACTGACCCCGATCTTTATAACCTCACGACAAAGACATTAAATAATCATCGAATACGAGTTTATCATACACCATTCTCTTAGTTATAAAAAATAAAAACGGAAAATTGTTTTTAAATAAACCTTATTATTGCATTCGAGGAACATTTTATGGTAAAAGAGAAAAGGTATCGTTTTCGACTCCGTTGTAGAGTGAGATGTGGAAAATAAAAATTACAGGCTAAAAAATAATAAAAAATTCATATTTGTTCAAGCATTGTTCGGAAGATGATTGAAATGAATTGCACTTTATTATTTTCGCACTATCACTTTCTTATTATAATAAAAGTCACTGTAACCAAAAATCGATCGAAACTAACCGCGATCTTTATAACCTCATGACTGTTCAAAAATATATTACGGTTGTCGGTTAGCTGTCATATCCAGCGATTGTTTGAATATTACCAGAGTTTTACCAATATCACTAGTGTCACTAGACAGCGACTGCGAAAAAGACAGTTGCGCATCAAAATGTGTGCGAAAAAATGCTCAATTTTTCGGCACAACGAAAAAAAAAACATTAATATTTTTAATACTATTTAAGCTACGAGGTTCTAATTAGTGGCGATCGAAAGAGAAAAAAAAATAAAAAATATGTGAACTTAAATGAACCTCCAAAATGCTGTAATTTAGTTTATATTAAAGAAATAATTTTCGAGAACAAGTAGAATCACGGTCCTTCTGGTAAAAGTGTCTTGTGCGACTCGCTTCGTAAATGTACTTGTCACGAGTCGCTACCGCGACTCTTAATTAAATGACAGCATTTTAGAAGATTATCCGGGTTGATGTATTTCTTTTTATATCTTTCGATCGCGACTAATTAGAATCTCGTAGCTCAAAGCGTATTGATAATATTATTTCTTTTATTTTTTAATCGATGCACCGAAAAATTCAGTACTTTTTCGCACACATTTTTGATGCTCAACTGTTTTTTTCGCACTCGCTGTCTAGTGATACTAGTAATATTGGTATAAAGTTCTGGTGATACTAGAGATTCGTCGCGGATGTGAAAGCTGACCAATATTTTGGTATAAGTTTTGACTTTTTGTTAGAATAGATAGAACGATAGTGCGAAAATCTAGTGTCATTTATATTGATGGCGATTAGCCTCACCAGATTTGTGTTTAGTTAAGGCAATGTGAAAGACGTTCAAAAAAATATGAAAAACGCTCGGTCGGTAAAAATCATGTGACCAACTTTTCTCCTGCGCAGATAATATTTGGAGCAAATAACGAGAACCACCTCCCGTTCAGTTGAAAAACGAACGGGGTGGTTCTCGTTATTTGCTCGTAATATAATCCGTGTAGGAGAAAAGTTGGTTACGGGATTTTTACCGACCGAGCGTATTTCACATTGCCTTCAACGTCTTTCACATCCCAGATAGCAAAACGTACGATTCGGCATAATATAGATATAATATTAGCACGCAATAGTACGGCGTACTCTGATCATATTAGTACTGTACGGTCACTTGGCTATCTGGGATGGCCTTAAAATGATAGTACGGGAATGAAGTGTCATTTCATTTGAATATACATTTTTACCGACCGCACGGTTCACGACATTCTCAGACGGTAAACATCCCGTAAACTATTATATATCTCTTGTACCCATGGCGGCTTAGTCGGCATTTTACATGGTTTCAAGCAAAAAGAATTTTCATTGGAAAAAATTGGCTCAAAGTAGATCTCTTATTTGTGTTGCATAAATTTACACAATGTATTATGCGTGATTAATAAACGTTATTATAATTCCGCTAAGCAGTACGGTGGAAAGTTTTGTTCCGTTCAAATTCTTTTAGCAGGAAACTTTGTCAGCATAAATTGGTTGTTTCGAAATCTCAAAAATGGAATGAATACATGAAAAAATATTCTATCAGAAATAAAATGCGCAAGACGTTTTGAAATGCAAAAATAATTTAAATGAAATAAACCCAAAACGGAATCAAGTGATGCGAAATAATTTTGAGCAAAAAGATATTTGATTTGAAAAAAAAAAAAAAATCATATGTACTTCACCTATTTTCCTTTACCTATTGCTCATGAGATACAATTCGTGATTAATAAGCGTTATAATAGAAAACCTCCCATAGTACTTCGGCCGAAATTATTGTTTCCAATCAAACTTTTGCTCTCGAAATTTTGTGCGCATACTTTTTTTATTTGAAAATTTCGTTTCATTGTGATTTCTTTTATTTAAAAAATTTCAGTGCATTTTGATGCTATTGGAGTATTTTTTCGGTATCATTTTTTATGGAATACTTTTTGATCCGTTGAACTGTTGGCACGGATATTTCGGTGTAATATTTTTAAAAATTTTTTTTTTTACAAAATTGAAAGAAATTCAAGTTCTTACTTGTTCGTGGTTCTTTTATGCGTCGTATCTTCCCAGAACTACCGTACGTTTTAAATAATCTAATAATTTTATAAGAATTGACGGTTAATTGCAAAGATTGAATTCATTTAAATACTTCTTAAGAATCCCCGCAAAAAATAGTATAAATGCTATAAAAAAAGTTGAGACTAGTACATTTACTCCCCCCAAATATTTGTTTAGGTAAAAAATCCCCTTCTGAGCACAAACTCTAATGAAAAGTTATAGAAGAGATTACGTCCCAAAAAAATCAACCTAGCAAAAATTTTCTAATTCACATCAAACCTCTCAAAAAATTGTAGGATAACCCCACAAAATTTTGTTTAATAAATTAAATACTCACAAAAAGTTTTAAGAGAGCCTCACAAAAATTTAACAATCAAATCCTAATCTCATGCAAGATGCTAATCAAATCCGACCAAAAATTAAGTCTAATCTTTACAAAAATAAATAAAAACTATAAAAGCATTAATAGTTAAATACATTGAAGCCTATTAACCTTTAATAAAAAATTTTCCAATTAATTGAAAATACAGATGTACTACAACAGTACTTTTGTTCTACACAAGAAGAACAAGAATAAAAAATAAGAATGAAAAAAAATTCGGAAACAAAAAAATTTTAAACGAAAAAAAATAGATTGAAAAAAGATTTGGATCGAAGTACTTGGAGAGTTTTCCTAATTAATTCATACAATGTGCTTAATTAAATTCAATTTACTTACATGGTTACAAACTCGCCAAATACTTCGGCCGAAATTTTTTCTCAATCTAATTTTTTTTGTTTAAAATTTTTTTGTATCTGAATTTTTTAATTCTTATTTTTTATTCTTGTTCTTTTTGTATGAAACAACTGTATTGTAGCACATCTGTATTTTCAATTAATTGGAAAATTTTTTATTAGAGGTTAATAGGCTTCAGTGTATTTTATTATTAATGCTTTTATATTTTTAATATATTTTTGAAAAGTTTAGACTTGATTTTTGGTCGGATTTGCATTAGCATCTTGTGTGAGATTAGGATTTGATTGGTAATTTTTTGTGAGGCTCTCTTAAAACTTTTTGTGAGTTTTCAATGTCTTTAAAAATATATTATACCTTTGAAAACAATTTACTATCTCATCTTTAAATATATTTAAATTGTATAGCTTTTTCAAATGTGGTTATGTAAACTATGCCTGCTATTATATTTCAAGTATTATTATATCGTAAACTTAGTTATATATGCTGCTTAACCATATACAGAAGTAGGAATTATACAAGTTATCCGAAAACGACGATTTTTCGTTATCATTTTGAGAATATAAATAACGTGATATTATAGTCACGAGTATGTGATTAATATAGCTAGGCGCCCAAGTATACACTGTTTGTTATTTACAACACCGGAGATTTAAGATTTATCGCGAAACTCGACAGCATTTCTTACCAAGTTTTTTTTCTTTCGCTGCTTTTTTCTTCATTTTTTAAAGCTTCGTACGTCGATCGTTCGGGTTCTCTCGTGACCTATGCCATGTGTCTTTTTCTAATGAGCATTCCCCGTCCGGGACGGTTACTTAATTGCAACAATTTAATTCCTGAGTAAATGCACGGTGTATATCCCTTGGGGCGATATAGGCAGATAGACAATCGTAGCGTGTGTTGCGTGTTTCCTGCACTCAAAATATCACATCGTTATAAGAGGCAGCCTTACAATCACACAGAATTCGCAAGAGAACTCTTCTCGATTGTTTGTGTTTGAAAAAAATATTTAAAAAAACATTATTTAAAGCAGAAACAAGAACCGAGCAGAAACAAGAAACGATTTGAAACTGAAGATACGGTTTACATGCGTTACGGAACAGATTTATTGAAAATAATTTTGTGTACGCCAAACTTCCATAACATTTCCAAAGTCAATGAAAAAATGTGTGTTTTCGTTTTTGATACTTTGTAGGGGAAAATAACTCCCATTTTCAAAAATTAAAAATTTCCCAAATGTGGATTCAAAAACGAGAAGAGTCAATCTTCGAAAGGCTTTTTAAACAAAATTTTACCACCATTTTTTTCCGAGATCCAGCCATTTAAAAAGTCTCAATTTTTGCAGAAATTTTAGTGATATTTTATTTTTCTATCAACAATTTCGTAGTTTCACCTACATGCGTTTGCGATTCTTGAGAAGCATTTGAAAATTTCACATTTCCCATAATAACTGAAACTTTTATACAGATTTTTTTTTTAGAAAATTTTCAATTGCAGAGGAGCACATGACGAGCATTGTACAAAAAAAAACGGAATTTTGACCGTTGAGTTTTGGAGATATAGAAACAAAAGTTAGATGCAATGTGTAAAATGTTATTTCTGAAACGCTCAACTTTGTATCCGTCATTTTTTCCATTACTTGATAAGTTTTTACTCCTTTCCTTATAGGATAAAACTAACATCATTCGGATATTCTACAAGTTACAAAAAATAGCATAAATGCTGTAAAAAAAAAGTTAAGACAAGTATATTTACTCTCCCCAAATAGTAGTTTCGGTAAAAAATCGCCTTCTCAACACAAAATCCGCACAAAAAGCTATAAAAGAGATTACCTCCAGAAAAAACCAACCTTGCAAGAATTCTCTCATTCACATCAAATCTCCCAAAAAAAATTATAGGAGAACCCCACAAAAATGTTTTCAGTAAATTAGAAACGCACAAAAAGTTATAAGAACCTCTAAAAAATTTACCAATCAAATCATAATCTCACAAAAGATGCCAATTCAAACCGGATCAAAAATTGATACTGGACTTCACAATAAGTCATTAAATAAATTAAAACTATAAAAGCATTAATATTCAAGTCCATTAAAACCTATTAATCTCTAATCAGAAATCTTTCAATTCATTGAAAGTACAGTTACTTTACAGTACAGTTATTCTACACAATAAGAATAAGAATAAAACATAAGTATGAAAAAAAATTTCGATACAAAATTTTTTTTTTTCAATCAAATTTTTTTTGTTCGATTGGTCCATTTTTGGGAAAGTTATCGGCATTTGAACAAAAAATCATCGAATTTCGAGAAAAAAACATATCTGACTAACCGATGGGCAAAAAATTCTGAAAAAAATCAAGAGAGGTTTTTGAATGTGTATCATAACACAAAAAATGTTGAGCCAAATAAAAAAATGGAAGGTTCAAAAGTGGCTCACTTGGCATGGAGTGCCCAATATATAACATATATAAAAAATACAGGTAAAACAGTGTGACACACGGGACGATACACGGAGAGAATTAAACAGTAATTTTTACCGTGAAATTCACGGTAAAAAATACCGTGATACATTTGAACGTGGGGACAAATGGACAAAACGTATTTATTCGTAAGCGATAAGTTTTTTTTAACTTTTGAAACGTAAAATTTCAAATACTACGCCATCCTGGCATAAACACTTGTAGGGAAATTATTACCGTGCAGCACGGTACAATTAACCGTAACGCTCGTGTAATATTTCAAAATAAATATTGAAAAAAAATCACTTGTATCACACAATTTTTAAATTTATGTTCTGCATATTTTACTGGATATCAAAATTTACTAGACACTCCGGTAAAGTTTCCTATTTTAAACAAGAAATTTTATCTAATTTTCATGAAAATTTGTGTTTTGCTCAGTAATAATCTTAGAAATTGCAGGTTGTCACCTCACTACTGTTACTGCGCAGTCATTTTTCAAGTTTAATGCTCTTCGTGTAGGCTAGCCTTCGAATAATTAATAAATAATTATTAAAATAATAAATAAATTTATTATTAAAATAATAAATAATAAAGGAATAAATAAGTCAACAATCGTACAAGTGGAGAGACAGGTTTGAGCATCGGTTTGAGGCGGACAAATCGGTTCAAGGCAAACCACTATAAATATTGCGAATTTATTCATAAAGATCAGTTATCCCTGGTCGAGTAATGATTGCTATAGAATTGAATAGTTTTAGATTTGTGAATTTTTATTTTTTTCGTAAAATAAGTTCTTCGTCACGTAAATAAAAAAAAAACTTTATTGTGGATTTATTTTGATATTTACTTGACTAGTGGACCCAGATATACATGATTTGATATCCTATACAAATCGAATGAGCAACATGCAGAAACCAGTTATGTCGGACCTCAATGAAATAAGTCTAGACGAATATATCGATTTAAAAAAGCTGGCTCCATTTTTTTGTTACCCAAAAATGTGTTCAACGATATATTATATGAGAACTCAATTGGATTTTATTTACTGGCAAAAAACGTGAAAAAATCGCAAGGTAGCCGTCAAAAATGTAATATAGTGTATGACGTTGCATGGTTCATAATATTCCATCAGCAATATTCGCATAGCAACTGCATAACTCGCCAATTAATGGAAGGATCGCGTCGTTAGAAGACATACGCGAATTGGTCAGCGATTTCACCCTATTCCTATAATTACTGTAGTCTCTCGATGATTGGTACGAATCTCGCTGTGCAATCAGTTTCACTTGGAGTAGACGATAAAAAAATAAATAAAGAAAACACATGTGGCACTCATCGGGTGAATAATAAAGGTATTTGCGTCACATCGTAGAGGTCATGTCATACGATTTACATAGCATCGTTCTGTTGCACATTGTCAATATGCTCGTCAATTTTTTACACACACGGAGAGAATTAAACACTAATTTTTATCGTAAAATTCACGGTAAAATTACCATCATACATTTGAACGTGGGGACAAGTTGGCAAAACGTATTTATTCGTAAGCGACAAGTTCTCTTTACACGCTTTATATTAGCTTCACTTGTATGTTTGTTTGTTTGTCTGTCAGTTTGTCAGTTTGTCTGTAACTCTCCTTTTTTAACCCTTTGTTTCTTTTTTCTTTTATTTCTTTTATTAACTTACGAAATGTAACATTTCAAATACTACACCATCCTGACGTAAACACGTGTAGGGAAATATTTGCAGTGTAGCACGGTAAAATTTACCGTGACGCTCATGTAATATTTCAAAATAGATATTGAAATAATCGTCATAAGTACGGCACTTTTTCAAAGATATTTCTTGAAGACGTAAAATAATGAAATATACACCATAAAATTTCATCTGTATCACACAATATTTAAATTTATGTTCCGCCTATTTTACTGGACATCAAAATTTACTAGACGCTCCGGTAAAATTTCCTATCTTGAATAAGAAATTTGATTTAATTTTCATGAAAATTTGTGTTTTGTTCAATAATAATCTTAGAAATTGCAGGTTGTCACCTCACTACTGTTACTACACAATCATTTTTCAAGTTTAATTCTCTCCATGTAGAATTTATGAGCGTTAAATCACTAAACAACGTTTGGAATATATAACTGTAATGAAAGAGCGAAAAAATTAAACGGCTGAATAAAAAAATACCGTCTACAAAAAAAAAACAAATACAAATAAACAATACAAAAAATTACCTTTACAAAAAAGCCTTTTGCTTTCGATACAATAATAGAGATTAATGGTAATAATATTATCTTTTCATTTCATTTTTTTAGCCAGAAGCTTGGAAGGTATAAAAGCAGTCGACATTACGAATTGCGATAAAACGCCGTGCAAGCTGAAAAAAAATACAAAAATTGCGATCGAGGAAAAATTCGTTCCAGACCATGACGTCAAGAGTCTGACAACTTCGGTTTACGCCACTATACTCGGTGTCCCACTTCCTTTTATCGGTGTTGACGGCATGGATGCGTGTCCAAATATCTATTCTGCAGACAATAAAAAGGTCGGATGTCCTTTGAAGGCGGGCACGGAATACGTTTACAAGAACGAATTTCCTATCCTAGAATTGTATCCAAAGGTACGAAAATTTCTCGATTTGTCAACTGTCAGAGTAGCAGACATTTTTTCTATTTGCTAACACCATTATTTTTTTCGCAGGTTTCGCTAGTCGTTAATTGGGCTCTGAAAGAAGGTGGCAAACAAATCACGTGTTTCGAGGCACCATCCAAAATCGTATAGCAAATCTAATCCCGTAATTTTTAACTTTTCTTTTAATTCCATTCTCTTTCACCATTCTCCTTCGTCATTGTAGACGATGAGAATCAAATAACGAGCTTTTTTTAATAATTACCTGCGGGATACCTTATGGCAACGCGATCCATGAGAGCACTGTTCACCAAGTCTTGGTTTTTGTGCCAAAAATGAAAGGCCACGAAGTGTATATGGCCTAATTATTTAAAATAATAAAATAGCTATTATTATTCTTTCTACTTTGTGATTTCGATTTTTTTCCGAACAGTTCGTTCGTAAGACAAATTTTTCTTGCGATTCAAATTTCATACCAGACGACGAAAAATCAAACTAGGCTCAATCGATAAGGTCGTAATCGCTACACATCTCGAGAGATGGCGACCTCTATAAACTCTAGATCGAACATACATAGTCGATAAAAAAGTTATGACAAGTACACTTTCGTAGGCCTCGAAAAAAAGAATCGCATTTATTTGATTCAATCCAAAGTGTTCAAATCTGCATAATGATCCGAATAAATGCAATCCTTTTAAAAATTATGAAGCCCTCAAAAAATTTCGGAACGCCGGAACAAAATTATCAAGTAAATTCGAATTCAGCAAAAAAACAACGATTCGATCCTTGCAATAAATGAAGTTCAAACTTTACAAAAAGTTATTAAATTAATAGAGATCCACTGCAGCATATATGGCCAAGTATGTAAAGTGTTGTAATATTTTATGAAAGTTCCAAAAAATATTGAAATAAATTCCAATCGTTTAGATAACGTTTCATAATATGAGAAATTATCCTACGATTGTAAAGTATAGTATAGTATAATTTGATTGGTAACAATTTGATAAAAGTTTACCACCGTATGTTGAGCGGATACACACAGAGTACTTGTCCGGCGTTTTTGTAAAAACGCCAATTTGAGGGATTGTGAAAAATCGGTGCCGACCAATAAGCTGCTAGAAGCCGCGAACGTTATCTAATAAATGAGATCTCCGTACTGCATATAGGTGCGGCATTGATTTTTTTTTCGAAGAAAGAGAAAAAAAAATAAAAATAACTGCCAGCATTACATTCGTGAAGACGGAACAATTTATGTAGAATACTAATTTGAAATTTAAAATGTATAGAGATCGCGGTAGCTGTCATCATGTCTTTGTTTTTTTTTCGAACTTTCTCGAAAATGTACTTGTCTCGATTCGCTACAGGAAATCTAAACTAAATACATACACGATCTTTTCTACCGCACTAATGTTCGCTCCATCCACAAACATAACCACACCCATCTACGAATAGTTGGAGAAAACATTTTACCGACCCAATTAATTGGATCGATTAAATTTCCTGGCGAATTTTTGAAGATTTAATCAACACATCAAAAGAATAATGGCGATGGTTTGAATTGACAGTTAAAAACTATAATTAACATTTGAGTAATTAATCATAATAAACAGTAATCACATGTTCATAAAGAGAATTCTCGTTTATAGCTCATACTGAATATTCATGATAGAATTATTACTTTTTCGTCAAGATGACAAACGCGATTAACTGTGAATATAAAATTATGTATATTATAGGTTTCTTATTCGATTAGCTCGGTTAGTTAATTTTTATTAGATAATGTAGTAAATTACGATAATAGAATTCAAACTGGTTCATTACCTACACGCAAAAACAAATTTTGTTCAAGCAAACGAATATTATTTCGTTCAACAAACTCGTACGGTCGAACGTGTTCAAATAAATATCAATGTAATCGCGGTTAAATATTTTGTTAAATTCTTGAAGAAATGATTAGTTCGCTCTAACGAAAAGTCGCCAATGTAAACAAAATCTGCTTTTGTTTTCACAGGCTCATTTGATTAAACTGACAACTCGTGCGGTGACCGATGCAATCGTGGTTATTAAAGCAAATGTCTGTCACAAGTAAACAATATGATACAACAACAAACTATGCGATTGAGTTTTTTTGAACATATAGTTTTTTCGACCAAATTAATTACGGTTGGATCTGATGCTTAACAATGTTGACAGAAACTTAACGGGGTCATTCCATGTGACAGCTATTTTTTCTCGCTTTTTTGGGAATTTTTTTTGATGAACCATTAAAACACAATATTTTTGAATTTTTACCACACATTTATTAACATTTTTACAGTCCCTCAGAATTTTATCAAACAAAAATAACGAGTTGAATCGACTTTACACCGTTCGAAAGACACTCACGTGTTGGTTGACGGTTGCCATGATTCCGGAGGTTTTGCTCATCTGAAATCAAAAAATCAAACGGCATTTTAATTCGCAGACCTGAGACTATCGCTGGAACTAGAGTAAAGTAAAAATATCGAAAATTGAATTTTTGGCACGGTTTTAAAAGTCGAAAAAAACGACGAAACTTGGAACTTAACGTTTAAAACCGTGCCAAAAATTCAATTTTTGATATTTTTACTTTATTCTAGTTCCAGCGATAGCCTCGGGTCTACAAATTAAAATGCCGTTTGATTTTTTCGATTTTAGATGAGCAAAACCTCCGGAATCATGGCAGTCGTCAACCAACACATGAGTGTCTTCCAAACGGTGTAAAGTTGATTCAGCTCGTTATTTTTGTTTGATAAAATTCTGAGGGACTGTAAAAATGTTAATAAATGTGTGGTAAAAATTCAAAGATAGTGTGTTTTAATGGTTCATCAAAAAAAAATTCCCAAAAAAAGCGAAAAAAAAAATAGCTGTCACATGGGATGACCCCGTTAATATTTTTTGCACAACTAAGCATGTACGTTGTAGCGAAAAAAGTACAATAGCACGTACCTTCTGTTGCTTTGATGCAGCTTAATATTTGATTGAACTAATAAAATTCTTTATTAATTTTGTCTGAAGTCCAGTTAGTTGAGTGGGGTTGCCGCCTTGCCCCGAGAAAATATTCCATTTCCGAAAAATGTTGCTGGTTGCATCGGGAAAAAAGGAGCTAAAGGTGAGTGCGAATTTTTTTCCATTAGTAATGAAAGAATAATACAGTAGGATAAAAATACTTCGTATTGTACGTCTTTACGAGACCGAGATTTCAAAAGTTGAATCAGATTCATAAAAATAATAACCGTATCAAGGTTTAAAGACAGAGCAGGGTACTCAGAATTTCTAGCATAATAATCTTTCACAGTTAATTTAACAAAATTTAGAGCTCTTTTCACAGTCGTATGATTTCAAAGGACCAAACATCACAACGTTGAATGGACTAAAATCACTGTATGTTAAAGCTAGACGTGCATTCAACAAATAAATGTTACGGTTGAACTTGCTTAATATTTCTGAGCCACTAAGTTATTCATTTCAAATAAATATATAACATCTGGACAATGATGATCAGTTTGACTCATTGCAATCTCAAAATAGTTAACGTACTTCGTTAACAGTGTAACTTTCCAACAATTGATTAGTGTTTTTTTTTTTCAAACGATTTTTCTATGGAAAGAGACATTTAGTTGAAATATCTATATACTCAGGCATACCACGAGCCGTTGTTAACTATTAATTGGTTCCATTTGACCAAAGATTTGATCCGTTTGAAACAGATTTAGACTGCTTTGCAAAGGCATTTGGTTGTTTATAATAAATAAAATACGAAATAGTCGGCATTTGATTAAACGCAAATACAGTCCATTTGTCCAATCGATTACATTGAAAACAAAAAAACTTTTAGCTGTCCTATACGAAGAAATACGAAGTGGTCGAAACAAATATAGACTTGTTTTCGACCAGGTTTTTTTCGAAGTAACCACATAGCGATAGTCCTGTCTACTTGACGAAATAGTTTTAAAAAAATCGGTTTAACCAACGTTGAATATGTTGTTGAATGAACTCGACTTAAGATCAATTGGCGAAAGCCCTATTGTATTGACTAAATATTGTAGCAACTAAATATGTTTTGTTCGGATGACAAATTTTGTTTTGTGTGTATATGCTTCTTCAAAGCTTTTTAGGTACCCACAAATTAATCAGTCTATTAATCAATCTTCTTTTTCTGTTTGTCTTTATTATCCACATTGAAACGTTATTTTCATGCATAGCAAAATCGAGCTATCTGGTAGTGTCCACCCTCGTTTTATAGCATGACAAGGCACAGCTTAGGGAGAACGAGAGAAGTGAGTGAAAGAGAGAAGTGAGAGGAAAAGAGAGCACATTTGGCGGAAGCTCCCTCGTAAAAAGCCAATAAATACCGTTGGATAGGGTGAACCCTTCGTCGAAACTCTCATCGCAATAGCTTCAGCCAATCGTTTACTCCCTTCGAAAAACGCGAATGCCTCTGCAGTACTTCGGTATTCTTACCGTATTCTACAAACTCGTAGCATCGAGAATGGATAACGCGTATCGTCTATATACCAAGCTGTACGCCCTACGATACGTTCCAAAGCAATAATCTCTTTTGTCTTACTCTTTGGCGAGTAGCGTCGAATCTACTTTCAGAATACTTGCCTCTATTTTTTTCAATGGAGTACATTAGAGCTTTTGTTCCTGTTTTTATAATTGGCAAATAAAATCTGCTTTCACACATATATTCATGTTTTTCTTCGATTGCGCATCCCTTTCCGATGAAACGAAGAATTTCATTCTTTAACCTTTAGACGGCCGGGATTTGAGAGTTAAAATCGCCCTTGAAAAGTGCCTAAATTAGTGTATGGTATCACGTATCAACTATATACAAAGTTTGTAGCACAGGGCGTGCCGATATATCGGTTTTCCGGTCCTCTAGAGGTTAAAGTTACAATAATGGAATTTAAGAGGAGAAAAGTTCATCTGATTCAAAATGACGTCCAATTGAAATTGATCAACTGTATAGACGGAATAAATGGATCAAAAAATTAGTTAAGCACTATTTATTGAAATGATGAACTTGAACGGCAGTACTGCAACTCTATTTTTCATTTCTCTATTCTTAAATAACTCTATGGCTAAATTTCTCTATTCTGACACGACTCTGACTACTATTCAATTCTATTCTGACAACTGGTATGTCGTATCGGAATCATTTCTATTTCGATACATCTCTCTTGTTTGGTCGGGTTGCGTGGGCGCATATGCAGGGCCCGTTTTTATTTTTAGTGATTCGCATGTTTGTCGTAATACAGTTGGTTATAAACCTATTATTGGTATTTTTTTACAAAAATTATTAGTTGTACATCGATAAATCAATACCGCAAAATTAGTACAATTTTATATAACGGTACTACATAGAGAAGTACGGCAACATCGCAATTCTCCATTTTACTCTCTCCTTTAATTTCTTTGTCGTACTCATGACACCCAGCTGACCGCGGGTCGTCGCGTGTTATCGTGTATAAAATTTTCATTTTTTAAAAGAGTTTACAATGTATTGTTTATTGAAAAAATGCATTGATCAAACAGTTCAATAACTCAGAAAGGCTTGATTTGATATATATATTTTGCTTTAGTAATTTATTAAGATATTTATCATTTTTAATACACGCTATATGATGAAATTTCTAAGATGTCTGTTTACTTTATAATAAAAATTTATTTTTATTATTGTTGAGAAATAGCTGACAGGTTTCATTAACCCATTAAGTTATTTATTTTATTACGATGAAACCAACTTTTCTACCTATACTTCAATCACAAACGAATTTAATACGTTACGTAGCTGATGATTTAATTCTCGCGCATGTGCTTCTGCATTATACAGAACACCTGATTTCTGCGACGCTGGCGAATCTTCATACGGTCGCGAAACCGGTCGGAACTTCAAGTATTTCGACATTTTAACATTAAATATTTTTTTACATAAATCGTTGACTCAAAATTTTTTTATTATATTTGGAATCCTTATAACCTAATCAACGTTATTATAGTTTTTGTTCAGTATCTGTTGCATGAATGCGAAGATATCACTTGATACAAATCTTTTGAGGGTGACTTTTCCATATACCCTGTGTCAAAAATCCTAACTTTAACCATTTTTGTCTCTCGTATTTAGATGTTGACCTTACCTGAAACTTTGCATACGTAAATACGGGTACTTTATCTATTATATACTTAACAAATATTTTTTACGTTGGTAAGACGTTCGTGACGGAGCCTCCTTAACCGGTTGAGTGGTAGACATTTTTTCAGTTTTCTGGCCAAAAGTGGTACGCTGCAGTTCTTTACTAAAATATATACGAATATGTTTTCTAGGGGTTTCTTTGGGCCGCTGAATCTATTCCCAGGGTCAGTTTTGATATAGCACCCCACCGGGGGTGAGAAGATAAGGGTAGAGGGTACATTTGCGCAGATTTTCGGAACGAGATTTTATAAGAATTCCAGATTTACAATAAATAATTTTCGAAGAGTTCCAACCTTATTAGGTGAAAACCCAATTCGACCATCACCTTCCAGGGGGGTGAAAATCAGAGGTGGGGGTGAGGCACATGCAAGTTCGTCTAATTTGCTCGAGAATTATATCGTGACCGTTTTGGCACAAAAACTGTAAAAAAGGCCACCCCTAAACCCGCCCCTAAGTCGCCACCCTTACATTTTTTTGAAAATCTGACAGAACATTTGTGTAGAGCGACCTCGAAAATGGTTATATATCAAATCGTGTGCAAGTCGGTTGACATTTGAGCGAGTAATTCAAATTTGTACATATATGATCCATTACCACTACGGGTACATTTTTTTTTGTACATATATGATCCATTACCACTCAACCGGTTAATATACTATTGTATATTATCGATATCGAATCCACAATATCGTTTTGCCATCACTCCCTCCACATCGATTTCCAAACGACGAAATTTTGAGGAGAGCGATGATTATACATTCACTCTTGATCGATCATTAAGAGGAGACGGGTGTCGTCCTCGATAATTATTATTATAGTCGCTATTCATTTAATTTTTTCTTCAATTTTTTGTCTTCGTTTTTTTTTCAAATTTTGTCTTCGTTAATTGATACTGTTAATAAGTTATATAATTTTCATTCACACATTCACTACCGTCGCATCTTATTGAGGCATATTTTTCAATCGAAATAAATTTCGATTGCGCTTCGTCTATATCGACTATATCATCTCAAACATCGATGATATTATTCCATTTGAGAACAACATTGACGTCCACTGTCGTTAATCCATCGTCGATACCCGGAAGCTGTGTCTTTGGATACAACCATCTGCCCAATCTTCACAATCTTCAACGGGGTCCTATTCTGTGATTTTTCCAAAATTGCTAACCACACCCATTCTTCAACATCGACATCGCCGTTTATATCACAGATCATCGGATTGTGGTCGAGCGTCTAGAGGATTTGCGTGGGAGTCTCAACTATTTGCGCTAAGTGACACGTTTGTATATCAATATTTATAATCGAGCTATTTATCGCCTCACAAATATTTTTATGAACGTGTTTTCAACTTGTTTCCCTGATATTTTTGATTAAGCATATATAATTGTAATTCGTCTGAGTATGCGTGTGTATTATGTGATTATTCCCGAATTTATATTTATCTCTTTTTGTTTATCAATTTAATTCCTCTGTTATTTTGAATCGAAAATATATCGTATGCATTTAGAAGTAATAGCGATTTTTTGTGTAGTTTCAAATTTCTAACAACATGTTTTCGAGCATACATATTTAAGAGTAAGGTTTTATAAGAACACAGTTAATGAGCTACAGAGTAATTGAAGAATGAATATATTTAGGAATAGTGATGTGTCAGAATACAAATTTTTGCCCATAGAGTTATTTAAGAATAGAGAAATGATGAATAGAGTTGTAGCACGACTATAGATTAAATATATTTACCCATAGAGTTGATGAAGCACGGTGATATTTAAGAATAGCGTTGCGTCAGAATAGAAAAATTTAGCCATAAAATTATTTAATAATAGAGACATGAAGAATAGAGTTGTAGTACTGCCACTTGAACGAATAATATTATTGAAACAGAAGCAGAAGAAGCATTTATTTCGTACGACCAAAACATTATATTTTACAAAAATAAGAATATTCCCGTCGAATCAATAACTCAGACGAATCTACATGTGGGTCAAGAATCTGTGCAATCAATATCAGTAAGTGTGCTTCAGTATTGGAGTTCTTAGCCCTGATGATGCGATCTGTAACGTTTGCGAAACGTCGGCAATACGCTGAAACTCTACATGGCATCCATCCGGAAGCCATAAACTATTGTAATAATAATGGCCGTGAAAGCCTCAAAACTAGAATCTGTGCAATCATTCATGCAAATATGAGAAAAAAGAAATATTGTGAGCTTCGACTTGAAAAGAGGAAAGGTGTCGTATGTATCGAAAGAGCTATATGTACTGCCACTGGTAAAAAGAGCTAGAGACTGAGGTCAACGCCTCGTCATTACGACTCCGTTTCGTCATGACTCGATCGTCGCAGTGGCTTCTCTCATATGTGTCTATCTAAATCTTGCTTCGTTGAGATCCTCATCGCAAAGCAAGCGAACGAGCAAACGGACGAACAAACGAGCGAGCGAGAAAGGTTTGCCATTTCATGGACTCGCACGCAAACTCGTTTTCTACCCCTCTAGCTCGTACTATCCAGAACTGCTCGACGCCATATTGGTGGCGTTGCCGTGTCACTCAAGAAAATATAGCTTTCAGTAACGACAAGAGTGTGTAAGTCTCTTTCTTTCTTCCTCACTTTTTCCTCCTCTTTATTTCATTATATATATTTTTCCTCTCTTTCATTTATTACGTGTTTTCACCCTAACCCTTTCTTGAACTCTGTCGCATTTCCTTCTTATACTTTTCCTTTTATCCTAATAATTTTTTCTTCTTTGTCTCTTTTTCCCAATATTCATTTATGTCTTACTTTTTCCTATCTGTCTTTCTCTTCTTTCTTAATTCTGTCTCTTTTTCTCATTTACTCTTTCTATCTCTTGCATTATTTCACTGTGTCTTTATTATCATTTATCATTCCCTTTCGCTTGTTCTTTTTTCCTTCTCTTTCATTACTATCATTCTCTCGATAGTTGAACATTTTTGTTTGAAATTTCATGTGAAGAGCGTAAGTGAAAAAGTTTTCAAGATCAACGTGACCTGCGCTGTAACGTGTAAGGGGTGGATCTCTTTGACTTTTCCCCATTCGTGTTTTCTTCGATCTTTTTTTTATCTCCGCTAAATGTATTCTGCATGTCTATATGAGGTCCCTGACCCGATGCACTGTACGTATCTCTTTCAACGAAGCCAACCACACGATAGACGAGAGATTCCGAGAACGTTCGTCTCCCTCGATGCCATGCACTCATACATACGTCGACAACTAAGAATCACACAGACGTCGATTTTCATGCTCTTCGTATTTTGCAGTCTCTTTCACGCTATTTTTTTTATTTCTTAAAATTTGTTATGTATACTGCTTTCTATTACTACTCATGTCATCACTCCGCTCTCTACATACGAACGACTCTTTCCACAATTACGCTTCGAAGAATCAACGTCAAATAGTTATGAAACTGCTCGAGCGAAAATATCACATTGCACGTTATGCTCATTCACTTATTTATTAAAACACGTATTCGCTCATCGATATTATTCTTTTTGTTGAAAATTGACATTAACATTAGTTTTCCAATAATATAAATCAATCACTGAAAATAATATTACCAACGTATATATTTATGTAGAACACAGTATAGAAAATGCACACTTTCATTGCAGATATATTTTGTTTTTCATTTTAATTGTCCCCGTTTATTACCATCAGTTCGTATCGAAGTTTAGGGTCAATAGGTAACATACACGCAATCTTGACCTGGAGAATAGAATAATAAGAGTGTAACGCACACGCAGAGAGTCGCAAGCTTTAGTAAGTATCTGATTTCCGGTCACGAAGGTCTACGCAATTGTTTTATATATTCTACTTGCATACGTTCACGTTCTGTTTAATGAATGTAATACGTAATACGGTCCATTCAACAGCTTAATTATACACGAAAAAAATGATTAGTCATTTGAACGCTCGATGCCATTCAGTCGCAGCAATTGCTTACTTTAACTGCAATATACTGCAATTTATTTTGTTACTTTATTACTGAAATTAATTTATTACTGCAATCAGCCACAATTTCCTTCATCAACCATTCTTTAATTATATGACGGAAAATAATACGCATAATTCCATTCATTAATTAGAACGTTGAATGAAAATCGCAGCGTTACGTTTTCGAGGGTGCGATTGAATTTACCCCCTCACAATTAATTTGTCCCGACATTGAAATTAATTCACAGTTCAAAAAAAGTAGATGGACATTGCTCATTATGAGACAGCTGTCTAATGAAAAATAGTACAATTGCGCAGGTTTCGTAACGGAATATCCTTTCACGCTTAATGTTCGCGATCAAAAGAATCACCGCGAAAAAATTTTTGTGCGGCTTATGTCAATTATAGCAATTAACACCTTTAAAGTGTATGCGTATGTATGCGCAAAAATAATGTGCCCACCGTAAGTGTTCACGGATAAGGAATTAATAATGTTTGTATCAAATAATACGATGCACATAGCACATACGCTCACAGACTCGTTACAAGGATAAAAAGGAAAATTCCAACACCCAAGAAATCCAAAAAACAATATATGGTTATATTTACAAGTACATGCACTATTAATTTGACCATAGATATTTCGTCGTGAATATTTTGACCACGAATATTTTCATCGCAGATATTACGTCGATGGGCATTGCAATACAGCAAGGTACGGAGGTGACAAGTAAAGTGTCAACGGGTCGGTAAGGATCGTATCTTTGAATGCCTGTTGAGACAGCATTTTTGTTCGTTGGTGTGTTCTTGCAAGCTGGTTTGAAAAATTTAGTAACGCTCTACTTTCAACAACTATGGAAAGAGTTCTAACAGTTCGCTATATCTTTATTTTCTTAGTTATGGAGTTAGTTAGGCTGAGTACATAAAAGACCAAAAAGTCAAAATAGTTTAGATTTTTCATTTTTTCATGCAACTTATATTGGTATTTCGTAATTTAGCAACACCGAAATATCAAATCATTTTTTTTTTAATTATATCTTCGTGAGAAAATCTCAGAACACCTGAGAAATATTTTTGATTCTAATTTCTTGAAAAGATGACAAAAAACGAGGGAAACAATATTTTCTGATATATCAACTTTTAAGAAAATTAAAAAACATCGAAATTCGACGATTTTTATGAACCCAAAATGCGAAAATTTCAAATCATAATAACTTCATGACGAATGATGATAAAATAATCCAATTTCAAGGATTTTCCGAGCATTTTTGTAGACTTAATTAGAAAACAGCGTTTGACCAATCTCGATATCTGAATCGGGTCTCGTTGATGGACGCCATGCATTTTTATTTTTAATTCTCATTGGATCAAGTCCCACAACTGTACTAAGCTTCCGTACATATTCTTTATTTTTTCGTTTGAATGTTACTCATTCGCGCGTTTTTGATATCAATCACTTTCTCCGCCTGTATTACATTCAGGCACATATAATTACCATTTTGCACCGCCCATTCGGGGCATGCACTTTTCCCATTGAGTACTCATGTTTTCTTTGGAAGCAACGAAAATTTGTTCCATTGTAGTAAATAGCGAAGAATCCCAGAAGGTTATACAGTAAGTACCAAAGCGTGAAAATCACGTGAGAACCGTCACTTTTTATTATTTTATTCGTAAAAAAATACATGCCGTTGGAGAAATAATTTACCAAACCTTACACATCAAATTGAATCATATTAAATATTGGTGCTTGGAACAAACTAGACCCTGGTTAATATACATATTTTTTCCGATCACCTTCAATTCCTAGTTTAATTCTATTTTTTTCTGTAGCGTTTAGCTGAATATTCGTGTGAATATTTTAATCACGATAAGAGTATTTTTTATTTGGGCAACTCTTTCAATCTCGATTAATCACTTTCTTTGTTGAGCCAGTCATTTTTTATTTAAATGCTTCTTTTGTTTGGGCAAACTATTTTTGTTGAATCTAACGTTTTTTTTAAATTCAATTTTCAAATTTTCATTTCAATTCAATTTTGTTTTCAAATTTTTGCAAGTTGAAGAAGGCATTATAGTACTGAAACGTAAATAAAAAGCTTTTTGTCGAGAGATTGTATTGCTAACGAGCTAAAGTGAAACCAATACGTGCATGAATAAACTTTGCTAAAGAAACTTTTCAATCTATCCATTGTCTAGTTTTGTATTTTTTTTTACATTGACAAAACGGTATTATATCCACCTCTCACCCAGGACAAAACTTGAAACTTAATATAGAATAAAATTCTTTAAGAAAATGGAGCTTTTTATCGCAAGAGACACGATCTTTCCGATGCGGGCCAAAACCCATAGTTTACACGATCTGGTAGCACACAAACCACGAATTCTGTGGCAAGGGGTTGTCAATGTGATGCAGGGGAGGGTGGTTGCGCGTTTGTAGCGGCGCCGCCGTCACCACTTCCTCGTTCGCTACCCCAGTCAGTGTGCCGTCCGCTTTCGGTCGAGAGCCACGTGCTATCAAGGCCATCTCGAAAATCTCGCCGACCCCGTCTGACGATTATTTGTCGTAGTAAATAAATATCGAAAATGCGTATTGCAATCCATCAAATTTCTTTTTTTTCTTAAATAAATAACAGCTACGAAAGAAACAAAATATCGGGAAATGTTAATAATGGACGATATTACATTAAAGTGTCAACTGCACCGGTCGATAACTTAAGTCAATTGCGTTGAGAATGACGACCCAATAACAGATAATATTTAAACATACCGATAAAATGTTAATATAGATCAATTGGCGTGGTGTACCCTTACAAAAGACTTCTAACATTTGTGATAGCTCTAGAAAAATTGCTGCTTCCCAATTAGCAAGTTAATTATCATTATACATACACATGTATATTAATCCATAATTTAAGACTTCTAGAGGCAATAATTAAAACGAAATTGGGTGAAGAATTTAATGGAGAGAATGTTACGATGTCGAATGGATCACTTGCCTTCTCCCTGCGTTTTCTACTACTTATTTTTATTCTCACACTGCCCAATGTCCTTAACGAAATTGACGAATGTTTGAGGATCTCGTGACTCGTATTAACTTCATCATAAATTGTATTCCATTTGTCAAATACCGTGGCATTTTGTTTCCAAAGTATCAACGAAGATTTTGGCCTATTTCAATATTCGACAAATGATTTATTTGGACGGATTGGAATTTTTCGAATAACGTTAAACTCAAATTATGAAAAGTGCTTACGAAACAAAAAGACAAAAAAATAATCACAGTACTAATGAATTTCTCGAACTTTACGGAGTAGACAGAATAAGATTTTAGCAACGGTTATTTGTGCTCGGTTATGGTGATTTCATCGGTCGACCCGGGAGTGCCAGAGGGTGTTTAAGCTACGGCGATTAAGCCACGATGGTTGTCGGTGGTTTCTGGTGGTGCCGCGCGGTTTGGAACCAACCGGATTCGCGTTTCTCCTCATTGCCATTTTGACGATACTTCGAGGACTCAAAAAATACGAGGCTTCATTATCTGAACAACAGTCTAGGTCGATCTCCGGAAATATCCCTTACCTTCCATCTTGATCTATTTAATTTACATTAAATAGTATAAAAATAAAGAGACAGCTTATTGATTGCTGATTACTGTACTTATTGAATTCACATCGTTGTTGAGTTTTCAAATATTATATATTGAAATTATACGACCCGAATTTCACCATCAATACCTATATAGAACAAGTCATCCATAGCGAAAGGAGAAAGAGAGGAACACGTAAAATTTTCCGATCGACGAGAAAACTTTTGGGTCGAGCGGATTTCCGTCGTAGAGCAATCAAACATATATATCTACGTATATATAAGAGAATGAGAATGCGAGAGAGAGAAGAGTGAAAACTCTCGATGGACGTCAATTCACCCGACAACTTCCTACTAACAAGAGTGACAAGTGAGAATCACCTCGTGATTCGTGATTATCGTCAAATTCGTTCGACGGACAAGCTTTTTAATACTCTCGACTTAATTCCGTGCGACAGTTGAATTGAAAAACGCGAGAGAAATTTGACAGTGCTGCACAAAAGTTGGATGAAACGGAAAAAAATAGTAATTTCAACATACAGTAAGGGGCATCAGTGATTGCATCGATCAGTGACTAGTGTTCTCGTGCACAGTTCAAAGAGATCAGTGAATTAGTTGTTTTTAATAAGTGCGAAAAAAGTGACCAGTGTCGAATCGCGACTCGTGATAAAGTAGAATATAAGAATAAAAAAAGGAAACATAAACGTAAAATTATAAAACATGTGGAATATCGTGTTCTACTTGGGACTAATCCACGCAGTAGTTTACGTCGCGAGCGCCAGGATCGACAAAATCGGTAAGTCGTTCGTGTTTTTCGACTTTATATTGATTGATCAAAAAATACCAATGAAGAATTCAAAGTAGTCCAGTGTGTCCAGATTCTATTTTGATATTATTCAATTTTCAGCATAAAATTATAGTTTTAGAAAACAAGATTTCTGCGTGACATATTTTTTTTTGTAAATAAACGAAATATTTAATAAATAAATATTTCCATGGGATATTAAATCTCCATGACGTTAGAATTTTTGAAATTCACTTTACATCATCCAAGATACTAAATTTGTTTTGTGCGTTGTCATACATTTTCATGCCTGTGATAATCTGATCGCTGAGATATTAAATTAGGTCGTTCTACAAGGCGAAACAGGTTCCAAAGCGTTCACAACACGTACCTCATATTTACAGCTCATCCTTCATCATCCATCAAATTTTTTCAACCTTCTTTACCACCTTTGCCCTTTTACCTTTCGTTTGAACTTTAAATACTAAATTTACTCGTCGATCTTTATCCAGCGGCAAAAATAATTTGACCAAGTCAATTTTGATCTACGCATTATTCTTTGAATCAAGAAAAGCAATAAAAAATTATATGCAAAGAATTGTTCGACTATGTTTTAGTGAGATAAAAAAAGGGTTTTAAAAAACGTTTAAAAAAGATTTCCTGACGGGATTGACAGGGGTCAATTTAAACCTAATTAGTTATTTACGATGTTTTCTGTGTGCTCTTTATTCTCGTAAATACCCGTTGAATTCTCTTTAAGTATATCATAACTATGTCCTAGGGTTAAGAAAGAAACCGTAGGTAAAGAAAAATCTCTCTAGAGATCACGAAAATAGATCCTAATATTTTCTGGATTTAAAATTTTCGACACGAACGACTGAAGCGATCGCCAGTATACAAATAATATTAAGGTCGCGAAAGCATGTTGCGCAGATCATTACATCTTTGGTCGACGATGTTTTGTTCACAAGTAAATAATCTTCTTTATTCCAAGAGCTCATTTCCCTTCAAAATTATATTGTAGTTTTCTTAACAATTACCGTTAATGTGACAATTCGAATACACACATACTTGAAATTATCATTTATTGGATAGGGAGGAAATGTGTTCGTGGGTAGAAGTGTGATCGAGAAACACTGGAAAATATATATCGAAAGTTACAACAAGGGAAGTTGTGTCGAGTGGAAAGCTTACACAGGAAGGAAGAGGGTGAAACGAGGCTAAGAGAGACACTGGACCATGGTGTTCGTTGAATTTTCAAGGGGAGAGATTAAGGGGAAGCGGGAGTAAGAGAGAGAGAGAGAGAGAGAGAGAGAGAGAGAGAGAGAGAGAGAGACAGCGAGATCCTAACAGTTTCTGAGGGGGTTGAGGAACGTTTCGCAAGTTTAGACAGCCATTCTCTGGATGTGAAGGAGGTCCTCCAACCCTTCACCACTCGGCGCCTCACGCCAAATTGTCGCTACGACGTAAACGTGCATTCGTTTTATTTTCTCCTTTTATTTTTCATCCGTTACTCAAGCCTCTGTTACAATTGCCAGAAGAGTTCATCGTTTGACATATATAATAGTGTTACTAGTGGATATAGGCTATGAGGGTGAAAAATATGGGATAATAAGAGTTTTACAATTTCCAAAAGTTATTGCATGAAGTGTGGATATATGTTGAAGTTTTTTGGACTTGCAAATATCTATTTCTTTTAAACTTTTTAATTTTCGATATTTTCTAAGGGAACTTCCATCATGCTCAATGTCAAGAGTATACACAAAAATCAATATAGGTTGTAAAAGACTAACTATTGTATCACGTGCTCTATAATTGATGAAAAACACTCCTCGTACTGTGTTTCAGGGGTTGTAGCACGATGAAAAAAATATCATATAACCTTGTCATACGAATCGTCTGCTTCGACAGCTTTCGTTTTTTCAGCCAGGTTTAACGAACCGATAACTCATGGTTTTCACTTCATGAAATATTTGCCAACCCTTAATCGCAACTCTCTTCAATTCCTCATGCACACTGATTTTTTCACCCCTCTTTACACCCTCTTTTAGTTGCTGCTATTTTAATTATGAAAGCAACAGCGATTCTACTGGATTAAATCAGAGCTATCTTTCAGTTATTTTTCTATAAAATATTGTTTATCAATTAACAATAATAAAAGAATTATGAAAATAATCGATCCATTATGCATGGATTGACAAAAAATTGTAATTATTATGGTCGTCATGTTTCTACTTCTATTAATAAAATTTCAAGTAGCATTTATTAAATCTGGGTTCAATGTCTTGCTAAAGCCAAAGAGATATTTATTTCTCAGTATGTGAACAGCAAAGTCAAGCTTTTCTATTTGAAAGATGTACAATATGTATGAATTTGTTTTTCAATGGAATTTTTTTAAATTCATATATCCGTATATTTCTTTAGTGGATGCTCTGAGAAGCAACCACTTGGTGTACCGCAGCTAACAACCCGAGGTTTATTCCCACGCTTTTTCCTAACAGTGCATTCTTTGTTTTCGTACCTCGCGGGCTTTCGGAAAGTATCGCACTTTTGTAGCATCGGCAAACACATTTTAATGTTGCTTCGTATAAGAATTATGTTTCGACACGAGTTGAAGTGATACGTTTCAAACATACTTATTCTCGTGGATTCCATGTTTTTTCTATACGTAATGACTATTGCGCCCGCGCATATAAGTCGCGCTTGACTATTTATTCATGCTTCGAAGTTTTTTTTCAATAATGTACGTGCATATAAATGTGCAGTATATATTTTTCAATTTTCGAGGATCAAGTTTGAAATTATGCATTGAAAATATTTTTAAAGTGAAAATGGACTCCTCGGCATTGATTTCCTCCATCGAAATGTTGTTTTCGCAAAGCCTTTCTTCTTGTTTTTTCCTAATCAGAAATTTCAAGCTACAGTGAATAGAAAGTAAACAATCAAAAAATACAAAGTTATTTTGAGCTCATGTTGGAAAAATTTTAACCTCATAATAACAAAAATAAAAAAAAAAAACCAACGTAAAACTTTAAATACGTAACTTTATAAAAAATAGTGTTCTACTTTGACAATTCACCGTGATGAAAGAGATTCTCTTGGTATCTATTGGTGCCAATTCCTGGGGAGGGTTGAGTGATTCTTGGAGCCATCTGACTATGTGCAACGTGGCGGATGAAGAGAAGCCTGACGAATTTTCTTCACGAGAACATTGGGCAAAGGAATGAGGGAAAGAGAAGGAGAAAGAGGAAGAGAGGGGGAGAGAGAGGCAGAGAGAGAGAGAGAGAGAGAGGTGAGGAGTGCAGAGCCAAAAGAGGTAAAAACCGAAGACGAAGTAAAAAGCGAGGAGATTATACGAGGGTGAGCAGCTCTTTGCCGGCTGTCTCGCATCTGAGATCGATGAACGCAGATTGAAAGGCAAGGATGAGCGAGAAGAAGGCTTTATCTTTTTTTTTCTCTCACGATTCCGTGGCGAGACAGGAGCTCAAAAGAAGAACGATAGTAAAATATGACTAAATAAAGTAGCTAGCTTTTGGCTTATTTCCGTACTTTTTTTCATGACCCGTACTCATTATCTTTATTTTTTTGGTAAATTTGTTTTTCTTTATAGAAAAATTGGATGTCCATGTAAATAATTTACTTGCTATTTTTCTCTATTAAAATATCTTTTTTCTCAAATTTATCCTAAAATTCAGAAAAACAATCGAACTCAGGAAATCGAATTTATTATTAATATACAGTCACGTCCGATTGAAACGCATCACTTGATTTTTTCGCGATCCCGGGCGCAAATTGACCGATTCGAAAACAGAAAAATGGTAATTTTTAGCAAATTTTGTTAGCTTTCGAATGAGCCTGATCTTGTTTCAATGAAACTTGAAGTGTCCGATTGGCAGCGGAGTTTGAGAAAAAGCGCAAAACGCAAGGTTGTGGTGTTGTCGAAAACTCGATGTTTCGAGCAAATTGGCACACTTCGCGATACGGCATCAAAACAACTATCTTGCCATGAAAGAATCCATCCCACTATTTTCTGTACGAATTGTGATTTATTTAATAATAATGTTTTCAATGTACCAGGACTATAATTAGTGTGAACAGTAAGAAAAATTGAAAAATTTCATTCGCTTTAAACAAAATGTACACACGTGAAATATGTATTCACAAAATATATGCAAGACAGAATATTTCGTCATTGAAATATATATGTCACATATATTTTCCATGTACATTATATATTCCTTTCATAAATCGGTGCCAAAGCATCGTGGCTACACTGAGAAAAAAAATTTATTCATCGAACAAAATCCCATTTAGTTGGACGAGAAAATGGTAGATTCAACTATTTTTTTGTTGAATAAACTAAATCATTTGTCATTGCAAAAAAAAAAAAATAGTTGAATCCACCGTTTTTTTGTTCAACTAAATGTGATTTTGTTCTATAAACTAAAGCGTCGAAAGGTCAACAACTCAAATATCGCTCTCGCAACCCCGTTGTGAATAAATATGTAAGCGCTATAAAACTCCAGATATATTCATGAAAAATATTACAATGTGTACATTATTATTATTATCAAACGTTAACGTATTGGATGAATATAAAATCATATCGCGTATAACAAAGCGAATAAAAATATAAATATCAAGAAAAAAATGTAATTTTTATGAGAAGTTTTTACAATAACGAATTTTTGTATAAATGGTTATATATGGCCAATATCACAGTGAAAAAGATATTAATGATAGAGAAATATTATCGTCATTTACGAACCACCCAATACTGAAAACAAAAGTTGTCCGCTGTAAAAAGTAGTTTGTATATTCGTAGTCTTTTGTTCTTAAAGTAGTTCGCATTATGATGATGACGATTTTACCTTTTTGTCCTGATCAAATTTTCCAGTTTTGACAGTAACTTCTTGTGGAAAATTATTTTTCACCAGTGAGCGTGATAATTTTGTATACCATCATGCCAGACAACTCAATGAACTCGCGAAAAGAGGATTAAAAAAAAGTAATAAAAAAAGAAGGGTCCTAGGGTTCGATTGAATTCAATTCGAAGAGGGATATCGTTTCGTAGAATTTCTATATATCCAACTTTTAGTGTATCGAGAAAAGAGGGGTTCAGTTTATTTCCTATCACAGTTTCGCGAGTCAGAAATTGTTACTCTTTTGTCTGCTGGTATCTTTTATATCTGCGAGAAAATAGCTGAAACGTGGAGATCGCGAAAAGAACACAGTGGAGGAATAAAAAAAAGAGCAGATAGTATTCGGAGGTGAGGAGGAGAAAAGTAACTGAAAGAGACTTTTGCAAACAGTGGAAAACAAGGAGTAGAAAAGTTAACCTCGACCAGATATATAGTAGAAAGAACAAGGATGTAAAGAGCAGCTCGCGATATAAAATTCTAAGAAGATTGATTCGATTAAAATTTAATTTTCTTCAACGAGATCTGCAAGTCTGGATTAGACAAAATGTCGTTATTTCCATTTTTTGCTTATCCATTTTCGTTAATTTGTTGATTCATTCGATTATAACTCGATTCTCAAGAGTTATGTTCGACATTTGGACAAGATGAAACATATAATAATGAAATAATGCAAAATTTGATTAACCAAATTAACTTATCTTTAAATTAAATATAATAATTTTAGTGCTGCCTCTCAAGCTCCATTTTGCTAGCATTTTGATGCTGTCTATGAATCAAGAAAAGTAGTGAATCGTGTTAAAATAGAACTAAATTAGAAACGACCCAGTAAAACGACTTGAAATCGAGCCCTCTTCCAAAGTTTTTTATCTTTCAATGTAATTTGCTTCGAGACAAAATGTGCTATTTGCCATAAGTCTTTACCTCACATGATCTCACAGTGGTTTCACTACTCATATCTTCCTTTTTATGTGGTGTCCAATTGTATTCCCGAGGCGAGAAATTGTCTGCGCTCGTGTTTCGCAAAAGCGAATGCTAGGAAATAACTAAGCAAACTGAGAAACGTGAAACGCGAGCGACAATCAGATGTGTATCTTCATGTATGTCTATGTGTGCCAACGCGTGTACGTCTGTAGCAAGCGAGGCGGTGTCACAAGCTAGAGAAAGAAAAGTACCGGTGGCTTAAATAGAGGTGGCAAAGATGAAAAAGAGTAAATGAAAAATGTGCAAGGCAAAGAAATTTGAGAAATTAGACCAGCCCAATTTTTTTCCTGTTAAGCAGACATTTTAATTAATGATAGCAGTATATGAAAAACAAGGAAAGTCGATGAAAAACAGGACAAAGGAGTTAAATAAGAAAATGCTCTTTGGAAGTAATAGAAACAAAATTCCTATTAGAAAAAAATTAATTTATTAAATTTTACTATTTCTAGTGCATCGTATATCGAGAATGCCCCCAAAACAGACAAAATGTATTCAAATGATCAAAAACGAAACTTTTTTTTGAAGAGGTCTCACTTTACCACGGTTTCGTCCATTATTACACAAGTGATGATGATAATGAATACAGAAACAATAACAATAATAGTAATAATGTTAATAAAGACACGGGCATCATCGCAATTACAACGTATGCGGTGTGTCACAAATCTTAGTCTCATCGTTATGTTGGACCCCAGCATCGCCTTCGTCCGTTTTGTTTGCTCAATATACTCACCATAACCATTCTTCGAGTATATTATTATTTATTCTCTCAGTGGAAGCTCTGCTCTCTTCTTCTTCTTTCGACTCATTCTCATTTCAACACCGCACTCGCCAGACTACCCTTTTGTTTCACCAAGAGTAGTCACTGGATAGAGTTTTCTTCTATCATACTAAAAGTCAACGGATTTCAACATTGCACGGAGCCCCGAGGAGTTCCTGATTTCTTTTTGAGGAAATAGAACCAAGAGCGCCTTTATTTTGATTTTTAATTTCCTGAATTTCAGTATTTCATTTCAATTGTATGCAAAATTTTCTAGCCCCGTTATAAAGGACAGGAAAATAAACAAGAGTTGTCAGATTTTTTCATCTCGCTATTAAAAATTGAATTGTTGAGAATTTCAAGAATTTAGTAAAAGTGAAAACAATTTCGAATCTCTTCTGGCACTGTGATACCCAAATTTGTCGAATTTTCATTTGACATTCTCTCTCTCTCTCTCTCTCTCTCTCTCTCTCTCTCTCTCTCTCTCTCTCTTTCTTATAGAGGTATGAATTTTAACTTAATTGAATTAAAAGATCTTTCGTGAATTTTAGAAGAAAAATCCAATAACGATAATGGCTGTATCTATATAAGGAGAAAAAATATGCAGCACATTCCTTCAACCCAATTTGTACATCAATTTTTTAACTACTAAGAAGAAACTGGTTCCGGTCAGTGAATTCATAAACTCTTATTTCGCAATATATATATATATATATATATATATATATATATATATATATTGCGCAATATATATATTCTCTTATTTCGCAATATATATATAATGAATATCATTTTGGTCCCAAGTACGACCGCCGTTTATTCCTTTCTTAATTGGAGCACGAGCATTCGAGTCCAGAAATCGTTTGACCTAAAAGAGGGTGCGGCAAATGATCCTCCTTCATCTCTTCTCTCATCTTTAAAGTGAAGACGATGAAGATCTGATGAAGATCAGCTTCAACGATGATTCATGTTTCAGAAACATTTACAGTTCGTAGATCGGAACTCTCCTTTGGCCAAAGGATGGACTGACCAAACAGACGAAATTGAACCTTGCCCCATTTTGTTGAACGATTTCCGACATTCGATCCTGACTATTTCCTCCAAAAGTTATCTCAGCTTTTGTAGGATTTTACAAACTTTGATTTTGCCAAATTGATAAAAGCCAGCTCTGCTGTTTGCCGAAACACCTCAACATCAGTTTACGGACGTAAACCGCTAAATGTGGCCAAACGGGGGTAAAAAGTGGCCACGTAAAATCAGCATTGAATTTTTGCTGAATAAGCCTGGCGTTGAAATATTGTCGTCTTAAAATAAATGCTTCCATGCGTTTATTTAGCGGCATGTATTTGTTGTTGTTTTTTTTTGCCTCATTTCCCACGAAGATTAAATCGCAAGAATAATTAAACGACGTGATGAAAATTACGAACTTAATGAATTTTTTAATTGCTCTGAATCAAATATTTTCCCTACTTCAAGGAGTGCACCCTATTTTATTAACGGCATTTTTTTCTTACGTCCAATAAATGGAATATTAGATATAACACGTCTACAGTGCTAATTGCAAAAAGTATTCCGCTGCAGCAGTCGTAGAAGTATAAAAAAAATTTTTTTCTTTACAAACCGATGAATAATTCTAGTAACCTCATCTGAATGAGTTTTGCGCCCCTAATTAGAATGTTACTCAGAAAAAAGGAGGAAGAAAGTTATCCTCGAATCCCTCGTTTACCTCGAAAATTGACGTTAAATTCTACCTGGATTCTACTCTTTGTTCGAACGCTACAGCCATTCAGTCGCAATGAGCTTCTTTTCCTTCCCACCCCATCTCTCTCTCTCTCTCTCTCTCTCTCTCTCTCTCTCTCTCTCTCTCTCTCTCTCTCTCTCTCTCTCTCTCTCTCTCCCCCCCCCTCTCTCTCTCTGTCTCTCTCCCTCTCTCTCTCTTTCTCTAGAACTCTCTTATGCTGACATACTTTCTGTGCTTTCGATCGTTCTTTTGCTCGCATTTGAATTCTCGCGCGTAAATCCACTCTCGAGTTTTAATCGTTCTCCACAATTCGGTAATAGTCGAGTGATGGCTTCGCGTTTCTTCTTGGACGCGTATCAGGAATGAGAAAAAGAAAATGACATTTCTTACCATTTATTACCGTGTTTTTTCATCCCTTAAGGGGGACAATATCTTTGGACCAGATGAAATAAGTCAATTTTTATGATTTTTTAAAAAGCGAACGATCCGTTCAATGTTCTTGAATTACTACGACATATTTTTTTTACAATTTTTTACATAATGGCAGAGCGATGACGCTATTTTCCTGGAACGTCACGACGCGAATTGAAAAAATGGCCTAACTTCCGCCCTTTGATGTATTGACCTGACAGAAATCAACTATTTTTTTTATTATTGTTAACGTTCATATATTGTCAATGAACCTTAAAAATTGAAAAAAATAATTGACAATTCCATAAATGAGACTTGAAAAAAAAGTTGGATTTTTACAAAATTTTTTTTCATTATTTTGCAATAAAAAAATACTTTTTTACATTGATTTTTGCAAACTCATAGGTTCATTCAGGATGGGATATTGTTATTCAGATGTGAGCAAAATTTTAACGAGATGGATCAAATATTTTTGGAGATATCGGTTACGCCAATTTTTTAAATACAGTTCTGTACAGATTAAAATAACGTGTGCACCGAGAGCATATAGGTCATTTTTACAGGCCTTATGACAATAGAAGCATTTCGAATTTCCCTTAAATAAATTGTAGATATATGCTTGACATGTGTTATAAATATTTTATGGAATAAGAAAATTTTCGAATTTTTGAAGGTTCCAAAGGTACGTCCCCCTTAAGTTCTCAAAATTGCTGAAAAATAACAAAGACAAAATATTGATCTGGGATAAAAAAATATTAAAGTACAAATCTAATGAGACGAACCATCAACTTTTCCAATCATACATTGGCATCAAACGGTTTTAATAACGATGATTGATATTGAACGCTATGCCACATCTCCTCTATTTTTCTAAACCTTATTCAGGGATTACTTTACGAAACATGGGACTAGGGAGGGGGGCTTTTGAAGGGAATGATTTGGAAATGTTGAACGTCGAGTCAGGTTATCGTTGATACCGTACTGAAATGAAAAGAGAATTACAGAGGGTAGCTTTTCTTGGTGTTTACACCGTTTTAGAACATGGCAAGCCCCGTACGTAATAGGATATATTATATAAAGGGAAAATTCTCGTTATATCTTTCCACTTCCGTCTTTTCCTTGTAGTACGTGTACGAAATCTCTAGTGCCGTTCCTCCACCTCCGAAGCTGTATATCCGTTTACATTACGCTGCATAATTCATAGAGGATGTCATAGGGGGGCGCGAGCTGTATAATGGGCCACTGGACATTTTGGCTGGATCCCGCTATTGTTCTAGCTGTAGATTGAGAAGAGAACTAGTGCCGACGCGCTTCTGGACATTAAAGGGGCCAGAGCTATGGTCACAGCTTTTCTCATAGTTTTACACCCACGCGAAAACGTATATATACGATGAACAAAACCCGTTAACTATATCAAGGACACGAGGATCTGTACCGAAACCAGAGTATCTGAATACAAGAGTAAATCTCCATATGTACTGGATGAGACATTAACTATCTCTACCTTAAACTTCGTTAAACGAATTATTTCCTGAAAGTTGTTCCTAAGCATTCTCGCTGCTAACTAACATGAAACACCGAAAACAAGAATCATACACATTTATGATCGATTTAAGCAAATAATCGGCATTCACTCATGGATGGCTTCATGTTTAGAATCTTCAATATATTGTCAAAAATATTATATTTGTTTAAAGAAAACGATCAAATGATTTTTTTTTTTTTATATTGTAACTTGACCAATTAGATCTCAGGAGCAATTAGATAAACTGATTAGCTTTTGAAGAAATGATGAGGAATAACTAGTCTAAAAAAATGTTGAAGGTCTGCAGAATTGTCTCCTCGCTAAGTGACAAAACAGGCGCTATCACTAGTAATCTGCTGTACAGAGTTGAAGTATTTTTTTTATTTAATACGTACGATAATAAATCCACGATTGGCTTTTCTCGTAATTCTTATTCAAATTGCTGTCTCTAAAAGTTTTATATTTAAAATGAATACTATTTTTTTAGATCTGCGAGATGTTCGAGTAACTCAAAAGGGCATGGAATGGAATATATCGGACGAATCTCGTAAATTCCGGAACGAGTATTCTGAGACATTCATCATAAGTTTGTAACGGCACGTCGTTTCGATTAAATCCAAATCGCTCCATAGATTCAGTTGAGATTCGAATGGGAGAGCAAACAGAGGATGAGAGATATTGAGAAATATCTCTTCAAGTGAGTCTACAGGATGTAATTAATTTGCGGATCTTCGTATCTCGTATACAATATTCTGTATCTGAGAGAGAGCCGTGCATCGGGGATTCTTGAGAAGGGTATTCACTAAATGAAGGAGAAACAGGAAGGAAGACAGAAGTTGAAGTCTTGAAATGGAGTGATATTTTACAATTTATGAATAGCCCGCTACATGCAACTAATTTACGAATGAAAATTGATGGCAATCACTGCCCACTGACCACTATTTTATGATTCCTATTTATTTATTTCCGCACATTATCCCTTATTAATAAATATGAGTCTTTATAATTGAGTGTTGCCTAGGCTACATTTTAATTACTGTAAAATTTGAAAATGTCCATTCCGATCAATTTGAAAGGAATTCCGAACCTTGGTTCGACAACATTTCGATGCCC